>JARQOC010000002.1:378085200-378185200 GCA_033576535.1 Allobates femoralis
GTTTCCTGGGAGTTCACATATTCAAGACAAGAGAAACAGTAACAGCTCTACTATTTTATGAGATAAAATAATGAGGTAAAAATCTCCAGCAGCAATAATTCATACTCACTAGGTCTGTACACATTGTATATATGCAGTAAAACCTTAGACATTATAGGATCATGTTTTCAACCCTTTGATGGATCTCCTGTGTTTTGTAAAATATCAGCCACACTCCAACAAATCAATAGTTCTCTCATGAAGAATGTCTGGTTCTCAGAACTGCTGCCTCAGCATAAGCAAAGGCTTGCAGTTAAAGGGAAGCTATGAAGCAAAATGTACTTTACAAGGGTTGTCGTCTGTGGACTTTTATGGCAGGAACAAAGTGTTTTCCCACTACTTAATCTTTTTACTAAGACAAGTGCATATATTAAGATAAATTAATGATTACTATTTAGAAAAATATTGGAATCTGAGAGTCGATACCTTTTAATGGCTAACTAAAAAGGTGGTAAGCATAGCAAGCTTTCGGGACACTATGGCCCCTTCGTCAGGCTGATAATGACACAAATTCTGAAGACACATACATATATACATAAACAGGGTTAGATGATATAGTAAATATGACAGGTAACGTAAAGCAGAGTCAGACTTGGGAGGAGGAGAGGAGCTGGGGAGGTAAAATCAAAATTCTAAGATAAGTGGAACCAATTGTATTATTGTTTTATGATTAGTGGCCTGTGGAGACCTGAAGATTCCTTAGTGAGTTGTAGAAAGCCATAAATCAAAGTGAGACAGTTCACATAAGAAGTGTCAAAAGTTCATAGTCTGTTGGAAGATGTGATATCCTCAATTGTCCTTTCATTTTATCTAAAAATGCATGAATCCATGTGAAACATTTCATCCTGTGTTGAATGTGTCAAAGGTCGTTATCAATTTGTATTCCCAAATTCTTCTCTCTCTCTGAGATTTGAAGTTGCTTTTTACATGAGCAGCCTCATATTGGATTCACTGCTGTGGTCAGAGCTGCAACAATGCTTTACTACAGGTAGATCAATACGCTTTTCTTTTTTTGAGGGGTGATGAGAATTCATACTTGTTCTGAATTTTAGTCCAGTCTTCCCTACCACCTATTGGACATTTGGTACATATAATTAAATACATCACATTGCTTGTAATGCAACTGAAGTTACCTGGGATCGTGTAGTCCTGATCTGTCCTGATCTTGTCAGTTGTCAATATACTGTAGATGGACAGGTTTTGCACCTGTTCTGGTTGCAGGGAAAGGTTCTTGTTGCTGTTGAAGAGGACAGGGTGCTTCTAACTATTTACAACCTATTTTTCTTTGTGTAGTACTAGCCACTGGTTGTACCAAGTCTGTAATTTATCTCCAGTCCATTGGATACAGCAGGCCTGGTCAAAGTGCAGTGTCTGGAACATGCTATTGGGCTATTTCTGTCCAGCCTGCAGACAGGGACAGCATTAGGCCATGTGCAGAGACAACTGTGTGGTCAATTTATGGTCCTGAAAATTCTGCATCAAAACCTCATCAGGTCGTCTGAAAAAAAATGCACCAAGTACATATTGCATTTTTAATCTGGTTTTAATCTGTTTTGGCTGTGTTTTTTTTCTGTTTTGGAGAGTTGAATGTGTCTAACCCACAAGGGTCTGGGGTACTCAGGTCTCGGGCAATCAGGTGCAGGATGTCACGGGTGGTCGGTGCCCGAGCCTGTGCCCTTACAGTGACAATAAAAAGAAGTAAAAAGAAAAATAATAAAGTTTATGACATTCATGACACCACCTGTAGATCCGGTGATGGCGCTGCTGGGACCTCCGGAGTGATGGGCAGCATTAAGTTGTTGTACCTCTCTACAGGAAGAGTGTATTCCTGGGGCTGTAGGGTAACAATGGTGGAATAGGCAGCACGGCTGGAATGGGGCTGCGCAGTCTCTGTGATGCAGTGTAGGTAAATCACAGTTCATCAGTAAGGAACACAGACACGTTGCTTACTCTGCGCGGGTACTTTACTCCAGTAATCTACAGTCTTACAGGGTATGCAGTTGTTTCAGCTAGAGTAGTGGACCAGGTGGTCCCTCTGAAACTCCGGTGGTGTTCCTTCTCTATACTTCTCTATACTTGCTCTGTCCTACCTCTGCGTTGCCCTGCGTGAATCTCACTTGTTAAATCAGGTCCGTCAGGTGATATGGGAACCCTCTTTTTCTCCAAAGGGAGCCCAACCCAGTCTAACTCTTCTGGTGGAGACCGTGCTTGATTTGGGCAGTTGGATCGTGCTCCTATGAAGACATCGACTGCGCCAGTAATTTGCGGTTCAGTGATGGACCTCTGATCCACGTCGGAGCCGGTACCCCACTTCGGACTTAGCCAGAGCGTTTGGTCACCCTCTTCTTTGCCCCTCTCTGTCTGGGTCACCAGGTTGAGGTGCCCTCCCCATTACTTCTCCTCTTTTACACTTCCTTCTCACTTCTACTCTTCTTAACTCCGCTCTCAAGTTCTCACTCTCTGTTCAGTTCTACTCTGTTTACTGTTCTACTTTTCCCACTCACTTTATAATCTAGCTTATCCTTCCACCAGGACCGGTTACCCTAGTAACGCGTGTCTGATTGGTCCCCTATCACTGGGTGTGTGTGTGTGGTGATGCAGCTTCATGCTTCTACTACCCCCTACCAGGACAAAGCATACTGCCCTTCTGTTAGGGGTGCAGTACCCTTTTGTAGCGCGCTGGTTAGCGGGGCCTACACATGCAGCACAGAAAAAGGATCAAAAACACAGCATGTGCACATAGCCTTAGAGCTGCCCTAACTATGCAGATGCCATTAAATACATTGATGGAACAGAGAGCTGTCAGTTCTCTCTTCCATCATTCACCTGTGCATCTGAGGCTCAGTGCAACAGGTGCAATGATGTTACTATATTGCACACACTGCACAGACAGATCAGTCTTTCAGGGTATGTGGGTTGGTTGAGTAGTTTTATTTATTTACTATCAGGTAATACTTAGGGAAAACTGTGAAGATATAATGTTTACTAGGGTCATAATACAGTGTTTAGGCTATAAGAACTTAATTCCTTGTGGGGGCACTGTGGGGCCCATCATACTGCTCGGTAAATTCTATTTTAGACAGTAATGTTGTAAGATGTTTGCAAATTATCTACTATCTATAGGATACCGACACACCTGGAAACGTGTGGACCCCAGGCCACATCTAGCTTATTGGATGTTCCTGTTCAGCTGTTAGACTGGGAAAACCTTAGGGAAATCCTAAGGATGCTAATATATTAAATACTTTGGTGGAAAATGGAGCCATTGGTTTCTCTTCCACAATTCAGCCTGTGTGCCTGAGTTTCAGTGCAGCAAGTACAATGGGATCAGTATATTGCAACTTCTGTTCAGAGCATCATTATTAAAATGAGTGAACACCTGAAAGTTCAGACTCGGTTTGGTTCGCCGATTGACGGGGCGTTCGCCCCACTGTTGGTCGAACCTTCTGAACCCCGTTGCAATCAATGGCAGGCAACATGAATCACATAGAAAACACCTTCAAATGTGTCCAAAAGCTACCAAACTGCACATATTAGTACCACTCAGAAGGGAAAAGGGACAACAATCTACCTACTGTACAAATAGTCTCATGGCGTAGCATGGGTGCATGAAACATGGTCTGTGCCAGCCTGCACACTCTTCAAAAAAGTAGGTGGCTCACATTCACTTAAGTTTCAGAGATGTGTGATATTCAGTTTGAATTGACAGATGGATGAGTCACATGGGAAAAGTGGCAGTAGTTTTCTACATTAATTAAAAAGAGGAGGAGGAATAAAAGGAGGATGAGTTACAGGTGCAGGCATGTCATTCAGCGAGCCCTGCTCAAGTCATGCACCACACAGCCAGGAGACACCAAGAAGAGCCCCAACATTTCCAAAAATTAGTGTCAGATTACAGTAAAGTGGTATACGTCTTACAGATTTTGTAATGGGCCACAATGGCATAAAGGCAGGAGGCCTGAACTGGGTTATTATTTAGGAAGAGGTGCAGGAGTCTCAAGAGTATGTTTGTGCTCAGAGAGCCCTGCTGAAGGAATGCACCACACAGTAAAGAGACCCTAACAAGAGTCAACACTTTTCCAAAAATAAGGATCACACCACAGCAAAATGGTATGTATCCATTGAATCATTATGTATGGCTACAAGTGTAATGGAGGTTGAGTATTCAGTGCTTAGAGTGGTGTACGTGCTAAAGGAATGCAAGCCTGCACAGGAAGCAAAAGAAGAGACCCTAACAAGAGTTCCCACTTTTTCAAAAATGATGCACAACCACTACTAAAGTGGCAACAATTGCCCAAGAGTTTAGATATTGTAATGTGGTGCTTAATATAGCACACTGAAAAGTACACCACCTATTCTCCCCATTCTGACACTGGGGTGGAAAAGTCCTTTGAGATCCATGACTTGTTCATCTTGTAAATGTTAGGTGATCTACACTCTCAGTGTACAGCTGTAGGCGCTTATCTGTCAGGACACCACCAGCAGCGCTGAAGACATGTTCTGAGAGAATGCTGGCTGCCTAGCACAACAAAATCTCCAAGGCATGACAGTGAATTTCCAGTCATGGCATCAATATTGAGTTGTAGGTACTCCTGCACCATCTTCTCTATTCATTGACTATGTGTAAGACTGCAACATGTGCTGAGCGGAATTCAATTGTGACGGCACATCGCATATAAGGCGGTTAACTGGCAGACCAAAAGACTTCTGTAGAGATGCAAGTCATTGAGCTGCAAAGTGCAAATGGTGGAAAGGGAAAACACATCAACCGTGTCCTCTACATCTGCATAACTAAGCCAGAATAGTGGGCTAGAAATTGCTGGACGACCAGGTTCAGGATGTGAGCCATGCAATTCATGTGTGTCCCCTTGCCCCGGTTTAGGGCTGCACTCTTGTTTGCAGTGTTGCGCAAACGGATTTCCCTGGCTGCAGGTCAGTGGAGACAGACATTGATCAAACCCGGTCTCCAAAGCTGGCTGCAACTCCACAGCTGTGTTACTCACATTTTCCAGGCATTTATCATTAACACAACCTGATAGCATTGAGCCCTGCTAGAGCATAGAAAGGTGGTGTGCTGGATTCTTTCTCCACAGTTGGAATGGGTGTCACATTACCAGAGAGGTTTGGGCACAGGTAGAGTACCTATAAGACGTGGACGAGGCAGAAGCAGTGGAGGAACTGCTACATACAGAGTTTTACTCACAGAACATGGGGATGATAAGACTTGTACAGCAGCCCCTACCCCACAGAAAACCTGAGTTACCCAGTGCCCAGTGAGCGACATGTTACGCCCCTGGCCATGCTTACTCACCCAGTGTCTGTGGAGAAAAGCACCCTCTCACTCACAGAATTTCTGAAGGAAGCATTGACGTTGTCTGCGACATGCTTTGGTGGAGTGCAGGCACGGGTTTCTTTGAAAAGTAGTGGTGACTGGGCATCTGGTACTGGGGGATTGTAATGGTCATGAACTTTCTAAAACCCTCTGTATCCATCAGGTAGAAAGGCAGCATCTAATCATGCAACAACTTGGAGATGGTGAAATGAGGGTCTACTTTATGCTCGGACCCTTGATCTGACTCACAAAGATCTTGTGCATTGATGCAGATCACTTCCTTGTCTTGATTTAGTGAAGCTTTAAAGCTGACCTCTGATTCCCATGCTATAGCATGCATGAACACATCTGCAGACTTGGCCATCTGTGTTGACCCACAGTCAGTAGGGCAACAAGAGACTTGTAACACGTGAGGAAACAAGTGTGAGGGGTTGACACCTTTGAGGACTGCACTAAGTGTGCTGTTGAAGTTGAGGTGAAGGAGAGGCCACTTGATGGAGCACTTGAATATGCATGGTAGCACCTGCTCTTTCTGGGCCTCATCTACAAGTCATAGCCATGTGCTGCTGCCTAAGAATGGGTTGATATCAGACTGTCCACTTAAAGAAATTGACATTTTTGTTTGCCTACAAGCCGATGCTTGTTGAACAGAACGTTTGGTTACTTTACACCCTACTCCATGGACACCAAGCGTTTTCTCTCTTACCAGCACACTAAATTCTCTTTCCACCATGACCACGCTTTTTACCACTCATATTTGATGGTAACAGATTTTAAAGTCAGTTGTTGTAGACCAAAATATCTGGGGATGTGAATCCAGCAGACCAGATTTGCCAAACACTGGTACTAGGCAAAAAAAATGTGGGTACTTGGATGTTGCCAGGTGTGACACTGAATGGTTTCCAGCACAGCATTAGTGCAGATAATCACACAAGCACCACAGTACCACAGGGAATTTGCCAAAAAACTGTTATTAGGCAAAAATGTGTAGGTGCTGGATGTTGCCAGATGTGGCACTAAATGATTTTCAGCACAGGATTGGTGCAGGTGATCACACAAGCACCACTGTACCACACGGGATTTCCAACACTGCTATTAAGCCCTAAAGGGTGTTTTAGAAAAGAGTTACTAAAACTTCTATCTATCTATCTATCTATCTCTCTATCTATCTCTCTATCTATCTATCTATCTATAAAGAATTGCTAGCTTCATCTAAATAGCGCCATAGTAGCAGCAGCGTCGGTACTGCAGCATCAAAACTGTCACTGAGCTCTAACACAGGAAATGGTGACGAGGGAAAGGGCCGTTCTAATATGCCAAGGACATGTGACACACCCAACCAATGACACAAGCCTTGTGTGCAAAAGTGCATTTTGCTTTATGAGCGTGATTGGCAACCAGACACCCACACTAACAGCATTAAAGAAAAAAAATGGAGACCTGCGCCTATCAAAGGCTGGAAACATAGTATCCTACTTACATGTGAGTCTCTTGGACGAGACTCGGATCAGTGACCCTGAATGGCCTCTCCCTCTCTGGACGGAAGTGTGATGCTGTACAAAACCACAAGCAGCTGACACTCCGGTCCAGAGAGAGAGAGGCGTTCTGGGTCACTGATCCGAGTCTTATCCGAGAGACTCGCATGTAAGTAGGATAGTGTGTTTCCACCGTTAGATAAGTTATCTGACCTGAGACCCTGAACCTTTCCCCCCTCCCACTGCACCAAACTATCCAAGACACTGACACTCATGAAAACAAGAACAGAAGCATTAGTGTAAATTCACTAATGTTTTTTTCCGAACATTTACAAACAAATCCGGAAATTTCCACTTTTGAGCAAAGGCGTTCAGGTTTATTGGGGCTCAGTGTACATTGCCAAAATTCGGTCTGGATTTTAAATTGGTGAACATTTTCGGCAAAAGTTCATCATCTGTAATTACGTCATTGTTATCTATAAAAAATGATGATAAACCTAGGCATCGCCAATAACGAAACCAATGAAAACTGATGTCAAGCATGAAATAGAGATATCACTGTATAGCTCTCATGGTTTGATTTAGAAAACAGTGTGAAATGTTACCAGTGCATTGCAAATGAAAACTATTATAAAGATTTTGGCTTAACTTATGATTTTGAACACACTGCTATTTTTTGAAATGTATGTGGCTAAAAATGAATAAATAATTAAAAACTACATGGGGTACCCCTATGTTTCATTGCCAGCTGGGGTATAGAGCAGGACAGCTACAGCCTGCAGAGTAAAGAGCTGTGGCTTTACCTTGGCTGGTAGTCTAAAACAGAGTCACCCCATGCTGTTTTTCAAACTATTTATTTACAAATAATACAACAATTAGAAAAAAGGCATAGAATCCCTCCCCTTTTTGATTACTAGCAAAGGTAAAGCTGACAGCTGGGGTTTGGTATTCTCAGGGTAGAAAAGGTCATCTTTCATAGGCCCTCTACATCTAAAAATAGCAGGCCACAGCCGCTCGATAACTGTAAGGCGCCTTACATTTACAAAAACCTTTCAGTAATTGGCTGGTAGGTATTTCTAAAAAAGGGTATGCTGGCCCTTTAAATGAATGAATGAAAGACACATGCTACCTATGCTCGCTCCCCCATATATGTAACTGAGAAGAGGCAAGGGAGATGCGTTGGCATGGAGCTGCAGCATGGCGGACATCGCAGGAGCTGGACTGTGTAAGTAGTTGTGGGGAACGGGATGCCTCTGGCCAGACAAGAACCACAATCTCCCTGTCCCCTGGAGACAGGTGCCCCGCACGAAGTGACCATTCACAGCTCACATACATGGTGCTGTGTGAGGATGGAGTCACACTGGGTGAGAGACATTAGAGATTCACGAGGACATGCATTACCTGAATGGCCAACCTTCTCTCTGGACAGAAGCTTGCAGCTCCATAGAAATGTCTGCGCTGAACGCTCCTGTCATAGCAAAGTAGCCGTGTAGAGTGAGCTTCACTGGATATTATGCTGTGTGGATTACCATTGAGCTGGGTAGTTGAGATTAATACATGGATGAAGCAGGCAGGTTGTCTGTGTGTTTTATTTGTAATAAAACATTTTCCCTGTATCTCTGTTTTTTAACTATTTACTCACCACATTGATAATGTGGGGGCATCATAGACACATCCCTTTGTTAATCCAGGGGTTGATGACAGCTGAAAATACTCATTTGTCATTAACTCCTTATATTACCCCATTTTCCACCATACCAGGACAGAGGAAAGAGCCGGAATGAAGCACCAGGATATGGTCCTTCTAATAAATGTGTGTACATTCTGGAGCAGCTGCGGGCTGCTATTCTTACCCTGTAGGAAGCAATAACTATGTGCCTTCCAGGTTAAGAATACCAACCTCCAGTAGTGTACTTTATCATGGCTGGTATCAATTATTTCAATTATTTATTTATTTACAATAATCTCATGCCAGTTTAGTTGCCATACTGGCAACCAATTACAGATGCCAGCAGATAGAGTGGACGGGGCTAAATTGTCATGCTGACTTCAGACTCTGTTCACACTGGGAGTCTGATGTGCAGCTTTAGACCTCTTGGTTGCTCAGCCTGAGTTAGGGCGGTGGTTTGTTCACTGATGTTCAGCTTTGCAGGAGTTAACTTTTTGATTACTGTCAATTGAAGGTTGTGGAGGCTGGAACGCCTTCTCCCTCTAAGTATGGCTCAGAACATTCCTGGATGCTGACTATAGAATTTGTGTGCCTCTTGCATACTAGTCATGTGTTGGAGTTGCTGTTGAAACTCCATCATAGTTTGGTGTCTGCAGAGGCGGACCAAGACTGTAGTGGGCCCCGGTGCAAGAAATTTTTCGGGCCCCCCCCGGGACTCACTGTCACAATAAAGCTGCGGGTGTGCGGCGCAGCTCAAACCCGACAGCACCCCACGGGGGAGTGTATGTCAGAGCGATGCTGCGGGCGGTCAGTGGCCGCGGCGGCACTGTAATCTCCCAGCACCCGCCCCACAACCCATACCACCCCCCGGACCTCAATGTCATAATAAAGCTGCGGGCTGCGGCGCTGTAATTTATCAGCACCAGGGCTGCCACTAGGAATTTCGGGGCCCCTTACTGCCAAAACTTTTGGGCCCCCCTGAGACTCTGCCTCCACCCAGGCTCCGCCTCCACCCATGCTCCGCCTCCACCCAAACATACATTATGTTTATAGTGAAAAATTGGAACAGCACCAAAAATTACCTCAATTTATGTGCAAAGCTTTCCCAACCAGCAATCCAGATGGTTTCTTACAATAGAGTAAAAAAAGGAAAAACAGCCCAAAAAAATAGAAAAAAGTGGACTTTATTGCCCAATGCGTGGCCACTCCATTGGGCAATAAAGTCCACTTTTTCCCATATTTTTGTGCCGTTTTTCTTTTTTTACACTATCTCTCTATTATATATTACACACACACACTTGAGACTCCTGTGGGCTGAATATACAATAGCTGTATACACAATAGAGAATACAAATAGAGATGGCTGCTAGCTGTATATACAATAGATATGGTGCCTAGCGGGGCTGTAATATAGACAATGGAGATGGCTCAGGGTATACACACAACAGAGAATACACAATAGAGACGGCTGCAGGACATTTGCACAATGGAGACTGCTGGGAGACATATGCACATTAAATGCTGCTGAGGGTTGTATACACATTAGTGACTGCTGCGGGATGTATACACAGCCCGAAGGCTGTCAGCAGACTCACTTTCTCTCACCGTTTGACTCTGTCTAACTAAGTGACTCCTGTTGCCACCCCTCCCTACTCCTCACTACAACTAAGCCCTCCTCCAAGGAGTGTACACACACAATGCACACCCAGCCAGGCACGCACACACATGCACACTCAGCCAGGCACGCACACACATGTACACTCAGCCAGGCACGCACACACATGCACACTCAGCCAGGCACGCACACACATGCACACTCAGCCAGGCACACACACATGCACACTCAGCCAGGCACGCACACACATGCACACTCAGCCAGGCACGCACACACATGCACACTCAGCCAGGCACGCACACACATGCACACTCAGCCAGGCACGCACACACATGCACATCACAGCATGCACATGCACCAGGCACACTCAGCCAGGCACGCACACACATGCACACCCAGCCAGGCACACACACACATGCACACTCGGCCAGGCAAGCACACACATGCACACTTGGCCAGGCACGCACACAAATGCGCACTCAGCCAGGCACACACACATGCACACCCAGCCAGGCACACACACACATGCACACCCAGCCAGGCACACACACACATGCACACTGAGCCAGGGACATACGGTCTAGATATGCATGGAGGACTTACAGGAAGGGACTCAGACTTGTCCCCCCTATTTACCCTCTTCTCCCATCCTGTTCCACCTCCCCTCCATTTTCCCTGCTTCTCCCCTCTTGTGCCCCCCATTCTCCCTGTTTCTCCCTCTTGTGGCCCCCATTCACCTGCTCTCTCCTTGTGCCCATTCACCTCTTCTCCTCTTGTGCCCCCATTCTCCCTGTTTCTCCTCTCTTGTGGCCCCCCATTCACCTGCTTCTTCCCTTGTGCCCCCCCATTCACCCTGCTTCTCCCCTCTTGTGCCCCCATTCTCCCTTTCTCTCCTGTGCCCATTCACCTGCTTCTCCCTGTGCCCCCATTCACCTGCTTCCTCTTGCCCATTCTCCTTCCCTCTTGTGTCCCCCATTCTGCTGCTTTCCCTCTGTCCCATTCGTTTATCTCCTCTTGTGGCCCCCCATTCACCCTGCTTCTTCCCTTGCGCCCCCCCATTCACCCTGCCTCGTCCCCTTGTGGCCCCTGTTCCTCCCACCATTGCTTTCTTCGGCTCATTGGCGCTTACCTTGTCTTGCTCCTGCTCCCAGAGGGTCCTCAGGCAGCCGGCACCTCCGCAGCATCAGTGCTTCCGGGTCAGGAGGAGCTCAGCTGCTCAATCCAAGCTGAGCTCACTATGATCCCGGAAGTGCCAGCACGCAGGGGAATCAATGCAGGCAGTGTCCCAGCAGTATTCAATAAACCCTGGGACACTGATGGTGCTCCGACACCCCCTGCATCTGCGGCGGCGGTGATTCCTCACAGGAGAGGGGTAGACTCTCCTCCTGTGGCCACTACTACCCATCTGTCAGGGAGGGAACGGCCCACCACTGGAGCCTTCAGGGGCCCCCTAGCTGGCCAGGGCCCTGGTGCAGCTGCACCACGGTAGTTCCGCCCCTGGGTGTCTGGTGAAGTATACTTTGTTGTTTTTTCATTTCTTATTTTTATTTTAGCTCTCCCTACACACATATTGTATCTTCTTGATTGTTTGTTGGTGCTATTTGCTTTATCTCCATCTGTCTATATCTGTTGGTTCCATTATGTTTCACCTCCTGGGGTGGGGGATGGGGGTTTGACTCAGGGCTGGACAGGAGAAAGAGACAGGTCAGAGACTCACACCTCTCTACCATCAAGGATACTCCTGAGTTAAGGAAAGTGAGGGTTCCCCTAGCCTGAGGGACTGTCCAGGGGCCCAGGTTCCTATCCTCATTTTCTCCCCAAGCTCCCCGTGATATTATAGTTGGCCCAAAGAAAAACATTCCATGGATCCATTATATCCCTTACTAGACAGTTGGAGGCTCTTCTATTCAGGTTACAGAGTTTAAAGGGGTGGTTCAGCAACAGGTTTTGTCAGCTTCTGCAGTGCAGTCAAAAACATCTACCAGGTCATCTGAACCAAAACTGGCCCTCCCAGAGCAGTTTGCAGGTGATAACAAGAAGTTCATTTCTTTCCGTGAGTCCTGCAAACTGTAATTCCGCCTGTGTCCTCTCTCTTCTGGAAGTGAGGCTCAGCATGTGGGGTATTGTGGCCTCTTTGTTAAGTGGGGACTCACAAGTGTGGGCTTTTTCTCTACCTTTCCATTCCCTGTTTTTGGATCATTGGACTTTTTTTTTTCTGCTCTCGACCTTATCTGTGATGATCCAGATAAACTGGTTTTGGCGAAGTCCAAGATTTCTCATATTTAGGTGAGTCAGCCAGTCAAGAATTACTGTGTTGAGCTTTGCACTGGTCCGTGGATATGTAAGAGGGTGTGTGGCACCTCTGCAGGGGATTGCCACAGGATCCACCGGTGCAAGGAGGGAATTACACCTTCGCACAGCACACCACACCTTTCCACCCCAGACCTGAAGGAGGAGCTCTACTGGTTGCCTTAAGTCAGTTCCCCTTTCAGAACATCCAGGCCTGAGGGGAGGAGTTAGTCAGCCCAGGAGTCAGTCTGCAGTGAGCAGAGAAGAGAGAGGAGACGGAGGAGCTGGTCGCTTGGTGAGATCCAGGCCCAGGACCAGGGACCACTGACTGCTGTGTGCACCCTAGGGAAAGGGTCGGAGGCAAGTGGAGAGAGCCGGGAACTAAAAAAGGGAACCGGTTACTACAGCCCTTTAGTACACCGTACTCTGGAGTCTGACGCTGTAATCATTTATTGCTGCAGCAAAAGCCCAGAGAATTTTACCCCCTGAGGAGAACAAGTAAGAGATGCTGAAACTGACCAAGCATAGGACCAGGGGCCTTAGGAGAAACAGGGACCCTGTAGAAGGACCTCATTGTCAGTTTGCAGCAAAGTCCCGAGGAGGGAAAAGAAGACGTCGGTGGGTTCAGCTCAGGCAGAACTCATCCCAAACCACAGAGCACAGACACAGAGGAGGCCTCATAACTTTCTAAGGTGGAAGTCCCAAGTTGCACTGGGGACCTGGTTATTACTCTGGACTGTACCTGTTACTCTGTCACCTATAAAAGGTACCGAAACAACAATCCCTGTGTGTCTGTGTGCCTGTCTTGTCTGTAAAGATGCAACTTCTACTCCCCTCATCCATCCCCGCCGCCCTGAGGAAAAGCTCCACCTGTGGGGATCTGTACCACACTCTGCTGCACCCACCATCACCTCAGTGGCCGGCTGCAGCGCTGGTATACCTGTTACCAAGTATCATAGATGGCGTCACATTAACAATCCCCTTATCCCCCACCATTTCCCCGCCATTGAGGGTCCAGGGCACGGGACCGGGGATCGACCAGCCGTGATTCCCCATCGAAGCCGCCATCAGCCCCGTACCAGAGTACCCCATATCCCTGTTGACCACCTCAGGTGCATAGAGATATGCCTGTTGTGACGACTGTGATTGAGGACCACACCTGTAGTGATGACATCTGACCACTAGATGTCAGTTACACTCACACTATTAATTTTTCTATAATATGTTGTTATATAAAGTAGTTAATATGAAAGAATACTATACAATAATTTTTATTATGTAATGCTAGTGATGTTAAATAATAGATGAACTGTGCAGTCAAAATGCAATTTTGCTGCTGGATTTAGAGAATACTTTTATTGCATCACTGCACTGTCACTCACTCTGAGAACGTATAAAGTTTGATTGTGGTGGTTGGTTATCATGGAGATGAGCAGTGAGGAGACGCACTTTGACTGGGAGCTCCTGCTTTGTCTATGGAGGAAGAAAAATCCGGAGTAAATGTGGCGCCCATGCGACCAGGAGGCCACAAAGGGAACTGCAGCCAGGAAGGTAGGAACGACAGTTGAACACCAACACCCTCGCAGCCCACACAACCCACGTAGCAGTACAAAGCAGCACCCAACCCGGAGCCTGGGAACTCTAGGCAGGCAAGGGGTGGTAGAGTTTAGAGACAGTGGGTGGGCCAAACAAGTAAGTCAGGTAGAGAGGGTAGATATAGAGAAGGGGGAGGAGAAAGGAGTCAGTAGGCCGAGGTAGGCTGAGCAGCAAAGACAGAGATCACACGTCCTGGCAGAGTGGGGTGTAAGGAGCGCAGAATCTGGAAAGCCAGTGCGAGCCACAGAGAGAAAGCACGTCAGAAGCCAGCACCCCAGGAGTGTGAGGGAAGAGAGGGATACGGGCACAGAACCCATGGCTGAGATCGGCAGATTGCAGGCGGTGTAGCCCTCCTATTGAACTCGAAGACACAGTGAGAGAGAGCCTGGTAGAGCCTCACCACCGAGGGCTTTGGAGGCTAGGCTAGAGTAGAGTGTCGGCTCTAGAGGGGACCGCAGATTTACCCGGCATCCTCAGACAACCGACGGGGGACCTCAGCTACACGTTAGGGTCCCTACCCCAAAGGACAGGCAGCTCAGTGGCAACCCGGAGGGCTCACTGGAGTCCAGAGCCACCGCCATTCTTCCGGAGTCACGCACAACAAAGTGAATAAGAGAGAAAGAGAACAGAATGCCTGGAAAGGACAGAGAGACAGAGTGAGGGGTCATAGAAGAAGTAACCTGGCTGCAGAGAATAAGGGAACCCGGAAGGGAGAGTGTGCCCGTGTAAGAGTGTAAACTGTGAACTGTACTGGAACTGGAACTGAGAGCTTTGAGAAGTAAATACAGTGAACCCTGAATCTGACTCCCTTGCATATCTCTGCCTGAACACAACTCCCTCCATACAGGTTTGCAGCAGATCCCCACCTGGAGAGCCACAGCTTGCAGGCTCCAACACTGAAGGAGGATTCCTGCAGCATCTGGACAGTAAGTGTACTACATTCAGCACCAGGCCTGCACACTACACAATAGACTTTACCAACACTGCCCCGGGGAGCCCAGTTCTGCCCGTGGAGAACTATTCCATCTTAGCTGCCATCACATCATCCCCGGAGGTTCTGTGGCAGCGGCGGCCCCATTACTGGCCGCACACTGTGGGTGGCGTCACGACTGACATTTCCCCTGTAAATATCCCTGTACTATTGCCAGGGCCTGGGACACGGTCCGGACCAGGACCACCCGTGACTTCCTCAGTAGCAGACCCGGTCCGGTACCGGGTACCCCGTCCCAGTGGGCTCGACATAGACATACCTGTTTTATTTCCTATTTCCTCTGTCATAAGTTCAGCAGTTTTGTGTCCTGTGATTGGTGACATATGGGTCAATTAATCCTGCCGACTACGCCAAAAAGTAACACCTCGGCAACAGCGGGGATTTTAATTCAATTTGGAAGCTTGTCTTTTCTGTCAGTGGCATCGCTGTATCAAAATGAATTCAAATCCCCGCTGTTGCCGGAGGTGTTAGGGGCGCTTTACACACGCAGATATCTGTGACCAACTTCTGAACAGATCTCTGGTTGCAGTGAAATCATGGACACATTGCTCCATTTTTTACACAGCCACAAAATGGAGCCATATGTCCATGATTTCACTGCAACCAGAGATCTGTTCAGAAGTTGGTCACAGATATCTGTGTGTGTAAAGCGGCCCTTACAGATACTCAGTGGAATTATCTGCTCTTAAGAGCCAGTTTCTGCAGGGGTTTTTTGAGAGGATCAAGCAGGCTTCGGTGGAGTCATACCCATAGATCAGGCATTTGTGTTGATATATAAAATATTAATAAAACTGCATATAGAATAAAATATAGAATACAAATAAAAATTACAAATAAAAATTAAAAAATTAAAAACTAAAAACCATAAAATAAAATAAAAATGAAAATATAATGAAAAATATTAAAATAAAATTGTATACAATAAAATAAAATAAAAATAAAAAAATAAAAAAAAATAAAAATAAAAATGAAAATTAAAAATATAAAAATAAAAATGAAAATGAAAATACATTAAAAGTAAAATTGCAATAAAATGAAAATAAGAATAAAATAAAAGAAAACAAAGTAAATAAAATAAAAATAAATTATATAAAAATTAAAAAAAAATCAAGAACAGAAATAAAAAAATATAAAATACTAGAGTAAAAACAAACAGGATTCACCATAAGAAATATATTAATAAATTATGCATTATTTATTAAAACATCCTTATCCACGGGTGTTATTTCCTCGTTTTCAAAATCCATATAGTTCTAGCTCATAATTTAGGCCTAAGGCTATGTGCACATCAGTCGGTTCTGCATTTCTGCAGACCGACCGGGAACCGGTGGACACTGGCAGAAACTGAGTTTTCTGTGCTCAGCAGTGTCCTAGTTTTTTGCTAGTTTTTTGCTCGTTTTTTGCTCGTTTTCCGCCCGGTTTTACAGCGTTTTGTCGGCGGTTTTTCTGAGCGGTTTTAAAACTGAGTTTTTTGTGCACTTGATCAGCTGGAACCGCTGGAAAAACGGAGGAAAGAAGTCACTTGCTCTATTTTTGGAAACCGGTGAAAAAACTCAGTTTTGACTGAGAAAACTCAGTTTTGACTGAAAACGACCAGAAGAAAACCGTTCTAGTGAAGACAGAGTTTTCTAAAATCCATTGACTAGCATGTTAATCCAACCGGAGGATAGGATTAACATAAATTAACATAAAACTGAGCGGAAAACGCCGACGGAAAACGTCCAAAAGCAGCCCACAAAACGACTGATGTGCACATACCCTAAAGGTGCAAGGGAATCCGCTTGGTATATCCACCTCGACTCTTCTCTGGACATTTTCATGAAAATTCCCTCCCCTTTTGTCTATTTTTACAGTTTGGATTGTAAAAAAGGAAGGTACAAGACCAGTCTAACATCTACATGCAGAATAAGGTAAAAAATAAAAACTTATTTTTAGTAACATCTCCTTTTCAATTACTGCACAATAGCATAGTAATAACTGATTTCTTTCCACTAAATAGAAACAATACTCTACCAAGCATGGCAACACAGGCAGGTTAATCTGCACCAACTACTACGACACCCAGGTAATTAGTACTCATACATTAATTTGTGAAAATGAATAGACCAGTGAGTCCAACCAATTAGATAAACTTCTCTTAAAATTACAGGTCACACCTAAACTGTGAATACCCTCTGAGAAGAAGGAGGAAACTACACACCTGTAACCCATTCAAACAAGGATTCTGCACACATACTTAAGTGCATTGTGATTTTATAACTTTTAATAGTTTTATTAGATTATATGTATAGACTTTAATAAACATCCCGAAAAAAGGGTTGTACCAAATGCAGTAATTGTCTTCATTCTTGCCAACAACATAGATTTAGCACTGAGCCTTAGGCTGCCTTCACACTGGCGTTTGGGTAAGCAGCGCACGATGCGCATGCGTATCCGCATTGTAAAAAGCACTCGTGCGCATCGCGACGCTGCTTTTTTGTGCGCATATCCATACTAATTCCTTTTTAAAAACGCAGCGCATCATTGCTTATACATGCGTTTTGATTATGCGCATGCGTTTTATGTCAGCATGCGTATCTGAAATATGTAGGCGGAGAGTGGGCGGACCTGAAAATCAGAGACTGGGCAATGACGAGTACGCATGCGTACCGAAAGCAGGCATCAGCAATGTCCTGCGCACGCTGGCGTACCCATAGGCGATAATTGATACAAATCCATATAGTTAGGTAGTAGAGATACTGGGAAATCCCAGTGGAGCTCAGCAGCTCTAAACACTACATATATAATAAATAGGAGAAAAAAATAGAGCATGTTGCTTCAATACTTTGCATATAAAATTGATTTATTTATGTTTATAGAGACAGAATCAACACTAAAGTGCAAGAGACATAAAGTGCAATTATTACAGATGCACTAGCACCAGGTACAGCAGGATATTTTTACATAAGTGGATTGATAGTCACATACAATTCATGGGGATATGATTAATACAGCCTTTGTTTAGGGAAATCACAGATACAAGCCATTAAGTAGTCACATATTTTACAGACTGGCTGCACAGTGAGTAGTAAACCCCCATTAGATTGTTGCTCAAATGATGAGCAGATCAGTCCATAAAAGTAGCAAGTCCAGATCCATACCAATGGTGCTTGAAGTGCAGGAAGGAAGGGAACCCCCTCGGTACCAGACTCCTTACGTACGTTTCGCTCGTTTTGCTGTTATCACGATTGCTTCATCAAGAGGACTTTATGTCTCTTGCACTTTAGTGTTGATTCTGTCTCTATAAACATAAATAAATCAATTTTATATGCAAAGTATTGAAGCAACATGTTCTATTTTTTCTCCTATTTATTATATACCATAGGCGATAATGCTGATATTAGGCGCTAGTGTGCGCATGCGCATTCTCGCGCTTAATTTATTACCCAAAAAATGCAACATGTTGCGTCCGGAGGAAGTTGATTTTCGGAGGACACGTACGCATAAGCACCTATAAGCAGTCAAAAGCAACATTTTGCTTACAGTTGCGTTTACCATTCTAAGGATAGAGACGCAATAAGCATGCTGATGGAATTATTTTTATCAGCATCGTGCGCTGCTGATTAAAACGCTAGTGTGAAGGCAGCCTTAAAAACATATATATAGAACCAATCCATAGTACCAAAGGAGTAGTAATACATGGTAGTACCCCAAGGCTTACAAGCAGCAAATCATTAACAGTCTCACACTGACAAGGAGGCAGGCAGGTTAACTCCGGTGTTCAAACGTAAAACAAAACACAGAAGCTATTTGATTTTTCCCTGTCTGTCTATATCTGTGGGTTCCATTATTTTTCACCTCCAGGGTGGGGTTGAGGGTTCAGCTCTACCCTGGACAGGAGAAAGGGACAGGTCGGAGACTCAGGCCTCTCTGCCATCAAGGGTACCCCTTAGGTAAGGAAAGTCAGGGTTCTCCCTGAGCGACAATCCAGGGGCCCAGGTTCATATCCTCCTTGTCTTGGTAAGCTCCCCATGACATAAGTATGACTTTAACCAATCAAGAGATGGGAGTCAATATGACTGAAGCTCATGAGAGGGCCTGGAAGCAGAGTGACAGCAGCACTGAAGCTTGGTGGGTAATAGTCTAGGAAACTAATGGCAGTGCCAAAACAGCAGCGCTCTGCTGTAAGCCTATGCTGTGTTTGGCAGCTTTTTGGCCCCTTTGAAGGTGTTTTCAATGCCCTTGATATTTTCTCCTATTGATTTTAAAGGGTTTGGAATTTTGGTGAACTTTTCACCAATCTATTTGTAAAATACATGTTCGGAGAACCGAACTGAACCCAAACATCAAAAGATTCACTCAACTCTGGTGCCCATGCTCTTGCTAGCCCTGGACTCACCCTGACTAGTGTGCAGGCCACTTGTCTAGCTGCTACAATAAGACATCATGAGGTAGGTTAGACAGATGGAAAAATAACAACAAATAACAATTTACAGATGCTCCAGCAGGAACTTCATTATTGCTACAGCAACAAACTCCTAAGCTTTACCATAGACAAGCTCCTTCAAAGTGGTTAGTACAAAGAACATAAATGGCACTGGATGGCAGCAAGGAGTGCTTATATTTAGAAGAAGTGCATGACCCAAAAGGACTGCAGCTGAGATTAAGGGCACGGCCACATTGGTATGAAAATCGGACGACTGCAATGCGTGATTTTATCGCATTGCAGTCGGACCCATGTCAGCTAATGGTGTAGAACAGACTAGCGTGTGTCGGATGCTTTTTTCTCATCCAGATTCTGGATGATAAAAAAGTTGCAACCTGCTGCAACAGTATGTGATTCTTGAGCGAGAGTCGCCAATGCAAGTCTATGGGTCAGACTAAAAATCAGACCGAGCATGGACAGCACACGGACCATCCTAGTGGCATCCGATTTTTTCACGGATACAGTATCATTCTTTAGCTCAGAAAACTGTAAAATGTTCCTGTAAACGATTACCGTATTTTTCGCTTTATAAGACGCACTTTTGTTCCCCCAAATTTTGGGGGAAAGTGGGGGTGCGTCTTATAAAGCGAACCTGGTAGCTGTGGAGTAGGAGGATTGGGGGGGGTGGGCTGTGGAGCGGTGTCCGGGGGCTATGGAGAGGCTGGAGGAGGCGGCAGCGGCGGTCCCTGATCACGTGGGGCCGCTCATTATCTCCTCTAATATGCACTGCATCCCGCTGTCAATCACAGCGGGAGCAGCGCATATGACAGGAGCGGTCCGCAGCCCCATGTGAACAGTCAGTGCTTTCCATGCTTTCATTGCATGGAAAGCACTGATTACCCAAAGAATTTCATACTCACCTCTCTTCATATCGTTTCCTGCAGCCCGCGCTATTCCCGCTGTCTCCGCTCAGCTGTGCCGGCCTCCGGTCATGTGAGCGTTGCTCATTGTGACATCATCACCGCGCGCCGCTCACAGGACTGGATTCCGGTATAAGCAGGCAGCGGAGATGGAGGCTGCAGGGAGCGGTGGAGAGAGGTGAGTATGAGATCGTTTGTTATTTTTACAGAGTGCAGCATTGGAGAAAGTGTGCAAGGGTGGGGGCTGTCTGTTCTATGGGGGGATAATGTGCCAGCATAGGGGGCCGTGTGCCAGCATAGGGGGCCAGTGTGCCAGCATAGGGGGCCGTGTGCCAGCATAGGGGGCCAGTGTGCCAGCATAGGGGGCCAGTGTGCAAGCATAGGGGGCCAGTGTGCCAGCATAGGGGGCCAGTGTGCCAGCATAGGGGGCCGTGTGCCAGCATAGGGGGCCGTGTGCCAGCATAGGGGGCCAGTGTGCCAGCATAGGGGGCCAGTGTGCCAGCATAGGGGGCTGTGTGCCAGCATAGGGGGCTGTGTGCCAGCATAGGGGGCCAGTGTGCCAGCATAGGGGGCCAGTGTGCCAGCATAGGGGGCCAGTGTGCCAGCATAGGGGGCCGTGTGCCAGCATAGGGGGCTGTGTGCCAGCATAGGGGGCTGTGTGCCAGCATAGGGGGCCAGTGTGCCAGCATAGGGGGCCAGTGTGCCAGCATAGGGGGCCAGTGTGCCAGCATAGGGGGCCGTGTGCCAGCATAGGGGGTAGTGTGCCAGCATAGGGGGCCAGTGTGCCAGCATAGGGGGCCAGTGTGCCAGCATAGGGGGCCGTGTGCCAGCATAGGGGGCCGTGTGCCAGCATAGGGGGCCGTGTGCCAGCATAGGGGGCAGTGTGCCAGCATAGGGGGCAGTGTGCCAGCATAGGGGGCTCTGTATGCCAGCATAGGGGGCTCTGTATGCCAGCATTGGGGCCCTGTGTGCCAGGGTGGGGAACAGTGCATCCGCATGGGAAGACAGTACGCCAGCATGGGGGACATACATACCAGCATCGGGGGTTTAGTGTACGAGGATGGGGGACATATATATTGATTATAAG
Organism: Allobates femoralis; assembly: GCA_033576535.1. Lineage (NCBI taxonomy): Eukaryota > Metazoa > Chordata > Amphibia > Anura > Aromobatidae > Allobates > Allobates femoralis. Next base: position 378,106,619 of record JARQOC010000002.1, read on the forward strand.
GTGGACACTGGTATTATAAGACAGACCCCACATAACATTAAACTTTTTTTTTCTCTTTTCCTTCACCAAATTTGGGGGTGCGTCTTATAATCAGGTGCGTCTTATAAAGCGAAAAATACGGTATACAGTAAAAGCTGCTGAGAAAAAAAATGGATTGCACATGAACAGCACACGGATGCCACACATATCAAAAAACAGATGTCACTCGTCCAACTCTCCTGGATCAGAATTGGACAATTTGTTTTCCCGCCAGTGTGGCCATGCCCTAAGGGTACAAGTTCTCAGCCAAAAAAGAAAACGTCTTTAGTAGTTATAAGCGAGTATATTCATTACTATTTGCTACTCGCAGGATAGTGCGGTATTCGGGATACTTGTTACTCTGCGAGTTTACTCGTTACGAGTAGCAAGTACAATGCTAATCAATGAAAAATGCGAGTACTATTCTGCTGGACCCTACAAAGTAGTCTGGGAGCCTGAGGAAAAGGTGGAAATGCATGCATGATTGATTATTAGTCAGGCTGTAAAAAGTAGGTGGCTTTTTTAAACAATCAGCTGATGTATCATCTAATCATTTAAAAAAGCCAGCCAGCTTTTTACCGCCTGGCCTTTAACGCCCGGGGCGGAGGGGGCAGGTTGGGTACCACAGTCAAGAGGACAGGCTGTGTGCCAAGAAGGAGGGGGCAGGCTGTGTGCCAGGGTGGAGGGGGAAAGCTATATGCGGACATAGAGGGGGCAGGCTGGGTGCCGAGGAGAGAACAGGCTGGGTGCTGAGGAAAGGGCAGGCTGGGTGCAGGTGTGGAGGAGGAAGTTTGGGTGCCGAGGTGAAGGGGGCTGATCATTTAGAAAAGTCAGCCGGCTTTTTACCGCCCGGCTTTTAAATGATACTGAGGGTGGGTATGATAAAAAGGGGGTGACATGCTGAGAGTGGGTATGGTAAGAAGGATGTGACATGCTGAGGGTGGTTATGATAACAAGGGGGTTTAAAAGCAGGGTAGTAAAAAGCCAGCTTTTTCCCACTCGGCTTTTAAACACTTATGCATCCATTTTAGCCTTTTCCTCAGGCCCCCAGACCACTTTGTAGGGTCCAGCAGAATAGTACTTGCATTTCCCATTGACTTGCATTGAATAGGCGAGTATTAGAACCTACTCGTCACGATTCCAGCGAGTCCGAATATTTCACTACTTGCTCATGCCTAGCCTTTAACCATTTCGGCACTAAAAGAAAATTAAACAACTCCAATACATAATAATTGGCAAGTGGGCAGCAATGAAGATCTCTTATCATTTATCATGACCCACATATTTTATGGGGTGTCTGTCTAAGGCTGGCTTCACATCACGGTATGTTCTTGTCCATGGGGATCCTGTTTTTTGCAGGACCACATAGACAGGACTGCAAAGGACCGGATGTGTAACTCCGGATGCTATATCTGTGTCCGGATCCGGGATTTTGAGGGATCCGGAAACAGAAAGGGCTGGGAGCTGCATTTCACTTTCTCAGTGTATCTACATACATTGCGAATGTGAAAGAAAGCAATGTGTTAAAAATAAAATTAAAAAAAGCGCACCTCTCCCCCGAGAGTACCGGGATACGAGGCGTCCACCTCCAATGGCTGCAGGACCTTAATCAGCTGACCGGGCGGGGCAACCTGATCAGCTGATGTGTCACATCACAACATCAGCTGAGCGGATTAAATCGCCCGCCAAAAATGATCTGGGAAATGATCCTGATTTTTCCCAGAGACAGCACCTATAGACACCCATGTTATAGGCGCCGGATTGCCCCGGATTTGTTTCTGTCCGGTTTTTTCACCGGAGCCCTAAATCGGAGTAGTCTCCAATTTTGGGGCCGGGAAAAAAACAGAACAGAATCAAATCCGGGACTGAACTGGCAAAATCGGATGGCCGTTTATGACCAATCCGGCACCATAGGAATACATGGGAGGCAAAACAGGATCCTGTTCTGTCCTGTTCAAAATGGACAGAACAAGATCTCAAAAAGCGTGGTGTAAAGCCAGCCTAACAGATTTGTGTTAATATTAAAAAATCTAACACATTTGTGTTACCAAGAATCAGTTTTAAAAAATCTTCTTTCATCAGTTAGATTATATTTGCACAAATGAGAAAATATAAAGTGAAATGTGTGACAAGGAGAACAAATTAATTTAAGTCATGAAGAGCAAGCAGCAATTCAAAATAGATGTCTAAAAATCATCTTTGAGAATACAGTATTTTTGAGCCAACAGGAAGAAAAAATAAGATTCTGAAAAAAATAGTTCAAAACTGGTTATCTAGTAGACACAATTCTCTTTTTAACCATGTTCTACTACCGTAGCTACATGGGGTCAAACCGTGTATTAATCTAGTTTTTTTGGATTTTGTCCTAGTATATGCTTATTTTGTTTAAGAGATTTATTTTAGGAATATTACAGAAAAAGAATAATTGTCTAGAGTTACCTGAAAGCTAATACCTTACAGAATCATACCTCGAAGACACTGCATTTTGGCTGCTCCTCTTTGACAGGTAAGATGTGTATGAGAGGTATCGGAGCTGATTTTAGACTTGGCTACCAGATCCTGGGGGACTCCCTAGGATTTTACACTCAGCAGAATGAAAACTAATTATGAATATATAAAGATACATGCATACTTACACACACATATACCTTCTTAATGCTATTTCTCTATATTCAGTATAAATTCCACCAGGCATGGAAAATTCCCAGATAATTAAAGAGCTATATTAAGATATCTGCTTCACTGCTATAACCATAGGTTTTACGTCACAGAGAGGTTTCATTTACAAAAGTTCATCATAATGCACCTAATATTGCTTTACAACAGTATAATATATATTGGTGGAAAAAATATATCAACATATTTTAAATAATAATTTACTGCAAAATGTCATTTTTCTGCCCATTGCATTATTTATTATACCCTTTGTCAAGTTAGAAAAACCACATGATGTTACATACATATCTCCCAATGCTGCAGCCCCAACTGTCTCTACTGTCAGACATTGCCAAAGACACTTAGTGAGTAGTGATGAGCGAGCATGCTCGACGCTACTCGTTGTTCGCACGAGTATCACGGTAAACAGGATGCTCGGTGAGCACCGAGTACCGCTGAAATGCTCGGACTCTTCACTAATAATTATTGATCTGACACAAATACACAGCTCCCTTCAGTGCACACAGTGATCTGGCACCTCGCAGAGAGCAGATTGATTGTTAGGGTCCTCTGGGGGGCACAGCAAGGTGTTGTATGCTGCGACGATTTGAAAAAGCCCACCCTCCCGCCCTTTCCCAAAAACACTCGTTTTATAGCCAGATTTCTGTGGGCGGAGCCTATCTCTCATTAACCTACATTGGGCTCAGTGCTTGGTCGAGCACCCGAGCATCTCGAGATGCTCAACCCGAGCATCGAGCACCCGAGCATTTTACTACTCGCTCATCACTATTAGTGAGTATTGATAAGTGAATACATTTAGCACTATTCATTATCTGCTTGAATATTAAGGTATTCGAGATGTTCATTACAACGAATATTTTGGTTCTCGCATCGCGGGATTCAAGTTCTTGCTCCACATATCTGGCGCCTGATGTTCAGCTACTGAAATTTGGAATTGTGGGAATTGCCAGTCATTCATAGTAATGCTGTAGCCAACTAACACCCACAGATGCCATCTTTTGCACAGTGTGTCTGGAGTTAGTGTAGAGAGAGCTTGTGTCATTGAAGGGAGAGCAGATTTTTTTGCTCTGTTTCTTTATCTGCTGCTATAATAATCAACCAAACAGTCCTTTTAAGGGTACCGTTACATGTCGCAATATCGTTCCGATATCGCATGCAATTTCACGGGAGCGCGCACGTTTTTGGCACTTGTCCAAGATCGCATAGGAGATGTCACACAGGGAGATATCGACAGGCAACGCAACTAGAATGTTGTACACAACTTTTGTGCGCTGGGTATAAGCAACCCAGTGTCCGAGCATTAACATTGTAGTTCAATAGGGGAAGTTGCGTTCCACATCGTAGTTGCGCCGTCACACTGCACGATCATGCCAGATCGCATATGCAACATTGTACGCTTGCACAATCTTCTTGTGATATCGTCCCTGCCATTTATTGCAGTCGCTTTGCCCTGTTACACAACACAATGCATGAATAATATCAACTGCAACTACTACACCACGTGACTTTTGGCCGATGTTGCATTGCGATATTGCGACGTGTAACGGTACCCTTAGTGCTGCCTGCACTCAGTATACTTATACAGCTGTTAGCTATACTTTAGGTTCAGATTTACAAGCACAGATTACAATAATATGCATACGCTGAGTTCATGATGTTTGTAAATTTGCTGGTATAATAATCAATTACACAATCATTGCTATCCAGCCTAGCATGGATTAATAAAGATTTTCACTGTAATTAGTGCAGATGACATTCCTGCAATATGATTAGTGTGATAGGGATTATTGCCTTCCAGTCCTTCGTGCTGCCCCATATGACCCCAAATCCTTTCAGGGCCAATTGAACATTTTTCTGTTCTTTAATAATATTGCTCTTAGCTTTGTACTTACAAAAAAATGCACAGTAAGGGACTGGGTAGTGGACTTGTCTCTGGTAATGGTGCAGACTGTGGATGTTATCGTGTGACAGCGAAAACTGGTCTTGCTACTTCTGTATCAGCGCCCGGAACCTTATCTCTACTTAGGTTTCTGACCCAATTTTCAGGGGGGCATGGGGCCACACTGTTGAAACCAGAACAGTGAGAGCAGGTTGTGGGTTGGATTGCAGATAATAATACTTTCAGTCTGTTCACCAATGGCACCTTGTATTCCACATGGTTCAGTTCAGTCACGGTGCAGGAGTCAAGTGATCCCACACTTGGACACTCAGAGGAGCTCTTTTTCTCTCTACTGGTTTCTTCTGGCCTCTTGCCATGCACACATGAAGAGGGATATGAGGAGACTGTGCAGTGATGTCGAAATATTTGACCAGCCATAGTCAGAAGAAGCTGACCATGTGGAACAGCAACTACTGTCTCAAGAGGTGAATGATGATGAGGCAGTTTCCATCTGGTCTGCTTAAATTTGAAACTCAGAAGAAGGACCAGAGTGAGGAAGGGAAGATGAGGTGGTGGATAATGAGGTCACTGATTCAACCTGTCAAGGTATCATGTGTAAGGATAACAGCAGCAAAGAGGAAGATGGATTGGTAGCACTAGAACGTTCAGGAACAGGGAGAAGAAGGTCCATTGTTCCCCAATGCACCCCCATGTGGAAAGATTATAGGCCAAGGGTTATGTCTTCCCCAATCTGGTTCGTTTTTAAGGATAGTACAGAAGACAAAAGGAAAGGGATTTGCAACATCTGCCGTACCAAGGTAGGCAGAGGCAAGAGCACTAGCAACCTGAGCACCAACAGCATACTCAAGCCCATGTTAGGCAAGAACACCACTAGGTGGATATAACACTTTTTTAAATACTTTTGTAGGAAACTTGGAGAGTTTGATAGCATAGGACAATGATGGAACAAAGATAGGTTTTAGATCAAATCTACAGTTGTGGCCAAAAGTATTGATACCCCTGCAATTCTGTCAGATAATACTCAGTTTCTTCCTGAAAATGATTGAAATACAAATTCTTTGGTACTATTATCTTCATTTAATTTGTCTTCAATGAAAAAGCACAAAATGAATTGTCCTAAAGCCAAATTAGATTTAAATCCACACCAAACATAAAAAAGGGGGTGGACAAAAGTATTGGCACTGTTAGAAAAATCATGTGATGCTTCTCTAATTTGTGTAATTAACAGCACCTGTAACTTACCTGTGGCACCTAACAGGTGTTGGCAATACCTAAATCACACTTGCAGCCAGTTGACATGGATCAAAGTTGACTCAACTTCTGTCCTGTGTCCTTGTGTGTACCACATTAAGTATGGAGAAAAGAAAAAAGATCAAAGAACTGTCTGAGGACTTGAGAAACCAAATTGTGAGGAAGCATGAGCAATCTCAAGGCTACAATTCCATCTCCAAAGACCTGGATGTTCCTGTGTCTACGTGCGCAGTGTCATCAAGAAGTTTAAAGCCCATGGCACTGTGGCTAACCTCCTTAGATGTGGACAGAAAAGAAAAATTGACGAGAGATTTCAACGCAAGATTGTGCGGATGGTGGATAAAGAACCTCGACTAACATCCAAACAAGTTTAAACTGCCCTGCAGTCCGAGGGTACAACAATGTCAACCCGTACTATCCGTCGGCGTCTGAATGAAAAGGGACTTTATGGTAGGATACCCAGGAAGACCCCACTTCTTACCCCGAGACATAAAAAAGCCAGGCTGGAGTTTGCCAAAACTTACCTGAGGAAGCCTAAAACGTTTTGGAAAAATGTTCTCTGGTCAGATGAGACAAAAGTAGAGCTTTTTGAGAAAAGGCATCAACATAGAGTTCACAGGAGAAAAAAAAGGCATTCAAAGAAAAGAACACAGTCCCTACAGTCAAACATGGTGGAGGTTCCCTGATGTTTTGGGGTTGCTTTGCTGCCTCTGGCACTGGACTGCTTGACCGTGTGCATGGCATTATGAAGTCTGAAGACTACCAACAAATTTTGCAGCATAATGTAGGGCCCAGTGTGAGAAAGCTGGGTCTCCCTCAGAGGTCATGGGTCTTCCAGCAGGACAATGACCCAAAACACACTTCAAAAATCACTAGAAAATAGTTTGAGAGAAAGCACTGGAGACTTCTAAGGTAGCCAGCAATGAGTACAGACCTGAATCTCATAGAACACCTGTGGAGAGATCTAAAAATGGCAGTTTGGAGAAGGCACCCTTCAAATATCAGGGACCTGAAGCAGTTTGCCAAAGAAGAATGGTCTAAAATTCCAGCTGAGCATTGTAAGATACTCAATGATGGTTACCGGAAGCAGTTGATCGCAGTTATTTTGGCTAAAGGTTGTGCAACCAAGTATTAGGCTGAGGGTGCCAATACTTTTGTCTGGCCCATTTTTGGAGTTTTGTGTGAAATAATCAATGTTTTGTTTTTTGCTTCATTCTCTTTTGTGTTTTTTCATTGAAGACAAATGAAATGAAGATAATAATACCAAAGAATTTGTGATTGCAATCATTTTCAGGAAGAAACTGAGTATTATCTGACAGAATTGCAGGGGTGTCAATACTTTTGGCCATAACTGTAGATAGATAGATAGATAGATAGATAGATAGATAGATAGATAGATAGATAGATATAGCGTGAGGTAGCACCCCTGGGACTCGCCTGGCAACGCAAGTGACACCACCAACCACATTTAACTTCATACAAAACAAGGGTTTATTAATTTTATTAATTTGTCAAAACCTCCCATTACTCACATCACATAAACAGATTTTATAGTTTACACATCATATTTACATTAACAGAACATTAAGGAGTCCACTCCGTCCCTAAGGGTACCTTTACACGCGGCTACATTTCTAGGGTGGCTACAGGTAACTTACTGGTTGCAGTGAAATCATGGAGACAAGGTTCTATCTTGTTGCTGTGTACAAATTGAATAATATCTCCATGATTTCACTGCAACCAGTATGTTACCTGTAGCCACCCAAGAAATGTAGCCGTGTGTAAAGGTACCGTTACAGACCTCAGCTCTGGTTCTAATGGCGGCTATGCCCACCTGGCATTATTCACATGGGATCTCATACATGGCACTTTTACATAAACCCTTATGAGTCACACATGAAACGGGACCATATCACGACCCTTTAGTCGTCCCAATGGTGGTTAATGCCGCCTGGCCTTCGTGGGCTCCACTCATCACAGGGCCCACTCACACACACACAGTCCAACATGGACTACAGCCCTCTCAGACCCATATATACAGTCAACTTGCTCCATACAGCTCAGAGGGACAGGCATCTCCCACATTGAGGGCCCGGCTTCCCGCCTCATCCCAGCGGGACAGGGACCCTCTCTGCCTCACGTCCTCACAACCTGGAGGTCATGTCTGGTCTGCCTCCCATTTCCAGTCGCTTTACAAACACTAGGTAGCTTCATATCCTGGCTACCACACCCACACCTGCAACACAGTAAGTCAATCAGCACATCTCACACACACACACAGACCTGGAGGTACTTAAACCCCTGTACACCAGTCAGGTCTAGAACAGCAATAACCCCTACACACAGGCTCAGATACCGTTAACCCTGTGTGCATGACTCAAAGCACATGTAAGGCCCCTTTCACATCAGCGTTTTTTTTAAATTGCGGCAGATGCGGTGAAAAAACCGCATCTGCCGCGATTACCGCATACCGGCTGCACTTGCGGCACGGTTGCGGCACAGTTACGGCAAGCCCCATACAATGTATAGGCGGGCTTGCGGCAGGTGCGGCAAGTGCGGTTTTGGCACTTGTGGCAGGTGCAGTCGCGAAAAAAACCGCTAGCCTAGAGGTAGGGGAATTGATCCGAAACGTTGCTAAGCACCTAATGGCCCAATAAAGGCATATTGAAGAATAAAGAGGAGTGCTGCAGTCAATTTTTTCTTGATATTGTAATCAGTGGATGGGAGAGGAGCTGTGACTGAATTGCACCCGAAATCAAGCTGTGCTGCTTTCTTTTGATAAGTATATATATATATATATATATATATATATAGATATATATAGATATATATAGATTATATATACAAAACAGAAAAACAGAATAGCACAGGTATACACTGTGTGCAGACTTATTAGCCAAGTTGTATTTTAGAGGATTATTTTTATTATATTGATCAATAAGTATGGACTGTCAAGACCCCGATCACCGGTTCTCCCCACCGCGTAATGATTGAGACCACACCAATGTATATCTTTGAATACTTTTATTGAGGGCATCAACGTAACACCACTCATTTATTGATAATAAAAAGGGGGTTGGGTAGTTATATGGCCGCAGCTCACAACCAGGCCTTAACCGCCTTACACCTAAGGGAAGAAAGCCTGATGCCTCGGCCGTCCTTGGCAGGTAGACTTTCACCAACTCCCTCTTCCACCGGCTGCGACTTGACCTGTAAAACATCCTACTTAGGGAGGGAGGGCGTGCGATGATGTTCACCCTGAGAGCAGAGTGGTAAGAGACAGGATGTGTCCTGGGGGCTCCAATATGTAGCCCAGAGGCGGGCTGGAGGCACTAAGGAATGTGGCTCAGAGGGGAGGGGAAGAGAGGAGAGTGGACAGGGAGGGGGAGGCTATGAGCCATTCCACGGCGAGGAGTAGCGATGTAACCTGAGATGGGCTCGCCAGTCTGAGGCATCGGCATCGGCCGAGGTGCCTTACAGATTGTCAAGACCCCGATCACCGGTTCTCCCCGCCGCATAATGATTGAGACCACACCAATGTATATCTTTGAATACTTTTATTGAGGGCATCAACATAACACCACTCATTTATTGATAATAAAAAGGGGGTTGGGTAGTTATATGGCCGCAGCTCACAACCAGGCCTTAACCGCCTTACACCTGAGGTTGTTGTGTTGTTTCGGTTAAATTAAATCCGGCCTGATGTACCGGAAAAAGGCATCCGACTTCCAGCGCCCTACCCTTTTTATTTCTTGATTTGTGAGGCCAGCCCTGGCGGCCTCGGTCGCTGCGCCTATGCGAAAAGAGTGCGTGCCATATTCTTTTGGCTGAAGCCCTAAACCTGCTAGGGAGGATTTTAGCATGGCTGTGAATTGCGCGATTGTAAGCGAGGAGCTGTCTGCGTGCTCGAAGAAGAAGATTTGTGGGGTACGGTTATCCCAGTATCGCCGCAGGACCTTGATGGGGCATAACGGTCCGGGGGATGGGAATATGGGAAAACAGATTCCCCGGCCTAGATTGTCTGTTTTGGAACGTCTGATACGCACTCTGACCCCACTGTTGCACACGATGACGTCGTCGCGCAGCAAGCCGCCGGGGCGTTCTGGCGATCTGCTGACCAGCTTGCTTACCTGGAGTGCCCCGAAGAAGGCCAGCGCGAAAGCGGCCACAAAAAGCAAAACCTCGTGATCCGAGGGGCAGCTGTTAGGCAGTCTGTCTATCATGCTGGACAGCAGGGAGAAAGATATGGGTCTTCAGCTCTCGTGACTGACTCGCTTCCTTTTCCAACCTTTAATGGCTTGCGTGAAAAGGAACATCTTAGTGACATCAGGCCATCCGCGTAGCCGAAAGTGAAAGGCCAAACCCGCAAGGCGCTGCTGCGCGACGTTGCCGGACACGCCACTGGCGTGTAACATAGCGAGGTACTGGGCAACCGATTGGCATAGAAAGGCGTGCGTTACCTGTTGCGGCAGTGCTCGTGCTAATTCGGACCATTCCTTCCAAGCCTTACCATAGGAGAGCCAAGTCGCTGGTGCTAGTGACGCTTGCACGAGGGGCATCAGTCGTCCTCCAGAAGCTTCCACATGATCTTCGGGCACTCCGTGCCTATTCGGTCTGCTTCCGGGTGTAACGCTCGAAATGTCTGAAAGTCAAAACGCAACAATGCATCAGCAATCCTGTTGTTCACCCCAGGAACATGTCGTGCCCTGAACCAAATGTTGTGCTGCAAACACCTGAGCACTAGGTAGCGAAGCAGTTTGATAACCAGCGGAGATGATGATGCCAAGCGGTTGATGGCATGCACCACACTGATGTTGTCAGTCGAAAAACAAATGCGTTTGTTTGCGAGTTGTTCCGCCCAAAGCGCCGTGGCTGCCACTATGGGGAAGAGTTCTAACAAAGTGAGGTTCCTAATCCAGCCTGCCGGGCTCCACGACTCCGGCCAGCGGTTGGCGCACCATGATGTACCTAGGAAGACCCCGAACCCACATCCCCCGGCTGCATCCGAGAAAAGCGAGATGTCTGAGCTGGCTATTTCGGGTTCTTAAAAACATGTGTGGCCATTGTAAGTCGCCAAGAAGGATTTCCACACTCCAAGGTCATCTTTCAGGGTCCTAGTAATGCGTATCCTGTGGTGTGGGGCTTTTATGCCCCTAGTGGCTAGGCATAATCTGCGGGAGAATGCCCTCCCCATGGGCATGACCTTGCAAGCAAATGCCAGTAAACCCAGTAGGGACTGCATCTGGGCGAGTGACACCTTATGTGCCGCCAGGAAGCCATCAATGAGAGATGATACCTTCTTAACTTTGTCGTCCAGGAGGCGAAAGACCATGGCGATGGTGTCAATCTCAATGCCCAAAAACGAAAGCGTGGTTGTGGGGCCTACCGTTTTTGCCGCTGATAAAGGGACACCGAATCTGGCCGCTATGGTTTGGAAAGCGTGCAGCGCGTTGGCGCAATCATCGGATTCCGGGGGGCCGACGAACAAGAAGTCGTCAAGGTAGTGGGTAATCGATTTATGCCTGGACACGTCCTTGACGACCCATTCAAGGAATGAGCTGAAGAGCTCGAAGAGCGAGCAAGAAATGGCGCATCCCATGGGGAGGCACATGTCGTAGAAGAAATGACCTTGTAGTGTGCACCCTAGCAGGTGGTGACACTCGGGGTGAACCGGCAGGAGGCGAAATGCCGCCTCGACATCCGATTTAGCCAAGAGGGCCCCCTGACCCGCTTGCCTAACCAAACAAACAGCCTTGTCGAAGGATACATACGACACTGCAGAATCCTCTGTCGGGATGTCGTCGTTAACCGACCTCCCGTGGGGGAAGGATAGGTGGTGAATCAGGCGAAATTCACCTTCCTCCTTCTTGGGCACTACACCGAGTGGAGAAATCCTTAGATTGGGGAAGGGGTGGGTTTTAAAAGGGCCAGCCATGCGGCCCAACGCTACTTCCTTCTGCACCTTGCTGTGTAATACTTCAGGGTGTTCCCTGGCTGATTTAAGGTTGTGTGCAAATCTGGGGAGCGGGGAGGGTATGTAAGGGATGACAAAGCCGTGTGTACAGCCGTTAGCAATGGCGGCGGCCGCCACCTTATTGGGGTAGCGTTCTAACAAGGGGGCCATCTCTGCTACGATCACCGGTGTCTTTGGAAGAGGAAGGTGGCTTTTGGAGTGATCGGGTGGCTGCCTTGTCGCATCTGGAGGATGCGTGGGTGCCTCCGCACGATGAGCATTCGTGCCTATATTTAGATAAGCCCTGAAACTTGCAGTGGCCCTCGTTGAAGAGCCAGCAGCAACCTTGTTTTCTGGGCTGGCTGGTGAGCTGCCCATGTCTGGCAGGTGGGTTCACGTGAAAGGACTGAGTGGTCCTTTGGGATAGCATGAGCGTGAGCCATGAGTCGGTGGCCTTGATGTCCCAACCCAGGTGGGGTTGCACAGCTAACTGACGCCTGAAATCCTCGTCATATCTCCTCCAAGCGGTACCCCCGTGGGTCTTGTATGAGTTGAAAATGGTGTTGCAGTAAGTAAATAGCTCCGTGCACCTTTCAGGGTGTTTTTGGCCCATGACTGACCCTAGAATGTGAAAGGCCTGGAGCCAATTATAAAAGATTTTTGCTGCCTTAGGCTTCCGGTCTGGGAAGCAATCAGAGCGCCTTTCCTTGTCAATGGTGCTCCGGTTTTGCAAGTGTTGCGGTGGCCGGAATGGACCCTTCCCGGGACCCGGCTAGCTGCGACCCTCCCGCCCAGGAGCTTGCAAAGCCGTACTCACCGTTTGATGTCGCTGATGGAGGTGATGTTGCCCGCTGGCTGTTCCGCTCCACGTTTGTAGTGCAGGTTGTTTGCCGAGCTGTTGAGTGCCTAGTTGATCTCTTGCTTCGGGAACGGTTTCTTCGAGGCGACGAGGCTGAAGAGCTGGATGACGTGTATCTTCCACGCGATGATCTTCTGCTCTGCTTGGACGAGCGGGAGCGCCTGTGGCGTCTTTTAGAAGAGTGGTGTGTGCGTCGACGGCTTCTGCGGTCTCTGCTGCGGGAGGAGGAAGATGCTGTGGAAGTCCTGCTGGTTCTGCGCTCTGCGCCGGTGTGTTGGTGGCTTGGCTGGTGGCTGCTGCGTAGGGTCCCTGATCGCGGTCCTGCAGCTGGTGGGGCCCCCGACTCCTGGTTCCCAGATGCGCCTCCCAGCTGCACCTGTGAAGCCGGTGGGGTGAGAGGCTGCTGCCAGACACTGCTGCTGTGGATGAGCTGCGCCGCCTGGTCGATGTGCAGCAGCCCCGGCTATGGCTGTTGCACTGAGACGGTTCGCTTTGGTGGGATTCTGAAGTGCCCTGTGGCGTCTCCTGGTCATCTGAGGAGCCAGCCTGCTGATCCCCCTCAAGATGCACTAGCTCCTCCGCTGTAGATTCCTCAGTGGAGGAGAGGGAGCTGCCGGACATGCCCATGGGTATCTGTTTGCGGGGGTGGAGGTCACGTGTTGGAATGGTGGCCGTGCGGTCAGTGGGCTGCTGCTTCCTAGTCAGGCATTCGCGGGGAAAATTTGAACGCCCGACCGGAAGTGATGCAGCCGCACGTGTTCCCCTATGCTGCGCCCGCCACATCTCGGGCACTGGGGAGGATGCGGTTACCATGGGAGCGCGGGCACGGGGTGACCGCGTCACCGGAAGTAACGCGGCGCCCCCAGGGACATGTGGCCTGCGGATGCGCGCTGAGCGCGCCGCTGGAAGTGACACGGCGCCAGCGCTCGCACGTGACCGGCGGTCACGTGATGCCCGCGTCACTGGATGCGACGCAGGCACCGGAAGGGGAGGCGCCCCTAGGTCTGCTGCCGGCAACGTCACCTCCTGTGTCTTGTGCCTGCCCTGGATGAGTTGGCAGCGTGCCCGTGCCCGCGCGTGCGGGGGAGGGGGCAGCTACGATGCCCCGGGCCACCGGAGGCGGAACCGGCCTAGCAAGGCCCCGGGAACCCCTCCCATGTGGATGCCCTCGGCCACTTAGGGTAAGTGCAGCCATGTGGGGATTGGAAGGGGTGGGCTTGGGCAGTGTGAGCCCAGCTGGGGCCACAGGACCTAGCCCCTTTGTAGGAGCGTGGCAGGACAATAGATTCCTTGTGTCCCGTGGGGGGCTTGTGATGTTGTCGTGCGTGGCGTTGCCAGTGGGCTTAGAGGCAGTGGGTGCCCTGCAAGGCTTGGTGTGGGTGTGCAGGGGCTGGTTTGCGTTTCTATTAGGTTTTGGGCTCTCAGAGGGGCTCAATCTTTTCGGTGGACGGGAGGTTCTACCAGACCTGCGTCCCCCAGAAGTGAGTTCTGCCAGAAGGGAGCCGCCGGTCACCAAGTTGGCTAGCCATTCAGCTCCCTCCCGCCCGAACTTCTGTCTTACCGCTGCTTTGAGGGCGTCCATCGTCTGGTCAGCAACGGTGATCAATGATGTTCACCCTGAGAGCAGAGTGGTAAGAGACAGGATGTGTCCTGGGGGCTCCAAGATGTAGCCCAGAGGCGGGCTGGAGGCACTAAGGAATGTGGCTCAGAGGGGAGGGGAAGAGAGGAGCGTGGACAGGGAGGGGGAGGCTATGAGCCATTCCACGGCGAGGAGTAGCGATGTAACCTGAGCTGGGCTCGCCAGTCAGAGGCATCGGCATCGGCCGAGGTGCCTTACATTCTCAATCAACCCAAAAGACTCATAAATATCAAAGCTTAATATTTTTGGAAGTTGGTGTGGTTTTTTTTAGATTTGGCAATCTTAGGAAGATATCTGTTTGTGCAGGTAACTATTACTGTGCAGAATTATTAGGCAACTTAATAAAAACCAAATATATTCCCATCTCACTTGTTTATTTTCACCATGTAAACTAATATAACTGCACAAAAATGAGATAAAAACATTTCTGACATGCATCACCGCTGAGGTAATGTAAATGTAGCTTTGGTAGTACAGCTCTCCACAGGTGGAGCTTTACCTCAGGGCAGCGGGATGGATGAGGGGAGTAGTAGTCCTCACCTCCTGTGATATTGTAGCAGCCCTCTGGGCGGCGAATAACTGAGACAGAGTCTAGATTAGCTCGAACAGTTCTTTACTGGTACCGGGCAGATGTTAAGGTACACAGTACAGTCTGGTTGAACACGGTTGGTAGCAGCAGATCTTGGAGGACTTTCCAGAGTCTGGCAGTGGTGCCTTCAATATGGCGTTCCTGGTCCTGTCCCTATGTCTCTGTCTGTATTTGCCCCTCTTGAGCCAAGTCTCTAGTTCTCGGGGTCTGTTACCTAAAGTCTCTTACTTGTCGGTGTCGTGGACCCAGCTGCGGGACTGATGTTGGGCTTCTTTAGGGGTGCTGTGGCTCCCTTGTGTCGGGCCCTCAGCTTGCCGGTCTGCAGTTAGGGTTGGACCTTTTACTAGCTGCCTCGGCCCTGGTATGCTGGTGATGATCTAGGCCTCCAGCTGGCTCCAAGCAGTCCTGAAGTAACCCCCTTCAGAGTCTGGGTCACCCTTCTCCTAAGAGGTGCCCTCCTATTGCAGCTACAGGGTCCCCTACGTCTGCCTTTGTTGCTCTTCTCACACCGTCTGCATCACACTATTGTCACTCCCTGTCTCCCTCTCTCTAGGCTACTAAATACCAGTCCCCTGTGTTAAAGTGACCTACTGTTTGGATGCAGGGTGCAGACACTGTAGGATCCTCTATATCCATGGCTACGGAGGCACTACACCTGCTGTTTAGGATGCAGTACCTCCCTGTGGTGCCTTGCCATAAGGGCGCCCCAGATGGAGCATTGTCCTGCATGAAAATCATGTTTTTCTTGAATGATACCAACTTCGTCCTGTACCACTGCTTGAAGAAGTTGTCCTAAGTTGAGCCCAGGCTTTGGGATACTCGGGTGTCAGGCGGCAAAGGGGTTAACTGTGTCAGGGGGAATGGCAGCCAGGCCTGACCCCGTGTCCTGGGGTATCTTTTAAAAAGGGGGGTGATATTTACAGGGGACTATTTATAAAGTTTGTTGTCGTGATGCCACCTGTAGTTTCTGGTGAATTGCACCAGCGCCGCCACAGTCCGCTGAAGGTAGATGGTATCGCGGCTAGGGTGGTGAAGTCCTCCACAGGTAGCACTGCACCTCTGGGGCAGCGTAGTGTAAAGGGGCAGTTTGGAGGGGGCTGTGATGGTATAGGGAGTGCTGGAACAGTCTATCGTGGGGACGATGAGGGAGAGGAATGATGCACGCACACAGAAGAGTCTCTTTTACCTTTTACTGATGTTTGGCAGATAAAGACGTCCAGGGCACTGACAGGCTGCACAGTGGGTCCCCACAGCAAGTGGGTATAAGGCCTCCTCTGTTCTGTAGTGGTGATTAAAGCACAGCCTACTTGCAGCCAGGCTTGCCTCCTCTCTTCCTGTGCGGTCTCCGGGTTACCTTCTCTGATCACTGCGATGCTATGCTGCTGTGTCTGGCTCCCTTTCCTGACCCACAGAGTAAACCGGGTAGCCAAAGCCTCCACGGTGTGACAGAGTTTTCTGTGGTCCTATAGAAATCCCACAGGTGCGGATCCCCAATATCCGGTGGTTCTTTTGGGTGAACTTCCTCAAGTTCCTCACTCCCTTTCTTCCCTCTCTATGCTCCTTGTCTTCAGTCCCACTTAGGCTTGCGGGACGTAGAAGGGCCATTCCGGGTCACTGATTTGGGCCTAATCACGGCATCGACCACCAGGACATCTTCGCAGCTCACCTAGCGTCTGCACACTCTGAATAACTCCTCCCCCACAGCAGTATTTATAGGGGATCTTGCCTAAAGGCAGCAAGTGGGCTCCCCCTACTGTGCCGGGGTGGAAGGTGTTGCATGTAGTAGGTTCCTGCTGTGGAAACCCAGCTGTGCATTAGAGAAGTCTGTGGCTACCTGTGTGAGCAGGGCGCCACACTTCCAGAAACTGGCAGTAGGTCCAGGAGTTGGAGCTTCACTCCATCCTAAACCCGAAAAGGTCCCACAAGTTTATCTTTGAGATACCAGCCCATACCAGTACCCCATCTCCACCTTGCTGGTGTCTAAGTTGAAGTGGAGCTCTCTGCACCTTAGTGATTCAGCCTCTTGGCCCATCCATCTGGCCCATCAAGAGTCACTCTCATTTCATCAGTCCATAAAACCTTTGAAAAATCAGTTTTAAGATATTTCTTGGCCCAGTCTTGACGTTTTATCTTATGTTTCTAGTTCAAAGGTGGTCGTTTTTCGGCCTTCCTTACCTTGGCCATGTACCTATATCACACCTTGTGCTTTTTGATACTCCAGTAACATTGCAGCTCTGAAATATGGCAAAACTGGTGGCAAATGGCATCTTGGCAGCTTCACACTTGGTTATCCTCAAATCATGGGCAATTATTTTGTGCCTTTTTTGCCCAACACGCATCTTGCCACCCTGTTGGCTATTTGCCATGAAACGCTTGGGACTCACCGTTGCCGGGTTCTCAGGTCTCAGGCGATGCTTCCCTTGTCACGGTTCCGCGCCTGAGGCTGTGGGGCCCAGTGGTCAAATAAAAGGGGATTAAAGGATTGGGATATTTCTTGATTGTCGTGACACCACCTGTGGGAGTCCGGTGATGGCACCGGCGCTGCTTGGGCCTCCAGGGGATATGCGGCAGCTAGATGGGATGCTCCCCACAGGATGAGCATTAGTCCCCGGGGCCAGGGGACTGCACTGTATGGAATACGACAGCTCGGTCATTTAAGTATTAGTCCAGGAAGAATGCACAGACACATAAAGTCTTTTCTGTACCTTTTACTGGTGTCAACAGGTACACTCGACCGGGTGATGAAGTAGATACTCCTGGAGATTCCACAGCAAGCAGTGGTATAGGCTTCCTGATGTACGTAGTTCTAACAGGGTCTGGTGGACATGGAATCCTACCAAACCGGGGATACAAGTTCTGGTGTGACTTGTTACACCTGAGTTTGCTGCACTGAGGGCACTATAAAGGATTATTTGGTGCACACTCGACTCCAGGCCCTTATTCGGTGATGCTTCAGGTGTCCAGGGAGCTAAACTCCCTTGGTTGAGGTGCTGGTTTCTCTGCAGCTTGCGCTATGGCTCCTGTAGCTCTGACCCAGTGACCGGATTGTTAGGGTGAGTTAAAGTAACTCCTATGTACCTGTAAGGTACTTTCCTCCTGCTCCTATGAATCCTATTGTGAGGGTCGCCCACTTTCCGGGTGTGCTGGTATGGGCCTAGTGTGGCACAAGTACCAGGCCAGCTCTCCTAGCTGTTCACAGTTCTAAAGTGACTGCACACTCCACTGTTTCTCCCTCCAGGACCCGTATTTATAGGGGGAACTGGCCTAAGGCAACCAGTGGAGCTCCCCCTAGAGGCCTGGGGTGAAAGGGGTGTTGAAGTTGTGTTAGTAAGTGGGGCTGCTTGCTGCATACTCCTCCATTTGTATCCAAGAGTTCCTGTGGTGCCCCAACCAGGTGCACACTTGATTGTTCGTGATCGCGCTTTAGCCGCTTCAGACTGGTGTCTGATCCGATCCGTAGCTGTCCGCTTGAGCAGACAGCCGCGGACCGGATCAGCACACAGGACGGGGGCTATTATGCCTCCGATCCTGTGTGCAGCTGCACGCAGCTGAACCACTGACAGGTCAAGACCGCGGCGCCCGCGGTCCTCACCTATTAGCAGCAGGAACTGCGTGCGGCTGCACACAGATCGGAGGCATAATAGCCCCGTCCTGTGTGCTGATCCGGTCCGCGGCTGTCTGCCTCAAGCGGACAGCTACGGATCGGATCAGACACGCAGTCTGAAGCGCCTAAAAAGTTTGGCAAGTTCAAGACTGCTGCATCCCTCTGTAAGACATTTCACAATTTTGGACTTTTCACAGCCCATCAAATCTCTCTTCTGACCCATTTTGCCTAAGAAAAGGCATTTGCCTAATAATTAAGCACACCTTATATAGGGTGTTGATGTCATTACACCACACCCCTCCTCATTACAGAGATGCACGTACCTGATTTATTTAATTGGTAGTTGGCTCTCAAGCCTATACAGCTTGGAGTAGGACAACATGTATAAAAAGTATCATGTGATCAAAATACTCATTTGCGTAATAGTTCTGCACACAGTGTACTTAGCAATTTAGGTGGAAAAATTCCTGAAAATCACAATGTTCAGCTGTGGGAGGGATCCAGAGAGCAGAAATCAGGCGGCACACAAAGTGCAATGCAAAACAGAGGCTTTAATGTGCCCAAGCAGTAGCACAACGTTTCCGTACTGTACATATGAGATTATCTCAGCACAGGAACATTTTTTTAATCACATCCATTTGTGGAAGTTATTATTATTCCAAGATCTATATATTAAAATGAGCTTTGAGAACCTCTTTAAGTCCGTGTAACATTTCACATACAAAAAAACAGAGGAAATTCCTAACTTTTCATTTTTAAGAAGAGCTATTTCCTCATCCTGCTACATCATAAAAGTAGAATTGAAAGAACTTCATAGCAGCAATATAAAGTAGAGGAAATGGATATCACTATGGCATATTAAATTCACAACTGGTTTGCAGATGACAAATAAACGAGCATAGCAATATTGACAGATTTTTTTTTATTACTGGGTTTTTAGTCACATAGCTTTATAAGACGCTCCTGATTTTAAGATGCACCCCAAATTTGGTGAAGGAAAAGAGGAAAAAAAAATTTTAATGTTAAATGGGGTCCATCTTATAATGTCAGTGTCCGTCTTATGCAGGAGGCACACTGCCGTGAGACTCGCCCGAGTGAATGCGTGAAAAAACGCATTGCACTTGCACCAGTGTTGCCCTATCAGGCAGGGCACACAGGTGCAAGTCCCACGCACCTAACTCGCATTGCGAGTCAGAAGCGAGTGCAGTCGCAGCATGCTGCGACTGCACGCGATTCTGACGCACGTGAGCGCAATGCAAGTGTATGGGGGCGAGAAAATCTCGCCCCCATACAGCACACTGTGCGAGTTTGTAGCACCATGCTAGAATAGCTAAATCAGGTTTAATAGGCTCCCGCTGTTACTTCCGGGCCGCTATTAAGCTCATTACATATTCACTGCACTGTCAAACTAACAGCCAATCACAGGAGCTCACACTCTGTGGGAGCCTCTGTGATTGGCTGTTGTAATCAGATTGGATTTTCTCAAACTGGACAGTGATTCTGCTTGGTTGCCATACACATTAGTGTATGGCAACCAACCTGGCGTTATAGGGTGTTAAATAAATAATTATTAAAAAAAAAATGTTTGGGGCTTCGCAGCATTTTTAAGTCTAGCCCGATGAAAGCAGGCAAACTGCGAGCTGCCACCCTCAGCTGCTTAATTTTCCCTTGGCTGGCAAAAAAAATGCATGGGATCCGCCCTATTTTCCGTGCCAGCCAAGGTAAAACTAAGCAGCTGAGGGCTGGTATTCTCAGCGGGGTGAGGGTCCCATTGTGATAGGGCCCCCTCAAGCTAAAGAATAGCAGCCCGCAGCCGCCCCTGAAAATGGCGCATTAATAATAAGCGCCATTTCCAGGCGCCTTAACGGGCTCTTCCAGCGGCCCTGGTGGCGGTGGCACGCTGGGTAATAAAGGGGTTAATACCAGCTTTGTTTTTTCAGCTGGTATTAAGCCTGAGATTCTTAATGTCAGGCCAAGTTTGACCCAGCCATTAAGAATCTCCAATAAAGGGTTAAAAAAAAAAAAACACAGAGAAAAATTCTTTATTAAAAATAAAGACACAGACACCATTAGGGAATCCATCTTTATTACCACCACATATCCCTCCAAAGATCCAGGTCTTCTCTCTTCTTTCTTCTCTCTGCTGTCCTCTCTTCCTTCTTCTTCTTGAACTCATTCAGCACTGCTACATCACACAGCAGGGGGCGGAAATGCGCTCCCCTGCTGTGTGATGAATCAGTGAGGCTGTGGGCATTAAGCGGTGACGTCACCGCCGGCCCCGTTGCTATAGTAATCAACTATCGGTTACTATAGCAACGCTTAAGCAGTGATGACATCACAGCGCCTCGACTCATATTAAAGCTGCTGGATTTAACTCCCTGCTTACCGATCACTGCAGCGCCGGTAAGCAGAGAGTTAACTGTGCTGTGACTGTGGCTGCACTTTCTAAACAGGGTGTCAGGGTTGATGAACTGGCATCAACCTCAAAGTGTAGCTGCTTGCACCTACACTTTGAGGCAGATGCCAGTCATTCACCCCTGTTCTGTCTCCGACACCCAATTCATCTCCAATGTTTGTTTTTGCATAATGTTATTAAATAGTTTAGCTGTAGATTGTTAATGAGCTTTATCTCATATGCAGTGTTCAGGATCCCTCTAGCGGCCAATGCTATGTTTGCAGTCTATTTAATCTCTATGTCTAATTCTCCTCCCTCTTGCAATGCATTTTGGTAGCTCAGCCTCCATTTTACTTTCATATCTGGAAGGAAGAAGACACTCAGCATTACTGTTCCCATGCGATTGCATTGCCGTTTTACCAAATACAAATATACGGCAATGTTCAATAAAGCACTGACTTCACCACAGTCTTCTCATTGGACTCAGTATAAAGGTTTAGCTGTCTGTTTAAATTCATGAGCCCCCGACCCATTTAGTGAGAACAGAACAACCCTATTAACTTACATGTTTATTTTATGTGACTGAGCTCCCTCCTTATCCCACTTCCCCCGCCCTGAGGCCAGCTGGGGTCTCCATCTTGTTGGAGTCCAACACACACTTTTACTGTTTTTAATTATAAATAGAGGCATATAAACCCATACACATTTCATACCTCTGTTAGTCATAGTGCTAGGACCCGGTGAGACGGAAGCACCTTGTCGCTGGTCACCGGGCACTCCACAGTGGCCACTGTTGAAGCTAAGTCTTCCATTTTGCATTATATCTAGAGCAGTGATTGCTATAATCCATTTGCATTGTATTTGTATTAGCTGTGCAGTCTAGCTACTTCTTGCACTCATTAATGTGCACACATAGTGTTTAGTGTTGCATCAGATAACCTTTCTTTCAGAGTTGATGAACTGACCCGTGACGATCGATGTGGACGGCTCAGTGGCTGAACACCCTGCACCGTATCCTCTGAGCCGGTACTCCGCTAGATGGACCAGGGTTCCCCCAGAGTATGGTGCTCCGATATGGGGTCCTCTCTTTCTTTTCCCGGGCTGCCTCTTCTCTAGGCCCCCTCCATGGGAGTCTCCTTCTCTGTCTCGGAGGCTCCACTCTTCTTCGCTCCTCAGTGCAAACTAAACTCCACTGTTTGACTTCCCTCCCCCCTAACTCCGCCCAAAGGGAATGAGACTACCCATCTACCCGAGGTTAAGTGTGGGAGTGCTGGGGATGTGATCCACTTGCGAACCTTACTCTCCGCTGTGACAGGAATAACTGCACACTCGTTTGTGGGTGCAGTATCCCTACTGTGGCGCACTGACCAGTGGGGTGCCACATTCCACCTTGGTTGAATACACTCATCCGTGAGTGTATCTACCTTGTACAGGTGTAGAGCAAAATTTTGTATTTTTATAAACAAGAACATCAACAGGTACTATTTACAGTATTTATGCATTGTTCTTCTTCCCTTTATGGGAGGCACCATAATTAAACGTTGCAAACATTATTAACCTTCATCGGCCTCACGGGGACCGGTAAACACTGTGCAGACCCAGTGGTAATTGTCCATCACCAAGCAAGTGTCCTATGTCACCGCTAGTCTGCTTTGGATTAAACATGGAACACACAAGAGTCTCTGGCTTAACGCTTTACAGTCCAGGCTCAAACATAGTCAACGGGGAAAAACAGGGCTCAGAATTTCTCATTAAAGTCTATGAGTCTCTATTAATCAGTAGGGATTCAACACATAATTAACTATCTACAGTCCAGGTAACGTTTATGCGGTAACGTTCTGTATTTTACAGACGGGACACACGGATAGCAAACCAATCCATTGGCCTTGCATGGCGTTCATATGCTACTTGGTCTCCCCGGTATAAGTCTCATTCTTGGTGACCTCTGCGGAGATGTGATTCAACGTCTCCTCTCACCACAAAAATATTGTCTTTTAGTCCCGATTCTCTAATAAATCCCCACACCATGGTACCTACATTTCGTTGTTCCAATGGTAACGGGGGTTGCTGGCGGGCTTCGTCGCCGGCTTGGCAGCTCTCCTGCCACCACTCCTCGCGGCGGCGTTGTCGGGCCACCTTGTACGCCGGGTTTATTTGGGGAAAGCACTCCGGTGGCAGGGAAACGAGTCTTGGGGCGAGTGGTGAGGCATCAACGGTAGCACATAACCCATGTGGGGCTTCGGCTGGAACTACTTTCCATTCCACAAGGCGTTTCAGAACCGGTTGCTCCGGTCCCTCTGCTGTCGTTCTCCTGGTCGTCGTGGCATGGATCCTCCTCCTCGGAGCCAGTCTGGTCGTCGTCCCTTTCAATGGCCTTGACGATCAGGTCCTGCTCAGGATCAGGTCTTGGGTCCATGTCGCTGCTTCACTAGGGTCTGTAGACTCCGGCATCAGAAGGCTGACGCTGTCTGCGGGCGGGTCCTCGGAGTCCTCCATCTGCACCCATGCATCCACTTGTAGCACAGGCCTCTGACCAGGTGACCGCTGGCTGCCAGGTGCTCCACTACGTCCGGTCTGTTACTGCAGCCTATAGTGTCTGTCTCTCCATCGCCCAGTTGAGTAGTTCCACTGCCTTATCCGCGCTCCACCTGTGGACTATCCATTCCACGCTCTCAATCATGTTCTCTCTCAGCTCCTGGAAGGCGACCCTCCAGTAGTCCGCGTCTCCCTCATTGGTGAGGAGAGAGACCGACTCTGGATCCCCACGTGCAGTGCGGACCTCCTGCTCCATCTCTTTCATCAGGTCCGTCAGTTGGGTAGCTGCCATTGCACTGGGTATATCGGGCGTTGTCTCCCATGCTTCTTTTCCGGTTGCACCCTTGTTCTTTTTGGGCGCTTTTCCTGGAGCTTCCTGCGTTGGCCCACCCCGTGGTTGATTGATGGTCATCGGGGGGGCTAACAGTTTTGCGCCTTTGGTAAGGCCCTCCCATGGTAAGGGGTTGAGTCATACCCCCGGGCCTTCACATCGTTCTTCATATGGTTGGGCCGCCATCTTCTTATTGCCATGTAATGGCAGTAAAAGTTATTTTTATTCCGAAAAGTTCAAAGTTCAAAGGCACACAGTACCTGGTTACACCGGGCCGGGATCCTGTTGTGACACCAAGGTTGACTAACCCAGGGTTGTATGGGGACTTGGGTGTATGGGCCCTGCTGTGGTTGGGATGTCACTGGTGGCCTCCCCAGAATTTCTTTAGTCAGTGGGGAACGCTATTCACAAGGAGAGGATTGAAACCTCCCCCAGGGATGATGGCAAGCCACCATTAAACACGTAATGGACAGTTTGTTATGCAAATAAACAGGTTTGACATACTTAATTCCATCTTTTCAATCCTCTTCTTCTGAATAGCACCCCCACTGACCAAAGAAATTTTCTCTGTACTGACCCTTGTTAAGTTTCAGTTGGGGTGGTGTGAGATGGTAAGAAATAAAAACAGGGGGTTCTTGCTCAAGGGGGCAGGGGTATGCACTTAGTGGTTGAGAAACTCAGAGTAGTTAGTAGAGAGTAGCATGTAGAAATATTAGGATGTAGAGTACTGCTCTAAGTTTGGCAAGATCTTTCAGAGCCAGCAGAAAAGAGGGATCTCAAAGACACAGAAGTACAGAGGTGGAGTATTGGACCCTGAAAGCACTCTTCGGCAAGTGACCTTCGTAAGCTGGTATCGGGCTGTTGCAGGACTGCTCCAAAGATGGAGGGTTGGTCTCTAGGGCAACCCTAAAGGACTGTAGAGACATGTCTCACTTGGAAAAAGAGATTAAAAGCACCATTGAGGGATAGATTTAGTATTTAGCACGGGCACTCTGTGAATGCAGAAACAGAAAGGTGATATTATATGTCAGTCAGCCTCCTCACCATTTGGCGGCTTCTGAAGGGAGTACAATTTGACTGTCTGCATAGCTTATGTGTTTACCTGCAAAAGTAATACTGTAACAACTCTATATAATGTATGCATTTAACTACTGTGTCCAATCCAAAATAAACCAAGTTTTAATGTGTAAAAATGCTGTGGTTTCACATTTTGAGTCTACAGAAGCTGAGTCCGCACAGGTCTTGTTTGCTCCTTGTTTAGATATAGAGGTAAGAACATCTCACAGAACCCATCAGCCAGCCATTACTCTAATCACCTTGTGAGGAGGCAGAACAGTCAGAAATTGTCTTAGGGTGTGTGCCCACATGCCGGTTAGGGTCGGTTTAGATGTGTAAACCGCCGGTCGGTTTACATAAGTTTTATGTAAATTTATGTTAATCCAAACCGGTGTTTGGATTAACATTAAAACCTATGTAAACTGACACCCGCTGTGCACACAGCGGCGGTTTACACATGCTCATCTGTTGCTAACCCGCTGGTTCCCAGCGGGTTAGCAACGAATGTGCATGTCCTATAAACCGGCCGGTTGTGCAGCGGCTGCAAGCAGAATCATGTGCTGCTTCCAGCCGCTGCAGAACCGCCGCCACTAACCCGCTGTGCACCCGCCCGCAGCACCCGCCTGTCACCCGCCGCACATACCCGCCAGGAAGCCTGTGGACGCCTGCAGAGCTTCCTGGCGGGTCCGCCCAGCCGCCCACCGGCACAAACCCGGTATGTGGGCACACACCCTTACAGTCCAGATCCTGTGTCTGCAAAGCAGAGCTGTATCCCTCACCAGAATCCACTTAGAACAGGCAAGTCTCAGAGAGGTGCAGTGTGTCTACAATAATCTTTACTCGCCAGTAGTCTTCTGTAAGTTTCACCAAGTTCACTTTTCATGAACATTTGTTTCCACATGTGGAGAACAGTTTATGTACCCACATTTTTCCCACAGGTTACTCCTTTTAAAGAGACGTTCTGCAAATTTTATCTCAATGTGTAACAATTTTCCACATAGCAACAGTCACCCAGACTGGAAATTCCAACATTCACTCAAAACATTTTGGGAATCCTAATGGAGTTACCAATAGCAGCTTTGCAGGGGTTTTCGTCCTCAAAATCGAAAGTCTGTTTTTTAAAGAGACAATAAACCCAAAACCAAAATGGCCAAAAAATGTCCCGCGTAATCTCCTAATGCCAAAATATAGCAAGTGCAACCTGATTCGAAACATTATAAAGAGCAGGAAGAAGAGCTCACACTTGCAGTAGACCAAATTGTACGACCAACACACTCTCTCAAGCCAATGCTAAAAGTAATTGAAAACTACCATTCCACAAAAGATGAGCTTTGTGATAACCTATAAGATCTATGGGAACAAGTTGCCTCCCTCATGTCAACTTTTCAAGTCGAAAAAGTGATGCAGTGAGTTTGCGAGATGCTTTTAGACAGCTGGACAAAGCTCATGAAAGATGAGACTGTCTGCAAGGTACAATACCTTTCTAAAAAAAAAAATTAATATCGATATAAATATAAAGATAAAACAGAACTTCAAATCACTCTTTCAGAAGATACTAGATAGTATAGATCAGATTCATTGAAACATTCTGCTCAGACATTCAGGTCATCCTGCTCAAGAAGTTCAGTCCTGAGTGACAGAATACTAGCAGCCTGCCTAAATACAGACCAATACAAAATTAAATGTTCCTTCACCAAAAGGGATGCAGATGCAGAACCTCAAGCTAAGAAAGCAGAGGGTCAGGCAAAAATAGAGAGAGCCAAAGCAGAGGCTCAGATAAAGAATCTTCAATTGAAGATGGAGGAAGAAATCGCCCTAGCAAAGATAAAAGTACCTCAACAAGCATTGAACCAATGTTTTGATTCAGTTTGCCTACCACCACAGGAAGAAGATGACCCAGTTGATTGTACGAGTGACTATGTGGCTAAACATAATCTGCAGTACCCCTTGTTTTCAACACGTTTCGGGTGCGTGCACACGATCAGTATACGCAGTATTTTGGACGCAGCGTCTTGCCGCTGTGTCCAAAACGCTGCGTAGTACAGTACTAGCATAGTGGAGGGTATTTCAAGAAATCCCATCCTCACTATGCGTAACCCGCCCTCAGCATCTTTGAAGCTGCGGTGCGGGTTGCCGGGAGTCCGCTCCTGCGCAGCATGTTTATTTCATGCTGTGGAGTCGGAAGCGACTACCATCGGGTGACTGCAGGGAGAAGCCGCACATGGTGAGTACAGGGCGGCTGCGGTCTCCCTGCGGCCACCGCGGCTTCCCCCAGGTCCGGAGGAGCTGCGTCCAACACGCACTCCTCCGGACCGTGTCACGCACCCTAAAAGCTGACAATGCTAGAAGCGTACTCTTCAGAAGGGAAGTGTACTGTTCCCCCAGACATAGTTATTTTTAATTGGTCAATTTGTATATAATAGGAAATAAGTTTTGCATTTATTTGTTATCCATTAAATGTATTGCATTATTCTGCTACACTTCCAGTTTCTGGTTAGTATTTGTATCCTGCTCCTGCACCTGTTGGTTGAAACTCAGCATGTCATCACTTGACAATTGGTGGGTCACTTGCTCCAAGTGGCCATTTTATCTCATATCGCTGTGAGACAAGGACTACATGTACTGGGCTTGAAAAGGCATCAACTTCTGACAAGCAGCTATGACGTCAGTGAATTAAGACAGTTACAGTATTTTAACATCAACGATTTTACTTTGTCCGTGACAAAATAAACCAAGCTTTGATTTGTACCAACGCTGTGGTTTCACATTTTGAGTCTACAGAAGCCGAGTCTGCGCAGGTCCTGTCTGCTCATCATTTGGATACAGAGGGAAGAACATGTCACAGCACCCTCCAACCAGCCATACCTCAAATCGAGGAGACAGAAGAAAGGAAGCTTGATTTGTACACCACCACCAACACAAGAAGGACTTGGGGTGCATGGATGCATGATACAGGATACACATGAATGCCTTCTTGCTGCACTATCTGCAACATGATGCCCACATCATTAGGATTTGAATTGGCGATGACTACTGGGTTGTCATACTCTTGAATCTGCGGTACAAGAGTAAATTTAGCCAATGCTTCCCACCTTGGACAGGTCACACACATGCTGGAGTTTTTAAAAAAGACTGGTAGACAATCTTAGGACTGTTTTCCCCAACATATCAGTGAGGGACACAGTAAGCATTGCAGATACACACTTCCAACCCAGGAGACATCAAGTCATCAGCATAGAAATATTAGCAGCAATGTAACTGTCAGAAGCAATTTCTGTGAGTCCTTTGACTAATTTTTTAAACTAGTCCATCCACCAGCAGAATTGAGTACAAGTCAGTCTGACATATGGTAAATGACTGGAGACAATAGTGCAGGAGTATCTAGAGCCCAATATCCATGGCATCAGAGTGAGTTTGGACCCATTTGCATCTTGTGCTTCAAAAATGGAGGAGTGGTCTGAGCTCTCCAGTAATGCATTCAAGATTTTTTATTATGCCCGGCAGCCAGCGTTCTAACATAACATGTCTTTGGTGGTGTCCTGATGGATAAGCGCATCTGGCTTTCCCTGAAAATGTAGACCACCTAACTTTCATCAAGATGAACAAGTCATGGATCTCCATGATCTTTTCAACCAAGTGGTAAATTGGGTACAGAAGGCAATTTACTTTTCTCCGTGCTGCATTCATCTCACCATTTTACAATTTTTATTCTAGGTTGATTGATGCCACTGTGGTGGTTTCTGGCCAAAAAAGTCACCGAATTAGGACATAATATTACAAAAATAAAAAAACTCACGGCTGCCAGCTCCACTGGTAGGCAACACAAGTGTACGAACATTGATGCTCAATCCCCTGCAACCCAAGCATGGGGCAGGCTGTAGCACCTGCGTCCAGCCATGCTGACAAGAAGACTGGTGGTATTCATGGACACAAGGTTACCAACAGGCATCAGCCACACAGATCTGATTGAACCAAAGTGTCAGAGCTCAGCCTATTGGTCACCCCAACTGTTAGAAAAGGCAGGATGCTCTGCACCAAATACATGTATCACAGTGACAGGCACCCCCCAGAGGGCTCAGCCTCAGCTGCAGAGATAAAAAGGTGCAAAAAAACACTAAAGATGAAAAATGTGAGGTGTTAGTTTGATATTTTAAGCTCGCAACCCACATCAAGGGCCCTCACGCTTACGAGTCCTAACCATATGTCTAACCATATGTTTGTTTGGTGGGTAAACCAACAAACATTCAAAAAAGTCACCGAAGTAGGACATAATATTAAAAAATAAAAAAAACTCACCAAAATTTAGCCAGGTAAAATATCCGTTGCACCTAGAAGACGGCTGCTATCTCCAATGGTAGGCAACACAAGTGTACGAACGCCGATGCTCAATTCCCTGCAACCCAAGCAGGGGGCAGCTGTAGCGCCTGCGTCCAGCCATGCTGACAAGGAGGAGACTGGTGGTATTCATGGACACAAAGTTACCAACAGGGCATCAGCCACACAGATCTAATTGAAGCAAAGTGTCAGAGCCCTGTTGGTAACCTTGTGAGCATGATGCCTACATGTGTCATTGATTCCCCTGTCAACAATGAATGTTTAACCTTTAAATGTTAGGCCAGACCCTGGCAATGCATGCAGGCAGTGTCATTCTACAATTTTTTTTCTAAATAAAATTTCAGATATATTTTTATCATGTGGTGGTGTGCTTCTATTATGCCATTGCTTTCTCCATCAATTCTGAATTTTTATTCTGGATCAATCGATACTACTTTGGTGGTATCTGCCCCTACTTTTTTGAAATGTGGAGATTCTTCCAAGGGTGTCTTTGTTGTGTGCTTCATGAATTTAGCAGGGCTCTCTGAGCACCATGCCTACACCTGAAGCTTGAAATACTCGTTCAGGACTCATCCCATGCATCCATAATGCACCATGATAAAAAAAAAAAAAGTTAACTCTGAGTAATATATGGCACTTTTCCTGAGGTCTGCCCTAACTTGAGCTTATTTGGCAGCTTTTGGGCCCCTTGTAAGGTGTTTCCTATGTCCTTAATTTTGCCTTCTTTTGATTTCAGTGGAATTTGGAATTTTGGCAAATTGTTCATTGAACAGCTTGGCAAACATATACCCATTTGGCACACCAAACCAAATCCAATAGATAAATCAGATCAGTGCTCCTGTTCTTCTACCTCCACCCACAACCCCCTACCTGTCTCTCCTCCAGCCTGGGATGTGGCTCTCCCAAAACAGGGTCCACTCGAACCCCCGACCTAGAGTGTGTAGTGTTGGATGCGGGTGTGTGGGTAGCAGGTAGTGTCCCTTCCTTACCTGAGAGTGGGGTGCCTTCTGACTGAGGTGCAGTACCTCTGTGGCGACTGGAGCCTCAGGGGCACCACATAATGAATTTTCATTATAGCACCAAATGACAATATTATATACAGTATAGCAAAGTTTACTCTAACGCAATAGCTAAAGTTTATTTTAAATCATGATACAGTAAATATTTGTGAATATTAGAAAATAGATAAGAGATTGAGATGTTGCAGCAAATACTCTTTAGTATTCTATAGCTACATCTTGCTCAGACATATATTTCCAAGTGGTTTTATGTGGCAGTAAAACATTCATAAAGAGAATGAGCTTCTACTTTCTGCATGGTGTTTCTCCAGCTTCACTCTGCGATCACAGGTGTCCCACATCACAGTGCTGTATATCAGCCAGAGGATGTGATCTTAGATCTGCAAAATAAGGGTAGCCAGCTGGGATAGTAAGAGTATGAGAGAGGCTATTGTGACAAGGCTTTGACAAAAGTTTTACAAAAGATAAAACGAAAAAATACTTGAAATGAATCTCTTACAGCAAAAGAAAACAGAAAAATTATCAACTTATCGTAGAAGGATAATTATACTAAACTATATTAAATTGTATTTTTCAAATACTAGAAATATATGTATATACATACGGTATATATATATATATATATATAAATATATAATTATATAGTGACTTGTGAAAGTATTTGGCCCCCTTGAAAACCTATCAACCTTTTGCCACATTTCAGGCTTCAAACATAAAGATATAAATTAAAAGTTTTTCGTGAGGAATCAACAACAAGTGGGACACAGTCGTGAAGTGGAACAAAATTTATTGTATATTTTAAACTTTT
This sequence comes from Allobates femoralis, assembly GCA_033576535.1. Lineage (NCBI taxonomy): Eukaryota > Metazoa > Chordata > Amphibia > Anura > Aromobatidae > Allobates > Allobates femoralis. The sequence goes on from JARQOC010000002.1 coordinate 378,137,587, forward strand.
GTAACAAATAAAATACTGAAATTTGGGGTGTGCAACATTAATCGGCCTCTTGAGTTAATACTTTGTAGCGCCACATTTTGCTGCGATTACAGCTGCAAGTCTCTTGGGGTATGTCTCTATCAGTTTTGTACATCGAGAGACTGAAATTCTTGCCCATTTTTCCTTGCAAAACAGCTGGAGCTCAGTGAAATTGGATGGAGAGTTTGTGAATAGCAGTTTTCAGCTCTTTCCACAGATTATCGATTGGATTCCAGTCTGGACTATGACTTGGCCATTCTAACACCTGGATACATATATTTTTGAACCAAACATTGTAGATTTTGCTTTATGTTTGGGATCATTGTTTTGTTGGTAGATAAATCTCCATCCCTGTCTCAGGTCTTTTTGCAGACTCCAAAGGGTACCTTTACACGCCGCAACCACAGGAGTCAATTTAGGCGGCGATATTTCTCGCTGGACTGATTGCCGCCAAATTGCCTCCTTATTGTGGCGAGTAAATAGTGAATTTCATGGCGATAACACCAAGGTTGCCTGGTTTCGTTTTGGGAGCAGTGCTCTAAAACCAGGCAACCGAGGGGAAGCGACATATCGCCGCCAAATTCACTATTTACACGCCGCAATAAGGAGGCAATTGGGTGGCAATGTGGCAGTGATATTGCCAGGTCGCAATATTGCTGCCACAATTGTCTCCTGTGGTTGTGGCATGTAAAGGTACCCTAACAGATTTTCTTCCAGAATGGTCCTGTATTTGGCTCCGTCCATCTTCCCATCAATTTTAACCATCTTCCCTGTCCCTGCTGAAGAAAATCAGGCCCAAACCATGATGCTATCACCACCATGTTTCACAGTGCGGATGGGTGTTTTGAGGGTGATGAGCTGTGTTGCTTTTACACAAAACATATTGTTTTGCATTATGGCCAAAAAGTTCGATTTTGGTTTCATCTGACCAGAGCAGTTTATTCCACGTTTGTTGTGTCTCCCAGGTGGCTTGTGGCAAACTTCAAACGTGTCTTTTTATGGATATCTTTGAGAAATGTCTTTCTTCTTGCCACTCTTCCATAAAGGCCAGATTTGTGCAGTGTACGACTGATTTTTGTCCTATTGACCGACTCTCCCACCTCAGCTGTAGATATCTGCAGTTCATCCAGAGTGATAATGGGCCTTTTGGCTGCATCTCTGATCAGTATTCTCCTTGTTTGAGATGAAAGTTTAGACGGACGGCTGGGTCTTGGTAGATTTGCAGTGGTCTGATACTCCTTCCATTTCAATATGATCACTTGCACAATGCTCCTTGAGATTTTTAAAACTTGGGAAATATTTTTGTATCCAAATCCGGCTTTAAACTTCGCCACAACAGTATCTCGGACCTGCCTGGTGTGTTCCTTGGTCTTCATGATGCTCTCTGCACTTGAAACAGAACCCTGAGATTATCGCAGAGCAGGAGCATTTATACGGAGACTTGATTACACCCAGGTGAATTCTATTTATCATTACCAGTCATTTAGGACAACATTGGATCATTCAGAGATCCACACTGAACTTCTGGAGTGAGTTTGCTGCACTGAAAGTAAAGGGGACGAATAATATTGCACGCCCCCACTTTTCAATTTTTTATTTGTTAAAAAAGTTTAAAATATCCAATAAATGTCATTCCACTTCACGATTGTGTCCCACTTGTTGTTGATTCTACACAAAAAAATTTGAATTTATATCTTTTTGTATGAAAAGTTAAAGCAGGCCAAATACATCCACAATGTACTGTGTGTATATATATATATATATATATATATCCAATGTAAGAAAAAATAGCCGCATTCACCACTGTTACGCTCTTCAAGCTTTTATTCCAAGTTCATATGCCCTGTTCTGGACAGCATAGCAGGGGAGGGGGGTGCAGGGACGGCGGACAACGGCCTGTCGTTTCGCGGTTAATTACCGCTTCAACGGGTCCTCAATAGCGTCTGACGTCACATCCTGGGCTTTATTAAACCGGCCCCTGACATCACTACCGCTTATTGACAGAAAGACACAAATGTGAAAATCAGATAAACATAAATATATCTAAAGCGAAATGTAATATTCAGCTGAATTTTTACAAACAATGTTATCTTCAAAGACTAACATGTTATACTTAAGGCACTATGTAAGCCTGGACTATTATATGAGTATCGCTTGCTCCAATCCATACCATATTAACTGACATAGACGGACAAGTTACCATAGTTGTTCTATTAGGAGCAGCAACCGCTTTGCACTAAAGCAAAGTTGTTTATTATTATTGCTCACATGTTTGGAATATCAATTGTTGCATATTATTTAACAATTCTCATTTCTAAAATGAGAAGAGATATTACTTCATCAAGTCTGTATTATTATAATAAAACATTATCAATGGTTCCCAGATGGAGGTAACTGAAACATTGTAGCAGAAACAAACAAAGACAGAGCCGGGAATAAACTCCAAGACAACTGGGTAACTCTGCCTCTATATCTCTTCTAGCATCTTATAAAAAGGCAGCTAAATCATTTTTTTCATTTAAACCCAGTGGTCCACATGCTTTCAACTCAGTAATCCACCTACTTTCTCTTTGCAATAATAATTGATGCATATTACCTCCTGTGGCCGCTGGTCTAATCAGCTCCAGCCCAACATACGTGAGCACGTCAGCATTTCCATCGTGGACGTCATTTACATGTTTAATTAATTTTGGACTACCAATCCCAGTTTTTATGGACTTACAGTGCTCTCTAAATCTTATATAGAGTTCTCTGATTGTTTTCCTTATATAAAAACGCCTGCATGGACAGAAGACCGCATAGACTACTCACTTTGTCTTGCAGCTAATAAAAGGCGTGACTTTGTGTTGTCTATCCCCTATTTGGATGGGAAAATAGGGAAAACAATCAGACAAATGACAGAAGACACCTATATCTTGAGGGATCTTGGAATCAGGATCCCGAGTACGTTTCAGCCTTCAAGACTTTCTCATCCAGTCGAGACGTATATTTCACTGGTATCTGAGTCTGTTGATATGTATGTACATATAATTAAGAAAGGCAATTACCACCTGAGGCACAATTTAAGTAAGGAAGAATCCATAGCAGTCAGAAGCTTAAAAAATAATGATAAAATAATAATTAAGTCAGCCGATAAAGGTGGAGCCATTGTTGTTTTGGATAAATCTTATTACATATCAGAAATGCAAAGACAATTAGCAGATACGTCTACGTATAGACCAATCCCCTCTAACCCAATCTTTACCATTCAGAAGAAAATCTGGTAAATCTGTATTTACCCCAAGGCACCATAGATATCAAACTGGCAGAATATCTGCACAAACAAGACCCAATTACACCTGTGTTGTACATCCTACCCAAAATACTCAAAAATCTTGAAAGAACTCCTGGAAGGTCAATTGTGGCTTCCATGGACTCAGTTCTCTCACCTATATCCATAACACTGGAAAAAATCCTTACTCCCTTAATTCCCAAAATAAAATCCTTTGTGAAAGATACCTCTGACTTCTTAAGTCATGTATGCAATATAAGCAATATCCCAAATGATGTTATACTGGTCACACTTGATGTGAACAGTGTCTATACGAGTATCGATCATGACAGGGGCATTGAGGCTGTTCACTGGTTCCTGAATAATCATACTACGTTTAGCGAACCACAAAAAAGGTTTTGCCTTGACACTCTCACACTGGTACTTAAAAATAACTATTTCTTGTTTGGGGACCAGTTTTTATACAAGAATGCGGGACCGCAATGGGGGCCAATATGGCGCCCCCATACGCTAACATTTACATGGACAAATTTGAGACGGACCATGTATACACTAATCATTTATTCAGATCTAATGCAATTACATGGCTAAGGTATATAGATGACATTTTTTGCTTATGGAGAGGTGACACCAACACGTTAAACATGTTTGTTGATGAAATCAATCAGGGAACACCCTACCTGACCTTTACCCCGCACTACGACTTGAAACAAATCAATTTCCTGGACACACTCATCTCTAAGACTCAACACGGCCGCTTGAGCAATGACTTGTATGTTAAACCCACAGACCGCAACAGTTTATTACACTGGTCAAGTTGTCATCCCAAACATGTCAAAAAGGTCCTACCCAAATCTCAACACCAAAGGGTTGAACGCATAGTTTCAAACCCGACTACAAAAAAACTAAGGCACGAGGAGATGACAAACAAATTTCTTAAAAGGGGATACCCGCTAATAGACTCTGTACCACAGGGGCAAACACAACAAAGGGACAGGAATATAGACTGTAGACTCAAATTTGTCAATACATTCCATCCATTTTCCCCACTCATCAAAAAAGCTGTCCTTGAACACTGGCCTTTACTTGAAAAAGCCTATCCGGATATCAAGGAATTTAAACTTCCACCACTCATCTGCCATAAAAGGGCTAGAAACCTCAAAAACTCACTAGTCAGGGCTGACATTGGGTCTAATGCAAAAACCACGAAACAAAAAACTTTGAGTACCCCCAGGAAAGGCACATTCCCATGCCTGGGGTGTGCACAGTGCACCAACGTTTGCAAGGGTGATTCGTTTACACACCCTAGGACAGGTAAAAGATTCAACATCAATGGCTTTTACACATGTAATTCCAGCTATGTCATCTAGCTTATCAAATGCCAGTGCGGTCTCGGATACGTTGGAGAAACCACCCAGCATGTCCGGGACCGCATCTCAAAACACAAGTCGACCATTAAGTGCAAAAACACACTGCTACCGATCCCTGCCCATTTTATTGAACATCGACACTCAATTAGTCAGTTAAAATTTCAGGTGATCGATCATATACCCACACCTAGGAGAGGGGGTAATAGGATACGTATGTTGAAAGAGCGCGAAGCGTATTGGATTTATCATCTTAATACCCTTTCCTCAAACGGTTTAAACAGGGAATCTGAAATGTTTTACTGAGCAGAGTTTAAAAATATAAATTGCAACAACAGACTAGGTAGCTTAATTTCAATCTCATTTGGAGTATTACATGTCTTTACAATGTTATGATTTTGTGGTAGATGTACCAAACCATGTATTGATATGAAATATGTAAATATAAGAAAAAGACGTGGCATAAAGATGGGAGCACACCAGTATTTAGTAAAGAATATACAATTATAGTTTTATTCACACATTTCCAAACACAATTAAAAACAATTAAAAAACCACAGTCACGGGTACCCGCACTCAATAAAGCATAACCAAATGTGCACATAAGTAACAGATGGTAAAACTACAGTGTACAAAATTCAAAGTAACATGGTACTTGATAACCGAAAATTTCGTATAGTACAGTTCTCAAGGGCAATATAAATCATAACAGATCATTTATAGCTGACACCAGTATATGTCAGCAAGTCTGTATACATAATACAAATTTTATACAGCAAATTTCGAAAATGATGAGATAACAGATATATATATATATGTCCTTCTTTGAGATACCAAATGAACAATGCACTGAGAATTAACATATAAATAATACACATTCAGTATATAAACTCCATTGTGGACATAAATAGAAACGAATTATCCCTATACACATGTCAGGTAAACAACGCACTATCAGAGTAACATTACTGATAGAGTATCATGTATATATGAGATGCACAAAGTGGTCTCATGTGATGGGTGTCATAGGAGGTTAGACCCAGGTGAGGACTCAACAACGTCTTAAATACCGTCTTAAGTAATATGCACATAATCTGCTAGTGCAACTTGCATACTGGAAAATACAATGGTCACCCCTGGCAATTACTGTGCTAGGGAGCCTAGCATGAGTAGTTCAAGCGGTCAAATAGTGATGAACCCAATAGTAGTAAATGACAGGCTAAGGTAACCAGAACCCGTATGGAGGAGGTTCAATTGCTTTCAATTAAGACGTGCCACAGTCCTACCAATGACCATAAGCATAATGAGACCTGAATAAGTGCCCTCAGTTTAAGAGATAGTGGCAATATCGCCAGCACAAGGCCACAGTTTACCAACAGGTGTAGGGAGCAAGTACGAGGTGCGGGAACCCGGGACGGCCCTTCCCAACGCGTGTCGCCGCTAAGGGGTGCGGCTTCGTCAGGGGATGAAATGTTTTACTGAGCAGAGTTTAAAAATATAAATTGCAACAACAGACTAGGTAGCTTAATTTCAATCTCATTTGGAGTATTACATGTCTTTACAATGTTATGATTTTGTGGTAGATGTACCAAACCATGTATTGATATGAAATATGTGCATAGATATAATGTACAGAATGTATCCAAACTATTTCTCTTTATTCATAGGCAAGACTAATAATCAGGAGGGCACTAACAGTACCAGCAAATGCTCTTCACCTACTGTGCACATCGTTTTCCAGTACCAACAACGTCCTCCACCTACTGTGCACATCACCCATAGGCACAGCCCCACCAGAAATATGGCGGCCGCCATCTCAGTGACAGTAATGCACTATTTCCTGCCCTCTAAACACTCCCTGGAAGGTCTAAACTGTTTCTGCCGCCCGTGCATGCACAGAATGCACATTCGGTCACCACTCAACCTTCTCAAAATGGCGCCCGTGTCCACGCATGCGCACTGCGCAGACGCCACAGAGCTCCCCGCCCTACCAGGAAGCACTGGAGGGTTTAAAACACTGCTGCACCCGGCCGCACACACTCCTGGCCTCCCCTGCAACACAATGGACACAGGGTAATGCTGCACAGCCCTGCCACGCTGGTACATGTACATGCTTTATCATGTTCAATACCTAATGGCCTGCTGCACTTTGTCTCAACTGCAGGACAGGAGTCATGTACCTCCTTACAATTTAAGGGTATGTGACCCCTTGATCTTTCTCTATACATATCTCAATTCCTATTCATTTCTTCATTTGCTTCTCTTGTCTCTTTTTAGCGATCTTGATAAGTAGTTATCCACTTCACCTTCCACTACCTATTACAAAGGCTGATTGACTGACCAGTTGTGAGGTAATTCTCTGCATACAGATATGCTAAACCCCTTTATCTTATATATCCTGATAATACTATAATCCCAGGTATAGCTATATTAAGTTTTTCTATAACATCACCTTCAGGATATACACTTTTTACCTATATTACGGTAAAAAAGTGGTGACATAAGTAACACTAACTCTTTTTTTCTATCTGGCCCTTCATAACTGCAATATATATATATTCCCTTACAGATTACTGTAATCCAGCAACCTTAATTTTCCTTTAGAAACCAGTCATTAAAGACTACTACATACTACCTGGATCGCTATATACTCGTTTGCACCAACTCTTTAGAGTTATTAAGGTATCTACTAGATATACACATATGGCTAGTATACTCTATACACTGCCCCTTTACCTACTTTAATATACAGGTTTTATCTGTTTTTCATTTTCTTCTACTCTGACGCTTTATCGGCTCTTGCATGCTTTTTTTCCCTCTATACTTCTTCTTCCCCCCTTTTTCTAGTCCTTTGCCCCCTCACCTATCATCACACCCCCGCAAGCCATCACCTACTTACGGCCGTGCACACTCGTGTATATATGGTGTGCACTATATGTATATATACACATACAACTGATCGCTTAGTAGAAAGACACCAATAGGAGGGTTCTCTCACTGTTGATAATACTATGTATGTTTTTTACCTGTCAAAAATTGTGACTTCTTTATGTTATTATGTTTAATTTAGCTCAGTTCCCTGAGGAAGGCTCGTGTTGAGCTGAAACGTGGGACGATTTTCTTTATACAAATAAAAAAGCAACACAAAGAAAAACTTCTCTTTTTTATTTTCTCATTCGAGTTTGCTAACTTAAATTATCATTCTGGTAATATTTTCTCAGAGCACCTCATAAGGATTGAGCCAGGTTATACCCTATCTTTTTACAATTTATTCTAACTCACAATGCATTTACTTTCGATGATGTATGGTATAATCAAATCGCCGGAACTGCGATAGGGACATCGGTCTCCTGTACACTTGCAAATTTGTTTCTTGCACACTTCGAAGACCACATGGTATATAACAGCTCTAACCCCTTTTTAAAATACATCAAGTTCTTTGTAAGATATGTGGACGACATCTTTGTTGTTTGGGAGGGTGACAAAAATGATTTTTTATCATTTGTCGACTTCTTAAACAGCACTAATAAATACAACATGGTATTTACCTCAGTATATGGCGACAACAGTCTAGAGTTCCTGGATATGAAACTAACCCTGGAAAATGGAGTCCTTACTAGGGCTCTTTATAGAAAACCTACTGCATCAAATACTTTATTGCACTATGAGAGTGCTCATCCTATAAAAACCAAGAAAGCCCTCCCATACAGTCAGTTCCTTAGGGTTAAAAGGATGAATAACACTGATGTTACCTGTAACCAACAAATGAAAGTATTGGAAAAGAACTTTATTGATAGAGGTTATCCTAAAGATCTGCTAACAGCAACACAGAATAAAGCTCTTATAGACGTGGCAAAAAAAGCTACATTATGTGAGAAATCTGAAAAAAGATTTGTTTTTTTGTTTAAATTTGGACCATTGTATAATAAAATTACAGGAGCAATAAAGAAGTTTGGCATGTTTTAGAGAGAGATGGAGAACTGAACTCTATAGGGATAGGACCACGGATTATCTCCTATAGGAGATGTCATAATTTAAAAGACGTAATGGTGAAGAATAGGATAACTACTAAAAAAGTAAACACATGGTTGGATCAAAGGAGACCCATAGGTAACTTTAAATGCAGGAATTGCAAGTTTTGTAAAAATCATGAAACTAATAATCCCATCCAAATAGGTGATAGACAATACAAACTCACGGCTTTTATTAGCTGCAAGACAAAGTGGGTAGTCTATGCGGTTTTCTGTCCCTGCAGGCGTTTTTATATAGGCAAAACAATCAGAGAACTCTATATAAGATTTAGAGAGCACTGTAAATCGATAAAAACTGGGATTGGTAGTCCAAAATTAATTAAATATGTAAATGACGTCCACGATGGAAATGCTGACGTGCTCACGTATGTTGGGCTGGAGCTGATTAGACCAGCGGCCACAGGAGATAATATGCATCAATTATTATTGCAAAGAGAAAGTAGGTGGATTATTGAGTTGAAAGCATGTGGACCACTGGGTTTAAACGAAAAAAATGATTTAGCTGCCTTTTTATAAGATGCTAGAAGAGACAGTTTCAGTTACCTCCATCTGGGAACCATTGATAATGTTTTATTATAATAATACAGACTTGATGAAGTAATATCTCTTCTCATTTTAGAAATGAGAATTGTTAAAAATATGCAACGATTGATATTCCAAACATGTGAGCAATAATAATAAACAACTTTGCTTTAGTGCAAAGCGGTTGCTGCTCCTAATAGAACAACTATGGTAACTTGTCCGTCTATGTCAGTTAATATGGTATGGATTGGAGCAAGCGATACTCATATAATAGTCCAGGCTTACATAGTGCATTAAGTATAACATGTTAGTCTTTGAAGATAACATTGTTTGTAAAAATTCAGCTGAATATTACATTTCGCTTTAGATATATTTATGTTTATCTGATATTCACATTTGTTTCTTTCTGTCACTAAGCGGTAGTGACGTCAGGGGCCAGTTTAATAAAGCCCGGGATGTGACGTCAGACGCTATTGAGGACCCATTGAAGCGGTAATTAACCGCAAAACGACAGGTCGTTGTCCACCGTCCCTGCACCCCCCTCCCCTGCTATGCTGTCCAGAACAGGGCATATGAACTTGGAATAAAAGCTTGAAGATCGTAACAGTGGTGAGTGCGGCTATTTTTTCTTACATTAGATGGACATTTATGCTTTAGGATTGCCTGCACCACCTATTGTATAACTGCAATTGAAGTCACGAGAGTGACAGGACTGAACCTGTGGGACAAGTGCCGGTGCCCAGTAACTACTTATTTTTTGCAAATATATATATGTGTGTGTATATATATATTAATATGCACCATGTTCCAAATTATTATGCAAATGTTCTTTTTCTCTGAATTTCCTAAATGGTCAGTGCAAATGACAGTCAGTTTAATAAAAGTCATCACCCGATCTTCAAAATAAAAAAAAAACCTCTAAATGCACTGTTCCAAATTATTAGGCACAGTAGAGTTTCTGAACATTTTATATGTTTGAAAGAACTGAAAATGCTCATTTGTTGAATTTGCAGCATTAGGAGGTCACATTCACTGAAATAAAAAGCTATTTAACTCCAAAACATCCTAACAGGCCAAGTTACATGTTATCATGGGAACCCTTCTTTGATATCGCCCTCACAATTCTTGCATCCATTGAACTTGTGAGTTTCTGGAGAGTTTCTGCTTGTATTTCTTTGCATGATGTCAGAATAGCCTCCCAGAGCTGCTGTTTTGATGTGAACTGCCTCCCACCCTCATAGATCTTTTGCTTGATTATACTCCAAAGGTTCTCTATAGGGTTGAGGTCAGGGGAAGATAGTATCCACGCCATGAGTTTATCTCCTTTTATGCCCATAGCAGCCAATGACACAGAGGTATTCTTTGCAGCATGAGATAGTGCATTGACATGCATGAAGATGATTTTGCTCCTAAAGGCACATTTTTGCTTTTTGTACCATGGAAGAAAGTTTTCAGTCAGAAACTCTATATACTTTACAGAAGTCATTTTAACACCTTCAGGAACCTTAAAGGGGCTTACCAGCTGTTTTCCAATGATTCTGGTCCAAAACATGACATCACCTCCTTGCTGATGTCGCAGCCTTGTTGGGACATGGTGGCCATCAACCAACAATCCACTACTCCATCCATCTGGACCATCCAGGGTTGCTCGGCACTCATCAGTAAACAAGACTGTTTGAAAATTAGTCTTCATGTATGTGTGGGCCCACTGCAACCATTTCTGCTTGTGAGAATTGTTTAGGGGTGGCCGAATAGTAGGTTTATGCACCACAAAAAGCCTTTGAAGGATCCTACACCTTAAGGTTCAAGGGACTCTAGAGGCACCAGCAGCTTCAAATATCTGTTTGCTGGTTTGTAAGCCCTTTTTAGCAGCTGCTCTCTTAATCCGATGAACTTTGCAGGCAGAAACCTTCCTCATTCTGTCTTTATCTGCACGAACATGTCTGTGCTCAGAATCAGCCACAAGTCTCTTCACAGTACGATGATCATGCTTACGTTTTCGTGCAATATATAATGTTTTCATCCCTTGTCCAAGGCATTGCACTATTTGTTGCTTTTCTGCAGCAGAGAGATCCTTTTTCTTTCCATGTTACTTGAAAACTGTGGCCTGCTTAATATTGCTGAACACCCAGTTTTCTTTTTATTGGGCTCACCTGCCAAACTAATTATCACAGGTATCTGAGATGGATTTCAGTGATCCAAAGAACCCTCAAACACAATACCATCAATGGGTTTCATTGCCAAAAAAAAACCCTATGACACTTAAAATCAATTTGCATAATAATTTGGAACATGGTGTATATATATTTTTAACCCCTTAAACCTGTTTTCACTTTTGTTATTAGGTCAAATTTTACAAATCTGACTAGTGTCACTTTATGTGGTAATAACTCTGAAATGCTTCAATGTGTCACAATCAAAAGACAATAAAGTTATCACACTTGTTATCTATGAATATATTTACTGCCCCAGCTGCTTTCCCCCTCCCATACTGACCATTCTGTGCTCTGCTTCAAATCACTAGAGTTATATACTGCATTATCCAATCCCCCTTTTGTGTATAAATACATGACTTCAGATTTTGTGTTACCTATGAGCCTGAAGAAGAGACCCAAGTAGTCTTGAAAGCTTGCTAGGTATTGCCATCTTTTCAGTTAGTCATTAAAAGGTATCAACTAGGGATGGGCGAATCTACTCGCTAGGACTCGTTACTCGGCGAGTAGTAAGGGACTCGCAGGACTCGGTACTCTGCGAGTTTCCCAGTGATTACTCGCACGAGTCCAATGCAAATCAATATCAATCCTAGTTTTGTCAGAAACGCTGACAAAACTAGGATTGCCATTGTTTGCATTAGACTCGGCTACTGTGCCAGTGATAGCAGGGAAACTCGCAAAGTAACTGCTGTTTCTTTGCGAGCCGAGTCCAGCTGTCTTCTCTGTGCAGCTCCAGGGTCCTAGAGCCCGCCTGCTGCCTGATGTAGCAGTGCTGAGATTGTTCTCAGTCTGCTCATTCCTGTGTACAGACATGAATGTCTGTGCACAGAGATGATGTAGCAGAGCTGAGATTGTTCTCAGTCTGCTCATTCCCTGTGCATAGACATCTATATTTATGCACAGGGGATGTAGCAGAGAGGACATCGCGTTTTGGACTGCGTCGGACGGAAGAGGATTTTTTTAATTAAAGATTGAGTCCCTAATGGCTTTTTTTTTTATTTCAAATAAAAAATTTTCTCTGTGTTGTGTTTTTTTAACCCTTTATTGGAGATTCTTAGTGGCTGGGTCAAACGTGGCCTGACATTAAGAATCTCGGGCTTAATACCAGCTTGTATAACAAAGCTGGTATTAACCCCTTTATTACCCAGCGTGCCACCGCCACCAGGGCCGCTGGAAGAGCGGGGTTCAGCGCCAGAGGATGGCGCTTCAATGAACGCGCCATCTTCTGGGGCGGCTGCGGGCTGCAATTTGCAGCGGGGGGTGCCCAGAAAGCTTGGGCATCCCTGCGCTGCGGATTACAGCCCCCAGCTGCTTAGCTGTACCTGGCTAGACATAGAAATTGCGCGGAGCCCCACGCATTTTTTTTTTTATTATTTAATGAATTTCAGAGTCAGAGGCTCAGAGTCAGAGTCTCGGAGTCGGAGTCTCCTCAGAGTCGGAGTCTCAGAGTCGGAGTCTCAGAGTCGGAGTCGCCTCAGAGTCGGAGTCGTCTCGGAGTCGGAGTCGTCTCGGAGTCGGAGTCGTCTCGGAGTCGGAGTCGTCTCGGAGTCGAGTCGGAGTCGGAGTCGTCTCGGAGTCGGAGTCGTCTCGGAGTCGGATTCGTCTCGGAGTCGAGTCGGAGTCGGAGTCGTCTCGGAGTCGGAGTCGGAGTCGTCTCGGAGTCGGAGTCGGAGTCGTCTCGGAGTCGGAGTCGTCTCGGAGTCGTCTCGGAGTCGGAGTCAAAAAAATGCGTGGGGCTCCGCGCAATTTCTATGTCTAGCCAGGTACAGCTAAGCAGCTGGGGGCTGGAATCCGCAGCGCAGGGATGCCCAAGCTTTCTGGGCACCCCCCGCTGCAAATTGCAGCCCGCAGCCGCCCCAGAAGATGGCGCGTTCATTGAAGCGCCATCCTCTGGCGCTGAAAGCTGGCCCTAAGCCCGAAATTTATGGCGGTCACGCCAATATTAGACATGACCGCCATGAATTTCTATTAAATTGTTTTAAAAAAAACACAACACAGAGAAATTTTTTTATTAGAAATAAAAAAAAAAGCCATTAGGGACTCCATCTTTAATTAAAAAAATCCTCTTCCGTCCGACGCAGTCCAAAACGCGATGTCCTCTCTGCTACATCCCCTGTGTATAGATATAGATGTCTATGCCCAGGGAATGAGCAGACTGAGAACAATCTCAGCACTACTACATCAGGCAGCAGGCGGGATCTACGACCCTGGAGCTGCACAGAGCAGACAGGACTCTTATCTGTGCGAGTTTCCCAGCCAGCGATTACTTACAAAGTAAACGAGTCCAATGCAAATAAATGACAAAAGTAGGATTGCTTCAGGCTGAAGCTTCCGAGACACATCTGCGATTTGTAAATCTCACACTACTCGCTATTACTCGCTTCCCCATTCATTAACATTGGACTCGCTAGACTCGCAACGAGTAGCGAGTCCTGGGCTCAGACTCGCTAGAGTCAAGCGATTCCGAGTAATTTAGGATTCGCCCATCACTAGTATCAACCACTGAGTACCTCAGATTCTGTCGAGCCCTAGGCTTTGGGGTACTTGGGTATCAGGCTCCAAGGGGTTAACGCTCCTGTGTCATGGGGAGTGGTGACCGCACCTGATCCCGTGTCCTGGGGGACTTCTTTTAAAAAGGGGAATTATTTACAGGGAATTATATTTACAGTTGTCGTGACACCACCTGTGGTTTCTGGTGAGGAGTCACCAGCACCACCACAGTCCGCCAGTGGTAGATGGTAATGCGGGAAGTTGGCAAAGTCCGCTACAGCTAGGGCTGGACCTCCAGGGCAGCGTAGTGTGAAGGGTTAGCTTGTAGTCGAGCTGTAGATGGGATGGGTTGTGTTGGAGCAGTCTATGAGGGGCACCGGGAATGGAGAGGAATGACGCACACACACTGCAGAAGTCTCTTTTACCTTTTACTGTTGTTACAGCAGTTAAAGATGTCCAGGGCCCTGACAGGTAACCAGGTTGCACAGTGGGTCCCCACAGCAAGTGGATGTAAGGCCTCCTCTATTCCTCTTTGATAACTGAAGCCCAGCCTGCATGCAGCCTGACTGGCCTCCTCTATCTTCCTGACTCTGATATCTGTCCCCTCCTCCTGTGTGGTCCACGGATTACCCTCTCTGATCACTGCGGTGGAACACTGCTGTGTCTGGATCCCTTTCCTTGACCCACAGGGGGACCGGGTGGCTGTAGCCTCCACAGTAATAATTTAAAGAAGACTGGCACACCTATAGGTTCAGGTGCTAGCTGGAAAAAAGCTATATGTATTAGAAAGTGATTCGCTGCACATTAATCACGATATATGACATAATGAAGTGTTTGACTAACATAAGAAACTAATGCAAATTTTGAAGATGAAAATTGACATTGCAGAAAATGCTTCAGGAAACAACATGAAAAATGAGAATCTTAGTTAATGCATTGGCCATTGCATGTTAAGCCCGATAACCATACGCCAAGGTGTTCTCATGTATATCGGGTCCCTGTCTCCCTTACCTTATGCCTCTGTCTGTGGTGCAAATGCTTATGAGGACACTAGCCTCTGAGTGCAATTTAAAACCTACGTGTATGGGTGTGTTATGAGGTGGGACTACAATAAGATGGTGGAAGCCTCCACAGGGTGACGGGGTTCTCTGTAGTCCTGGAGTATCCTACAGGTGCGGATCCCCGATGTCCGGTACGTCTTTGGGCGAACTTCCACTAGTTCCTCGCTCCTTTTAGGTTGTCTGCTCCTCGCCTTCTGTCCCACTTAGGCTTGTGGGATGTCAGAAGGGCCACTCCGGGTCACTGGCTTGGGCCTAACCGCCGCACCGACCACCAGGACATCTTTGCAGCTCTCCTAGTGTCTGCACACTCCCCCAGCAGCAGTATTTATAGGGGATCTTGCCTAAGGTCAGCAAGTCGAGCTCCCCCTACTGTGCCGGAGTGGAAGATGTTGCATGTAGTAGATACCTGCTGTAGAAACCCAACTGTGCATTACAGAAGTCTGTGGCTACTTGCATGAGCAGGGCACCACATACCCCCCTAGGTAATTTCAGTACTCCTGGACTGAGCATTTTTTTTTTAAACAAAAAGGAATAACAATTATTAAAAACATATTTTCAAAGTCTGAAAATATAAAAACTTACAAAAATCACTGAAAAATATTGGGAAAAATAGAAAAACAGGTAAGTCCATACGGTGCTAGTCCATGCACTGCAGTCTTTGAAGAGTTTGTGGCTACATTAGTCCTGTAACTGTAGTCCTTTTAGATTGCAAAACTTCAAAGTTCAAAAGTTCAAAGTTCAAAAGTTCAATATGTTCTTACAGGTAAAGTCTCTGTAGGCTCAACAGTTCAAAATACACAACAAAATCTACTACGGGTGTTTCAGCGTAGGAGTCCTATGTACTATGGAGCCTCTACGGTCATAAGTGCTGTAGGACTCCTGGCCCTGGTGTCACCTTTTGGCCATGTTTTTACTCTCCCTAGACAGCTCCTTACACCAACTCCCCTCTTTCGGTGTTGTGTACCTGGCTTTTTGCCTACTCTTCACCTTTTTGAACACTATTTACATTTCTTACTTTACAATGACTATTTACATGGTCACTTGTTAGTGTGTTCTACCTCTGACTTTACTGTGCCCATTCTCCATACCTACAAGACGTAGTGATAGGCTCACCTATATATGGGTGCTCTAGAAACAACCACTAAATGTATAAAGATTAGCTAGGCACACCAATTTTTTGAAAAATTTTTTTTGAAACAATCTCTTCATATAGAAAAAATGTTTTTATTGATTACTTAGTCACAACAAGTATTTGAAACCCTCAAATACGTTAACGTTTCGGCTCTTTTTGGCCTTCTTCAGTTATCTTAACAAAGCAGAAAACAGAAATATACAAAGTATCATTTGTACAGAACAGAACAGAATTTTTTAACAAAACAAAAATGTATATAATTGATACAAATACACTTGTTGAATAGTATAAACATCAAACGTGGCATCAATACAAGAAGTAAACGAAAGTTCATCCCCAAGGTATATAAAGGAAAACGAAAATAGAACACACTGGTGAGCGTATTATAAAGATAGGTTAAATGGAGTGAAGAAAAGAAAAGAAACTATATAGAAAATATGAAAACTATGAAAAATTCAATGCATACTATATTACCTAAATAGTAACCACTACATATCCACCATATGCCAAGTACAATTAAAATTGAAAGACCAAATGTCCTATAATTCAAAAGAGAAAAAAAAGAGAAAAAAACTCATATATATTGCATAACGGTGTAATGAATTATATACGGTAAATATCACCACCAAAAATTATCCTGTCACAATCCATAAATCTACAAAAAAATCCACAAAAATAGTGAATCATGATCCACATCTTCTAAAGCTGAACAATGTCATCTTATGCAAAAAAACTCTTAACAAATCTAAAAAGTCACATGAAACCCAAGGAACAAAAGCGGTGTTTACCTGAATCATATATAATAAATCACAAAAGTGAAAGTGAGTGCGTTGGCCCCCTGGTGGTTTAGTAGTAAAATCAATGTCTGTATAAAAAGAAATCATTCATTGCCAATAATTATCCATAACCCATCAAATAAACTCCACAAATCAAGAAACTGCAAATGCAGATATAAACAAAATGAGCAGAGGCAAACGATAGCTTAAAATTTGTACATACCGATTATAAAGGGAAATGCCCAGCGAACCTATAATGTAAAAGGTTCTCCCATCAATATCACAAGTGTTCCAAATCACCTATGTAAACAGAATACCGCTTAGTGTCTACCTGATGTGTGCAGTCTGAGATCCAAATCGGTGTGCGCCGCTATAGTCTAAGGCGCGGGAGTAAATAGAGGAGAGGCGGAACATCACCACACTGTCATATCCGCCTAATGGAACGCATAAGAGCTGACACGCAAGCACGCGCATGCGCATTAAGAAATCCTTCAACTTTAGCATTCTAAGTCCAAAAACTGATGCTGTTAACGGACCCTGGACTCAGGTGTGACTGCTCTGCTAAGTGTTTTTTTACAGGACCCAAAAAATGCTGCAAGCATCAGTACCACGTCATCAGCTAGGGACAGTACACAAAGGTTATTTCTCACCACAGACTAGATTAAATTTAAGTCTGGTCCTAATGATTGTCACACTATTTAGTAGACCATATGAGAATCAAATCATCCAAATTAGATATATATCCGATGATGATATGATGATGAGCTAGGAGGAGACAGTTTGTTATAGTAGCCACAAAATGAGTTTTTGGAACACTCTTACCAGGTTACTTATGTTCTTCCTGCACCTAAAGCCTCCTGGGTGTTCTTGTTTAAGCCTGTGTCTTCATTCTCATACACCCGGGATTAAACCATGCAGAGACAGCCATTGGCCATTTGTCAGCAAGACACTCCTGATACATTTCATGTGTCCCAATCATCAGGGGAGTTAGGCCAGAATGAGGCTGCAGATGTACCTCTACCAGTATTGCAGAAGTAACAAACCAAAGTATTTAGTGCTATGAACAGAAATAAACAATAAAACACAAAGTGCCCTTAATCATCTCATAAGAACGCCATTAAAGCTATATGTTGTTCAGCAACTCACACTTACCACATAGTACTACTCTGTATTGCCTTGGAGAACAGGGGGACAGCAGGGGGAAAACAGGGGGAAAGCAGGGGGACAGCAGGGGACAACAGGGAGACAGCAGAGGGACAACAGGGTGACAGCAGGGGGACAGCAGGGGACAACAGGGGGACAACAGGGGGATAACGAGATGACAGAAGGCAGAGAGGAGGGGGAGCGAGGTGACAGACCAAACTGATCCTGCAAAATGTCGGAATCGAATGCCTATTTGGCATCCGATTGCAGGGATCAGTATGGATCCGATGCTGTCCGATTCTAATCAGACAGCATCAGATTTAACTATAACACAATGTGAAACTAGCCTAAGCCAAATGTTCAAGTTTAATGATCTTTGTGTCCCACTGCAGGCAGTAAAGAGGGGGAAGGCTCCTTCTGCAGCCAGTTTATTCTTATAGACAAGATCGTGAGATGAGGCAACATCACTGGTCTCTTAAAACACACAAGACTTCTTTATTTCTCAGTTTAATTTAACTTATCAGACAAAATAGGATCAAATGAATGGAGGGAGTTAAAGGAAGAAGAGCTGGAAAAGTTTATTTTTACTTTATTTTTAATCTACTTAGTGTTTAGGTACAGTTTCTCAATAAATGCGGATAGTCACAGCAAATATTTTGTTCTGATGTATGAATGTTTGATGGCTGTTCAAAGTGCCAGAGGATTGAGTTAGCTGTTTGGATGCTTTAATAATGAAAAATATTGCTTTTAATCTTGCTGCTCCCTCTCTGGCCTGGTTTGATGTGGACACAAGTTTGTGTGCATGTTTGTAATCTTTCCAAAGCTAAAAAGTTATAAGTACATTGAACACATGCCACTGGCATCAAAGTGGTAATTATTTTTAACCTATGGAGGACCATTGATTAAATATATAAACAGTACTAAATTATCAGCAGCACACTAATATATTTCTTGAAACCAAAATGCTTACAGGGGTTATCCGTCATAAAAAAGCAAAAAAAAAATTGTCCTTAAGCACCAACAGGCAAGTCATTGCCACGTACCTGCCTGTTGTGCCTGTTACCATTCATCGCTGATACATAGCAGGCGCTGCCAACCACTGAAAGTGAAAGCAAGTGCCATGTCCCAATGTACTGCAGCTCATCGGGATATGGCACAAACGATCGGATCCTGCCGCAGTGTGCCACCCTATGGGGCACTGTTAAATAAACAATGAATTGTGATATAAAGTTTTTTAAAATATGGAAAACAAAAAAACACAAAAGTTCAAATCACCCCCTTTTTTTCCCCCATTCAAAATAAAAGTGTTAAAAAAAGGAAAAGAAAAAACACATATTTGGTATTGCCATGTTTAGAAATGCCCAGTCTATCAATATATAAAATGAAATATTGAGAGCCGTAAACTGCGTAATAGAAAAAAAAAAGGTCCAAACACCAAAATTACGTTTTTTTGGTCGCTGCAACATTGCTATAAAATGCAATGTCGAATGATCAAAACAACACAGCACCCAAAATTAGTATAATTGGAAATGACAGGTCAAGACGCAAAAAATAAGCCGTCACACAGCGCCAGCTCCCCAAAAATGAGAATGCTATGGGGCGCAGAACAAGGCACAAAAAGTGCAAATCTTTTTTTTTTCTTTTTTTTAACTTCTGAATTTGTTTTCACCACTCAGATACCAGGGGCGGGCTGGGCGTGGGGTCAGGGAGGCATTTGCCCCCCAGGCTGCCCGCCTGTCACTCAGCTTCAGGGTCGTCGGCCGCAGCTATTTTCGGGTTGCGGCCGCCAGTGATTTAACAATGCACCCGGCGACTGAAGCCGGGTGATTTACCTTTAACTTGGCTGTGGCTGTTTCCGGGTCCAGAGGCGTGCTTACGTAGTTTTATGTGACACGCCTCTAACCCTCCAGAGCGGAGTGCTTGAAGAGAGATACTATTCGGCTGGCTGCTGGTTGTGTGGGATGGTCCCTGCCTGCAAGCTCCCCCAGCAGCTGTTTATGGCTGCAGCCTGCAGGTCCTGGTTGTTCTTCTGCCGGCCAGCACTGCCTGCATCTCTGTTTATGTGCTGGGCCGGCAGTGTCACTCTTCACAGACCGAGCTCTGTGCGAGGCCAGTCTGCAAAGCTATGATGTCATCCAGCCCTCCTCACATTCCTGCTGGAGAGGAGATTAACGGGAGACAAGTTGGGGGAAGTTGAGCATGTCTGTTTCTCCTCAACATAAAAGTAGCCCTGATTGGTCTTTATGGCTGAGTACATGTGATGTATGCATGGCTGTGTGTGTGCATGACTGGGTGGATCGCTGCGTGCATGTGTGTGCATGTCTGGGTGCATGACCAGTTGCATGTGTTCATGACCAGGTGCATGTGTTCATGGCTTCGTACATGTGTCCATGGCTGATTGCATTTGTGCATGACTGAGTGCAGGGCTGCATGCATGGCTGAGTGGATCGCTGTGTGCATGTGTTCATGGCTGAGTGCATTTGTGCATGACTGAGTGCGGGGCTGTGTGTGTGCATGTCTGGGTGCATGACCGGGTGCCTATGTTCATGGCTTGGTGCATGTGTCCATGGCTGAGGGCATTTGTGCATGACTGAGTGCGGGGCTGTGTGTGTGTGTGCATTCCTGGGTGCATGACTGGGTGCATGTGTTCATGGCTGGGTGCATGTGTCCAAGGCTGAATGCATTTATGCATGATTGAGTGCAGGGCTGTGTGTGTGCATGTCTGTGTGCATGACCGGGTGCATGTGCTCATTACTGGGTGCATATATCCATGGCTGAGTGAATTTGTGCATGACTGAGAGCAAGGCTGTGTGTGCATGTCTGGGTCCATGACCGGCTGCATATGTTCATGGCTGGGTTCATGTGTCCATGGCTGAGTGCATTTCTGCATGTCTGGGTGCATGTGTGCATGGCTGGGTGGATCGCTGTGTGCATGTGCCCATGGCTGAGTATATTTGTGCATGATTGAGTGTGGGGCTGTGTGTGTGTGTGCGCATGTCTGGGTGCGTGACTGAGTGCATGTGTTCATGGTTGGGTGCATGTGTCCAAGGCTGAGTGCATTTATGCATGACTGAGTGCGGGGCTGTGTGTGCATGACTGGGTGCATGATCGGCTGTATATGTTCATGGCTGGGTTCATGTGTTCATGGCTGAGTGCATTTGTGCATGACTGAGTGCAGGGCTGCATGCATGTCTGGGTGCATGTGTGCATGGCTGAGTGCATGTGAGCATGGCTGGGTGGATCGCTGTGTGCATGTGCCCATAGCTGTGTGCATTTGTGCATGTCTGAGTGTGAGGCTGTGTGTGGGCATTTCTGGGTGCATGACTGTTTGTATGTGAGCATGGGTGAGTGTATGGCTCAGTGCATGGCTGTGTGTATGGTTGGGTGCATGATCGGGTGCATGTGTGCATGACTAAGTGCATGTGTATGAATATATAAAGAGGGTGAACTGCTGCAGGTGCATCTCAGTGAATTAGAATATTATCAAAAAGTTATTTTATTTCAGTTATTCAGTACATAAAGTGACACACATCTATTATATAGAGTCATTACACACAGAGTGATCTATTTCATGGGCTTATTTCTGTTAATATTGATGATTATGGCTTACAGCCAATGAAAACCCAAAGGTCATTATCTCTGAAAATTAAAATAGGGAGGATGGAGAGTTAAACACCACGCTGCTGTACTTGGTGTCGCCATCACCTTATTGTAAATTGTAAGCTCTTGCACTGAGTGTGACTGGGGTAACATCTACGGAGGTATGTAATGATGGAATATCATTGATATTGAACATGGTGGTTTCAGCCTTTTAAATCAATCTGCATACTGTGCTTCTGATCTGGTGATAATGGTATTGTACTGGTGAAAGCTGTTTTGTGTGCCTTTGGTTATGACATAGCAGTGGTGGATTGGCTTGGTGCCTGACACTCACCGCTGTATATCCTATTTAGGCCCATCAAGCAATATAAACTGGGTACATGACACCATAAAACAGAGGCATAGATGCACAAATTTCTTTGATAAATTAGTGCTGATCCATTGTATGTATGTGTGCCAAACTGGTTCTTTTTTTGATGATAAAAATGGGTCAATATTGAGAAACTGGATCTCCTTGTTGTAGTTAAATGCCTGGAATAGATCTGGTTCCAGTGTGAATGGCCCAGTTCTGGACATATTACAACAATTTGATGGGGTTCTATTACTGATCCTAATAGTTCGTTAGCCCATTAGGACATTTGATTAAATTGGCCCATGGTCACACATCTTAATGATAATCTCCAATATTTGCATAACCACCGCACAGTCACGTGGCCTACCCCTTATCTGTACCACCAGAGACTGCTTCTAAGTATATATGATTTTGCTCTTGTAATATTATCCAGAAGCTTACCTTTTGCTGATAAATATATGTCTTCCCCATTTTTTTCATTTATGGAATTGTATATGGAATAAAACTTGTTGTCAGGTATTCCTAAAATAAAAATTTGTGAACTATTTACATCCGCCTTTGTGTCTTTCGGGACTTTTTGATTATATGTTTGTATATGAATCTGATTTGTGAAGCGTTACAAAATATGTTGGCGCTATATAAAGATTATTATTATCATTAGTACATATATAAATCACCAGGACCACCATTCGTACTTGAATCTGAGCACCAGGACCACCATCAGTACATGGAACACCAATTGTAATGTCAGGTCAGCTTCTTGTATTGCATATATCTCCAACTGCCAGTATGTCCTTAACAATGGGAAGAAGATACTGGGAGTTGTTGTTATCATTCATCTGACTGCAGACCGTACAGGAGCCACAGCAAAGATGAGATGCAGCAGGATCACAAAGAAACATTTACATCCAGGTACCTTATAGGTGACATCTTCTCTGGTTGGAGTAATTATCTTTCATTTCTTCATCTTGTGCAGACACCATGATTTCTCTACAGACTTCCACCTTCTCTGGTCTTCTGCAGCACATCCCGACAAGGTGCCCTTAAAAATAAGGGTGTCATTATAATGTGGCCTGAATAAATGTATGTGACCTACACTGAGCCCCTGAATAAATAATTGCCCCTCAATGTGCTCTCTGTACAAATAAGGACCCCCACAGTGTCTTTCTCCTGGTACATGCCCTCCACACTGTCCCTCTCCTGGTACATGCCCTCCACAGTGACCCTCTCCAGGTACATGCCATCCACACTGTCCCTCTCCTGGTACATGCCCTCCACACTGTCCCTCTCCTGGTACATGCCCTCCACACTGTACCTCTCCTGGTACATGCCCTTCACACTGTACCTCTCCTGGTACATGCCCTTCACACTGTACCTCTCCTGGTACATGCCCTTCACACTGCCCCTCTCCTGGTACATGCCCTATATTCTTGTGTCCGGCCAGGTACAAATAGGCACCTGGGGGTTGGGGGCAGCCCGTTGCTGCCTGCTGGATCCGGCTGGTTCCAGAAATACGGCGAAGCCCATGTAATTTTTTTTCTGAAAAATCAATAAAACAATCCTAAAAAAGGGACTGCATCTTTATTAACCCCTCGCCCATGGTCCAGGGGTTAATAAAGATGCAGTCCCTTTTATTTACATTGTTTTATGGATTTGTCAGAAAAAAATTTCACGTGGGCTTCGCCGTATTTTTGGAACCAGCCGGATCCAGCAGGCAGCGACGGGCTGCCCCCAACCCCCAGGTGCCTATTTGTACCTGGCCGGACACAAGAATATAGGGGAGCCCTTTTTTTTAATTATTTCATGAATTTCATGAAATAATAAAAAAAAAATGCGTGGGGTTCCGCGCAATTTCTATGTCTAGCCAGGTACAGCTAAGCAGCTGGGGGCTGGAATCCGCAGCGCAGGGATGCCCAAGCTTTCTGGGCACCCCCAGCTGCAAATTGCAGTCCGCAGCCGCCCCAGAAGATGGCACGTTCATTGAAGCGCCATCCTCTGGCGCTGAAACCCGCTCTTCCAGCGGCCCTGGTGGCGGTGGCACGCTGGGTAATAAAGGGGTTAATACCAGCTTTGTTATACAAGCTGGTATTAAGCCCGAGATTCTTAATGTCAGGCCACGTTTGACCCAGCCACTAAGAATCTCCAATAAAGGGTTAAAAAAACACAACACAGAGAAAATGTTTTATTTGAAATAAAAAAAAAGCCATTAGGGACTCCATCTTTAATTAAAAAAATCCTCTTCTGTCCGACACAGTCCAAAACGCGATGTCCTCTCTGCTACATCCCCTGTGCATAGATATAGATGTCTATGCACAGGGAATGAGCAGACTGAGAACAATCTCAGCACTGCTACATCATCTCTGTGAGCAGGCGGGCTCTAGGACCCTGGAGCTGCGGCAGCCTGCACAGAGAACACAGCTGGACTCGGCTCGCAAGCAAAGTAACAGCAGTTACTTTGCGAGTTTCCCTGCTATCACTGGCACAGTAGCCGAGTCTAATGCAAGACAATGGCAATCCTAGTTTTGTCAGCGTTTGCCATTGATTTGCATTGGACTCGTGCGAGTAAATGCTGGGAAACTCGCAGAGTACCGAGTCCTGCGAGTCCCTTACTACTCGCCGAGTAACGAGTCCTAGCGAGTAGATTCGCGCATCCCTAGATGCAGGCTGTGTATATCTAATATAGAGGCTCGTGGGTGGGATCTATATATAATATAGAGGCTGTTCAGGGCTGTATATATAATATGGAGACTGCCGAGCTGTATATATAATATAGTGACTGCGGGTTGTATATATTAATTGGAGGCTGTGCTTGCCTGTATATAGTATTTGGAGGCTGTGCCAGGCTGTATATATTATTTGGAAGCTGTGGCAGCCCAGCAACAGCCTCCAAATAATATATACAGCCCAGCACAGCCTCCATATTATATATACAGCACAGCCTCCAAATAATATATATATAGCCCATCGCAGCCTCCATATTATATATACAGCACAGCAGCAGCCTCCATATACCCCAGCACAGTCTCCATATACATCAGCAAAGCCTCCATATACGTCTGCAGCAGCCTCCATATACCCAAGCAGCAGCCTCCATATGCCGCAATATACAGTCAGCACAGCCTCCATATACACCCAACACAGCCTCTATATACCCCAGCACAGCCTCTGTATACCCCAGCACAGCCTCTATATACCCCAGCACAGTGCCTCTACATACCCCAGCACAGCGCCTCTATATACCCCAGCACAGCGTCTGTATATACCCCAGCCCAACCTCTATATACCCCAGCACAGCTTCTATATACCCTAGCACAACCTCTGTATACCCCAGCACAGCGCCTCTATATACCCCAGCACACAGCCTCTGTATACCCCAGCACAGCGCCTCTGTATACCCCAGCACACAGCCTCTGTATACCCCAGCCCACAGCCTCTGTATACCCCAGCACACAGCCTCTGTATACCCCAGCACACAGCCTCTGTATACCCCAGCACACAGCCTCTATATACCCCAGCACACAGCCTCCATGTTACATATAATCCCCATCCTGCTGCACATTGCAAAAAAAAAAAACCTTATCATACTCACCTTCCATCCGCTCTCCCAGGGCTGTGTCCTCCTCAGATTCTTCCCCACCACATCCTTATAGCAGAAGGCTCCCGGGACTGTGGAGCTTCCTCCTTCCTGCTGGCTGCAGCAGTGTGATGAGGGCACAGTGATGACTCATCATGCTGTAGTCATGCTGTAGTCAGAGGAGGAAGCTCCACTGCTCCCCGGAGCCAGCACATGGCTAATCTGCATCGCATGCAAATTAGCCATGTGCACTGGCATCTCCGCTGAGTACTCAGCTGCTTGCTGAGGCTGGTTGTTCTCATGGTTGTCTGTACCTAATGGGCCTCTGGCTGTCAGGGTTGCCTGTCCCTGACAGCCATTGGGCCCCCCCAGCAGTTCAGGGCCCCGGCACTTGCCCAGGTATGCCGGGTGCTGACGCCGGCCCTGGTGTTAGGTAACATATACTGCCCAGCCAGGGGGAGGTTTACTATTGGCTGGAGATTTATTAGGCTGCCTATAGCAACCAATCACATCTCAGCTTCTATTTTCTTACAGGCCATTAATATGACATATTCAAATTCTATTTTGTTATAGCTAACATCAGTTATTTATTAACTCGGGCGTAGCCGGGTACTACAGCTAGTTCCTTATATTTATTATATGGGCAAATGATAATGAATGTATTGATACATCTTTAAATTTAATTGGTTACACCCAGTTGCTTATTACAAAGCCATTGGTTACACTTAGTTGTTTATGTCACATTGATTGGTTCTTCATGATGTCTCCAATCCTTCCAAGAATTGTCAGGGTGGATGAGGTACATGGAAATCCCTAAAACCCCAGGCAGGACGTATAGCCATACGCACATATCTTATTTTAACCAGATGGGGCCATGAAGGTACATGTCCTTACATGTCTTCATACATGTTCAAGACAGTTCGTAGTTCAAGACAAGATGGAGTCTTCAGCAAATCCAAACAATACTTTTTTATGTCAGATAATTCCCCTGACAAATGGTTTTCACAGTTTCTTCCTGCACTCTGCTACGGGATGCTCTTGGGGGGGTCGCAAGGGCTACTATTGTAGGTGCCTTTTACGCCACCTCCTGCCCTCCTGCACACTTTATCATTGCCACGGCTGGAGAAAATGATGGATTAACTAGGGACAACCAACCCTTATAGGACAGACAGGACCATCTATGTGGTGTGAGTTTGGGTGCATTTAGCTGGCCAACCAAGAGACATTTTGGTTGCACTCGACGCCAACTTTTTCCAGGTTGGCTTCCTCCTCCCTCTTCTCAAATTGGGTGGTGGTGCTAACCTGACATATGCCACCCACAAAACACCCCTTCATGCCCAACATCTTCATGAAAGTGACCATATCCCCAACAAAGATGTTACGAAGTCTTTGGGGAAGATCATCACGCTGGAGGGTGGAGCAGTTGATGTAACACTAATGTTTAGTGCAATGTTCCACTAGGAACCCATACCTCTTATCCTGTTTGAATGCCACCATCTTTCATTTCATGCTTTGGTCATGGAAGTCATTATCCTTAGGCCCATGCAGCCAGTTCTGGGCGATGGCATCTGTATGTTGAATCTCAACAAATAACACAGGAGAATTGGGTGGTTGATGCCTTCTGGAATAGTGCTGGTAGGGGATAGGGGTCCCCACATGGCATTGCCCCAGTTGAATACCTCTGGAAGTGGTGAGTATGATCCACACAGCTGGGAAACATTGCTTTCTCGGGTTCCCCATAAAGGTCTTGGTCCTGGTGATCTTGGGGAATGGAATCCAGTAGTTGTGACTGTGGGAGACACCGGGTTCAAGTAGAATCTAGCCAGACATACTGTCAGGTAAGACTCATCAGACTGCTGGGACTCACTCCTCAGGTTTTCAGCTTGCATCGGAGCCCAGGATTGGATCCATACCTCATTACATATGAGGCCCAAACTGGTACGTATAGTGGAGATCCAGCTCACATATGTCTCCATGTCCATCTCCTAGCCATGATGCCACTCTGGGTCTGTTTCTGTCGACCCAAATTCTGCCCCTGGGGTGGTTAGGTAGATTGCATCCTTTGAGTCCAGGTAAGCCATGCTTAGCAGAGAATCCATAAATAAACAACTGTGGAATGCAGACTGTGTAAGTGTGTGCCACTGGAAATACAGAAGTAAGATGCTGGGAGACGCTAAGATTAGGGTCACACTGATGCTAGTAGTGCGCTCAGGGGGTTCCGTTTAAAACATAGAATTTGTCAGCAGTAACGCAGTGTTACCGGAAAGGTTAGACTGAAGTAATGCTGGCAATTCAATCCTATGGCTGACGGAACCCCGAGCGCAGTTCAGACGCCAGCATCTGAGTGCCGGAGTTTAGAATCTTGCACTATTTACAAGCACATCACATGACACATGCTCTCGCGTCATGTGATGCGCTTGAAATAGAGTGAGATTTCAAACTTTGGCATTTAGATGCTGGCGTTTGAACTGCGCTCGGGGTTCCATCAGCCGTAGGAGTGAATTGCCAGCGTTAATGCAGTCTAACCTTTCCAGTAACACTGCATTATTTCTGACAAATTCTATGTTTTAAACTGAACCCTACTGAGCGCGGGACTAGCGGCAGTGTGACCCTAGCCTAAGTGAGTTCTGAGGCTTTGGGTGTGTTTGTTTGCTTTCCCTAAAGGGTCCATCTCTTCCATTGTGTGACACGATTCAGACCCAAGAAATCGGTACTGCAGTTGAATGTTTGCAGACTATTGTTGCCTAATGACTAGCTGCTAATTAACCCTCATGTTAGGCCACAAGGTATCTAAACTGGGTTGTGGTTACTTAGTTGCAGTAATTATTGAAGCGTGACATCTTTGACATCTTTGTAGGAAACATTATGATGAAAATAAATAGTTTGCTCAGCTCACCATTCACTACCAATTCATCTGGAATGCTGAATAAGGCTTCTTGGTACTCCAGGAATGTCAAGACAACTGTAATATGAATTATACATGAAATGTGAGCCCTAATGGGAATAGTGCTTCAAATGGATGTAAAGCACTATGGAATTAATAGCTCTATATAAATGAATACATATTATTAGTAGTGGATTTATGATTTTGACATTAAATAGTGATCGCATATTTTTAAGACGCAATAGCCAAATTATGTGGTTTTATAAGTGTGAACAGATGTAAGACCATGGAAGAGAAGTATATACTTGACATATTATTTTTTTTTATACATTGCTTTTACTTAAGTGTAGTACAGATGGCCTTGCATGCTGGTGACCCTCTACAATAATAAAAGTTTGCTCTCAAATTCAAATAAAAAAATATATTAATAATAATACTAATAGTAACAATTATAACACAATATTCCTGGACTTCCCATCTGCTGCCACATATGGTAATGTTTCCAGAACTCAGACCCTGCAGTTGTCAAAACACCTGCAAACTCCAGGAAGCTTAAAAAATATTCAAGTAAATTCCCAAAAATTCTTTAGCCGAACATAAGTCAGTAGACCCGATGGATGGAGACAGTCCTAACCTTATTGTTCCAGCCAGTGGGTCCTTCGGCGAGTGTTTTGGCCCCCAATAAACAGGTAAAGTTTAAGGGCCATTTTCAATTTCAAACTTTTTCCTGAACTTAGCCGGATTTGCCGACTTTTGAAGAAAGTGTTCAGGATTCCGATCACCGAACCGAATCAGCCATGTCATTGCCAAATTTGAAACTGGAGAACACGTTTGAGCAAAGTTCGCTCATCACTACTACTGTTTTCTTTATAAAGTTTAGTGCCACAAAAAAATTAATGATTCAAGTTCCTGTTGAACCACCGCAATTTTTTTCTCAGTGTCCTCTTTGTGATTTTTTTCACCATTATCTTTGAGAAACTTGGAGAAATATTAAAAGACAGATGAATAAATATTTAGATACATACATATTACATGGAAAGATGACTAGGAAAGAAAAATCCAAGCAGCACAGCTGGGGACCGGGTGCAGAGACAGTCAGGGCAATGCTCATATTTGCATTCCTACAAAGCACAAAAGAGGACTGCAGCACTCCAAAAGGGGGTTTAGTACACCTTTATTAGGCCATCAGAACATCGTGGCGACGTTTTGGTTCTAGGAAACTTCTTCTTCTTGACATATAAGCAGGTATAATGAAAGGGAAGAAATGTATGTACAGACTTGGGTCGCATTACTGTGGGAGATAATACATATGAGGATCTGATGTAAAGTTCTGTAAACACACTTTAAGCACTGTACAATTTTTATTAGATAAGGTTTAATGAGGTAATTGGTTTGTAATTTGAAGAAACATAAAAAGCTGTGATGTTTAGTGGGATGTTGCTGGAAGAAGGTTCCAAGAACCGAAATGTCGCCACGATGTTCTGATGGCCTAATAAAGGCATAATAAACCCCCTTTGGAGTGCTGCAGTCCTCTTTTGTGCTTTAGAAAGATGACTAGATAGATAGAGATAGATGTTGAACAGCTATATAACGCCCCATCCTCCTACACTCTTTAGTCCCTTTCATGTGGTAATAAAGGGTGTTTAGCCTTATATTTAGCTAAAACATGAATAGTTTTAAAACAATCTATGTAGGGTCTGCCCAATTTTTGATAGCAAGCAAGGGTAAAAAAAAAAAAAACTGCATAGGGTAACCTCTATTTTCAATTTCCAGCCAAAGAAAAGCTGCTGCCTGAGGTTACCCTACTCAGTTGTTTTTTTTAAATTATTTAATTATAAATGGACAACAGCTAAGCTTCTGAAGTTCAGACTCGGTTCGGTTTGCCAGATAGGTATATGGTCGCCAAATAGATTTGTAAAGAGTTTACCAAACTTCTGAATCCTATTTAAATCCATAGGAGGCAAAATCAAGGGCTCTGTCCCTCAAACCACACATTCCAAACTCTCGCCACCTCCTGTCACCTCCTGCTCTAGAATATTTCCAGAATCCGTCCTTTCCTCAGCCCTCAATCTACTAAAATTCTTGAACATGCCCTAATCATCTCCCGCCTCAACTACTACAACCTCCTCCTCTGTGGCCACCCTGAAAACACTGTTGCATCTCTCCAGTCTGTCCTCAACTCTGCTGCCTGACTAATTCACCATTCTCCTTGCTACTCTCCTGTTTGTCCTCTCTGCAAATCTCTTCACTGGCTCCCAATTCCCCAACAAATCCAGTTCAAGCTACTAACACTAATCTACAAAGCCATCGGTAACCTGTCTCCTCTCTATATCTCTGAACCTATCTCCTACTATCTTCCCTCACGTAATCTTCGATCCTCCCAAGACCTCCTCCTCTCCTCCACACACATAACCGCCTCCAAGATTTCTCCCGAATATTTCCCATCCGCTTGAATTCTATGCCCCAAAAAGTCTGATTATCCACCACGCTCACATCCTTCAGACGGAACCTGAAAACCCATCTTTTCAGCAAAGCTTACAGCCTGAAATGACCGAGCTGCCGCCCCACTGCCACCAGAGCTGCTACACCCCTGACCTACTGTCTCCTCCCCAATATGCTGTAGAATGTAAGCCTGCAAGGGCAGGGTCCTCTCTCCACTGTACCAGTCTGTCATTGTTAATATGTTTACTGTAAACTATATCTATAATTTTGTATGTAACCCCTTTTCACGTACAGCACCATGGAATTAATGGTGCTATATAAACTAATAATAATCAATGGATAAGAAAAAATTGCGGCACTCACCGAGCAAATCTTTTTCCTTTTTTATTTCAGAGTCCTCTTTACATGGTTTCTCTGCGATGGGGGTGGGAGTGAGGAGACACACAGGTGATGGATTCCGTTTCGGAGCACCTGCCCCTTCTACGGACCTTGTTGTCTGGCGTGTGCCGTCATATCCACCCCTATAAAGGCGGCGGACACTGACGTCGACGCCCACCACACATTGTTGTAGTGAACAATTCATGAAAACACATTTAAAAACAGATTTTAAATCAAGACACAGTGTTAAATGACATAGAATAACTTTAAAATGCAGTACCTTACTCATTATTCATCCAAACTCAGACAGTCCAGCATAAATCCTTCTCTGAGTCACGTGTATAGAGGCTTGCAAAGCCCTGTGGAAAAGTACCGTAATGGCACTACTAAATGCTCATCAAACCGTGCACCATGTAATATACGGGGCTATGCACCTAGAAGGGGAAAACTCCTCGAGTAGCAATTACCAAAAGCTCCCATACTCGGATTATTCCATATTTTTTACATATTTTCTATCTTTGATAGTGTTAGGGCTAAAAATATATATAAGAAATCATGGAAATGGTAAACAAATTCACCTTCCATAAGTTCCCAAAGTAATACAAACAAAGTGTATACTTAGATTTTAAAATTTTTTTATTTTTTTGGGAGTGTTAGGTCCCTTTCACATCAGCGCCCCCCTCAAATCGCGGCAGACGCGGCGAAAAAAAAAACGCATCCGCCGTGACCACCGCACACCGGCCGCAACCGCGCCGCAAGCGCAGCCGGCATGCGGCAATCGCGGCAGACGCGGCCCCCTCACCACATCCGCCGCGACCCGAAAAAAACGCCGACGCGAAAGGGCCCTTAGATATTATTATTATTATTCATATTTAGCCTACCATTATCAACTTACTTATGGACATGTGTTGGGAATCTATAAAAATGATGACAAATCATTTCTATCATTGAATCCCAATGGGCCACATGCCCGGGCATTATTTATCCATGCACTCTCTCGTTGTAATAACCGTCTATGGGTATCTCCTCCTCGAGGTGATGGGGATATTCGTTCTAAACCGGCAAAAGACAGCACTTCCACGTTGCCATTATGGCAATCGCGGACATGCTGTATCAGCCTAGTGCTGCCAATTCCTGTTGTAATAGAATTGCAGTGCTCTCTGAATCTCACATAGAGCTCCCTTACAGTTTTTCCTATGTAAAATCTCCCACAAATGCAGAATATCACATAAACCACCCATTTAGTTTTACAACTAATGTATGAGTTTACAGAGCATTCAATCCCTCCCACCCTGATAGGGTTTTTGGTTATGTGATATTTGCAATAGTTGCAATTTCTGCAGCGGAGGTTCCCCACAGGTTTGTGGCTATCAAGCCATGTAGTTTGTTTTTTAGGCTCAATCCTGTTCCTGACAACCAGATCCCCAAGGTTGTTGCACCTCTTATATGCAAACAATGGGGGACCAATGTTCCTTGATCCTAGATCCCTGTCTTTTTCTAAAACATGCCAGTGTTTCCTCACTGCACTGGTAATTTGCCTATACATAGGGCCATATTTGAACGAGAACACAAACCTTTTATTCTCATTTAAAGTCCTATTCTCCCTTCTGGTCCCAGACCTCAGTTGATCAAAACTCACTCTAGACCTTGCTTCATCAAGAATTTTTCTAGGGTATCCCCTTGCGGTGGTCGCGGCGGATGCGTTTTTTTTTTCGCCGCGTCTGCCGCGATTTGAGGGGGGCGCTGATGTGAAAGGGACCTAACACTCCCAAAAAAATAAAAAAATTTTAAAATCTAAGTATACACTTTGTTTGTATTACTTTGGGAACTTATGGAAGGTGAATTTGTTTACCATTTCCATGATTTCTTATATATATTTTTAGCCCTAACACTATCAGAGATAGAAAATATGTAAAAAATATGGAATAATCCGAGTATGGGAGCTTTTGGTAATTGCTACTCGAGGAGTTTTCCCCTTCTAGGTGCATAGCCCCGTATATTACATGGTGCACGGTTTGATGAGCATTTAGTAGTGCCATTACGGTACTTTTCCACAGGGCTTTGCAAGCCTCTATACACGTGACTCAGAGAAGGATTTATGCTGGACTGTCTGAGTTTGGATGAATAATGAGTAAGGTACTGCATTTTAAAGTTATTCTATGTCATTTAACACTGTGTCTTGATTTAAAATCTTGTTTTTAAATGTGTTTTCATTAATTGTGCACTACAACAATGTGTGGTGGGCGTCGACGTCGGTGTCCGCCGCCTTTATAGGGGTGGATATGACGGCACACGCCAGACAACAAGGTCCGTAGAAGGGGCAGGTGCTCCGAAACGGAATCCATCACCTGTGTGTCTCCTCACTCCCACCCCCATCGCAGAGAAACCATGTAAAGAGGACTCTGAAATAAAAAAGGAAAAAGCTTTGCTCGGTGAGTGACGCAATTTTTTCTTATCCATTGATATTGCTGTCTAATAAGCGTGCACCCGGGCACATGAACCTGCTTTACTCGCACCCTTACATGTGTAAGTAGCACTGGTCCCTGTAGCACAGCAGTGCCCAGTATATATCTGCAAAACCCTTTAACTAATAATAATAATTTCTATCCAATATCTGCATAATTCTCCTCTGAGTGATGTAGACAGAGGGGCTGGGATAATTTACATTAAATTTGAAATACACAACCCAATACAATGGGACTTCGAACAGACTGGCAAAAAACAATGACTTTACAAACATGAAAAAGCAAACAAAAGTCCAATACATCTGGCCAAATTAAGAACATTAACTCCAACACACATTGACAAAGGCTGAGTCATCACATTCCTCCTCCTTCTTAATTTGCCCCGGAAACGGTTGAATCTTGATGAGATTTGTTGTCGATGGGACAACGAGACGTGATAGGCTTTCTATCAACCTTCACCTCTTGGAGGCATTGTCCTCTTTAGTGGTGAGGTCAGCAATAGAGGCTTACATCTATTTGCCTCCCCCTGATTACCTCCCCAGATTGGGCAGACATATTGTGGACAAGCACTAAGGTGGGGTCCATGAGTTAGGCTTCCCTAAATTCCTTCCAATGTATCTCCCATAACTGTCCACAACGCTTCAGCTGTGTGACTCACACCTCAATGGCATTTTCATTTAAACACTGTCTGATACCAGAGAGCCCTGGCAGCGCAGTACAGAGGTGGAGTGGATTTTGTCTGAACTGTTGGGACACTAAGTAGGCTGAGGGCACAGCTGGTGGCCCTAGAGGAGGTGGATGAGGCATTGGATGAAGCAGTACAGGCAGACGTTTGTCCCAAAAGTCTTGAGGATTTAAAGATTTGGGGAGTAGCCCTATCCCCACCTGGCCCCGCAGAAATAAAGGTCACCCAATGCCCAGTGAGCTAGATGTAATGCCCATGGCCATGTTTGCTTGTCCAGGTGCCAGTGGTGATATGCACCCGGTCACACATAGAGTTTCTCAAGGAATGGTTGATTCTGTCTATGATATTCTGGTGTAGCGCACACACAGCTTTCTTCAAGAAGTAATGACGACTGTGCAACTGATACTGGGCGGCTGCAATGACTATCAACTTTCGGAAACCACCTGTATCCACCAGGTAGAAAAGCACCTTTTTTGTAGCCATCAAATTGGCAATGGTTGCTTTCAAGCTCTCTCCATTGGGATGTGTAAGTAGAAACAATCTTTTCCATGACCACAACTTTGGACCGAGGGCTGGCTGCTGTGATGAAACAGAGTGGAGTGAATGTGTCTAAATCTGAAGCACTAGATTTGAATGTACCATCGAAAACACTTTCCAAATTGAAGAGACTAAACTCCTTCACGTGGCCCCCCCATTGCATTACATATTTAGGAGTGAAACTGGGGAGAACGGATAAGGACCTATTCCGATTAAATTTTATACCTCTACTTGAAAATGTAATGGTAACTATAAGGACCTGGAAGGACAATTGTTTATCTTGGATGGGAAGGAAGAACTTATTAAAAAGTCAGATCCTCCCCAAGTTTATTTATATGTTTCAAATGCTTCCCATAGCAATACCGACAACATATTTAAACAAAGTTAATTCAATGTTCTGCACGTATATTTGGTGTAACAAAAAGCCCCGCTTATCATACCTAGGGATGGGCGAATCTACTCGCTAGGACTCGTTACTCGGCGAGTAGTAAGGGACTCGCAGGACTCGGTACTCTGCGAGTTTCCCAGTGATTACTCGCACGAGTCCAATGCAAATCAATATCAATCCTAGTTTTGTCAGAAACGCTGACAAAACTAGGATTGCCATTGTTTGCATTAGACTCGGCTACTGTGCCAGTGATAGCAGGGAAACTCGCAAGTAACTGCTGTTTCTTTGCGAGCCGAGTCCAGCTGTCTTCTCTGTGCAGCTCCAGGGTCCTAGAACCTGCCTGCTCACAGAGATGATGTAGCAGTGCTGAGATTGTTCTCAGTCTGCTCATTCCCTGTGCATAGACATCTATATTTATGCACAGGGGATGTAGCAGAGAGGACATCGCGTTTTGGACTACGTCGGACAGAGGAGGATTTTTTTAATTAAAGATGGAGTCCCTAATGGCTTTTTTTTTTATTTCAAATAAAAAATTTTCTCTGTGTTGTGTTTTTTTAACCCTTTATTGGAGATTCTTAGTGGCTGGGTCAAACGTGGCCTGACATTAAGAATCTCGGGCTTAATACCAGCTTGTATAACAAAGCTGGTATTAACCCCTTTATTACCCAGCGTGCCACTGCCACCAGGGCCGCTGGAAGAGCGGGGTTCAGCGCCAGAGGATGGCGCTTCAATGAACGCGCCATCTTCTGGGGCGGCTGCGGGCTGCAATTTGCAGCGGGGGGTGCCCAGAAAGCTTGGGCATCCCTGCGCTGCGGATTCCAGCCCCCAGCTGCTTAGCTGTACCTGGCTAGACATAGAAATTGCGCGGAGCCCCACGCA
Organism: Allobates femoralis; assembly: GCA_033576535.1. Taxonomy (NCBI): domain Eukaryota; kingdom Metazoa; phylum Chordata; class Amphibia; order Anura; family Aromobatidae; genus Allobates; species Allobates femoralis. The sequence goes on from JARQOC010000002.1 coordinate 378,173,795, forward strand.
TTTTTTTTATTATTTAATGAATTTCAGAGTCAGAGTCTCAGAGTCGGAGTCGCCTCAGAGTCGGAGTCGCCTCAGAGTCGGAGTCGCCTCAGAGTCGGAGTCGCCTCAGAGTCGGAGTCGCCTCAGTCGGAGTCGCCTCGGAGTCGGAGTCGTCTCAGAGTCGTCTCGGAGTCGGAGTCGTCTCGGAGTCGGAGTCGTCTCGGAGTCGGAGTCGGAGTCGTCTCGGAGTCGGAGTCGTCTCGGAGTCGGAGTCGGAGTCGTCTCGGAGTCGGAGTCGTCTCGGAGTCGAGTCGGAGTCGGAGTCGTCTCGGAGTCGGAGTCGTCTTGGAGTCGGAGTCATCTCGGAGTCGAGTCGGAGTCGTCTCGGAGTCGGAGTCGTCTCGGAGTCGGAGTCGTCTCGGAGTCGTCTCGGAGTCGGAGTCGGAGTCGTCTCGAAGTCGAGTCGGAGTCGTCTCGGAGTCGGAGTCGGAGTCGGAGTCGTCTCGGAGTCGTCTCGGAGTCGGAGTCGTCTCGGAGTCGTCTCGGAGTCGGAGTCGTCTCGGAGTCGGAGTCGAGTCGGAGTCGGAGTCGTCTCGGAGTCGGAGTCGTCTCGGAGTCGGAATCGTCTCGGAGTCGGAGTCGTCTCGGAGTCGGAGTCGTCTCGGAGTCGGAGTCGTCTCGGAGTCGAGTCGGAGTCGGAGTCGTCTCGGAGTCGGAGTCGTCTCGGAGTCGGAGTCAAAAAAATGCGTGGGGCTCCGCGCAATTTCTATGTCTAGCCAGGTACAGCTAAGCAGCTGGGGGCTGGAATCCGCAGCGCAGGGATGCCCAAGCTTACTGGGCACCCCCCGCTGCAAATTGCAGCCCGCAGCCGCCCCAGAAGATGGCGCGTTCATTGAAGCGCCATCCTCTGGCGCTGAACCCCGCTCTTCCAGCGGCCCTGGTGGCGGTGGCACGCTGGGTAATAGAGGTTAGGGCCAGCTTTGTATTATCAGCTGGCCCTAAGCCCGAAATTTATGGCGGTCACGCCAATATTAGACATGACCGCCATGAATTTCTATTAAATTGTTTTAAAAAAAACACAACACAGAGAAATTTTTTTATTAGAAATAAAAAAAAAAAGCCATTAGAGACTCCATCTTTAATTAAAAAAATCCTCTTCCGTCCGACGCACTCCAAAACGCGATGTCCTCTCTGCTCATCCCTGTGCATAGATATAGATGTATATGCACAGGGAATGAGCAGACTGAGAACAATCTCAGCTCTGCTACATCATCTCTGTGCACAGACATTCATGTCTGTACACAGGGAATGAGCAGACTGAGAACAATCTCAGCACTGCTACATCAGGCAGCAGGCAGGCTCTAGGACCCTGGAGCTGCGGCAGCCAGCACACAGAGAAGACAGGACTCTTATCTGTGCGAGTTTCCCAGCCAGCGATTACTTACAAAGTAAACGAGTCCAATGCAAATAAATGACAAAACTAGGATTGCTTCAGGCTGAAGCTTCCGAGACACATCTGCGATTTGTAAATCTCACACTACTCGCTATTACTCGCTTCCCCATTCATTAACATTGGACTCGCTAGACTCGCAACGAGTAGCGAGTCCTGTGCTCGGACTCGCTAGAGTCAAGCGATTCCGAGTAATTTAGGATTCGCCCATCACTAATCATACCGCACCCTAACACTACCTAATTCTAAGGGAGGGATGGGAGCTCCAGACATTAAAAAGTATTACCATGCCTCAATTATATCTAGAACGATAGACTTAATTAGGGGAACTGATAACAAGCAATGGATTGAGGTGGAAGAAGCTTTGTCCCCTCTACCCCTCCGATCCGTCTTTCTTAGTCATCCTGACTAGGGAAATGGATCCGCTCTGAGGATATGGACAAACCTAATGCATACCTTAACCCCGCCCATATCCCCTTTGCTCAAACTCTCGGATATCCTGTAATTTTTTATAGGTAAATCCTCAGAGGGGACGGGAACCACACACAGATGGTCAAATATCTCCATTGATCAAATACTAACCGATGGAACACTCCCTACACTTATCGACCTACAAAGACTGCCAGGGCTCACCTAACTTAATTTTATCCAATACAATTATCTAAAGAGAATGTTAAAACCTTATCTCCAAAATGCAGATCTACTACGTTCCATGACGCCCTTTGAGACACTGTGCGCATGTGTAACTAGACCAAAAAAATTATTATCCACCATTTACCAAACGTTGCTAACAACAGAGTGTTGCCCTAAAAGAGACTATATTGCCCACTAGGAAGCAGATCTGGGATACAAGTTCACACATGACCAATTACAACATATTTATAAAAAATCTCATGGCCCTACGCAATGCGTAAAGGCCCAGGAGAATTCTTTCTAGATTATAACGCGTTGGTATATCACTCCAAAACAGACCTATAACTGGCGAATTGGGACTTCCTCTAATTGCTGGAGATGTGAAGATCCCAATGGTGACTATTTACATATTTGGTGGACATGTCCAAAAATCCGCCAATTTTGAAGTGAGGTGAAAACATTCATTCAAGAAGTGCTGAATAAGGTGCCCAAGCTGACACCAGAGATAGCATTGCTAAATTTCCCTCTCTGGCATGAGAATAAACGTGTGTCTTTATTAGCGCAAAATTTCATTGCAGCTGCAAAGTTATTAATACCGACGTTATGGAAATCTACTGATATTCCTACCATTGAACAGTTGCACGGAAAACTTGATTCTCTGTATCGCGTGGCAGAAACTATAGCCACAGTAGAGAACAAACAAAAAGTGTTCAGTGAGTTGTGGAATCCGTGGATACAATTCAGGGCTACTCACTGGACACATTAATTCATTTGGTCCCAGCGGAACTATGAAACAAAATTACCTGATGATTTAGTCCTCAGAGCTCCTTTCCCCCCTCACCTTTCACCCTTTCTTTTTCTCTTCTCTCGCCCCCTCTTTTCTATCTTTTTCTTCTTTTACTTTTTACTCTGATGTTCTCTTATTTTGACTTGTTTGTTACAATAAATTATTATATTGTCAGTTATTAATTAATCTGTTGAATGGACTGCCTAATATTTTCAGATGACAGCTACAGAGACGCCTTGTAAGAGGTAATGGCAGGACGCTGAATTAATGAAGCTGAACTTACGCAAAGTTATGTCCTGATTAATGTGGTTTTGTATACATGTACTTATTGATTCAAATTTGATTTAATGTTATTCAAATGTTTTGGATTGTATGCTTATTTCATTTTCAATAAAAAGACAATTGAAAAAAAGAAAGAAACAGGGTGGAGTAGAGTGTACCCTACAAACTGCTGCACTGTGAAGGAGGTGTCGCCAAATGCTTTGGTGGGTTGACAAACAAGTGGTGTGCTCAGTGTCTGAGATCAGTCAAAACCAGCTAGGTGTATCCACTTCCATAACAGCTGAGTTTCTGTCACTCATTCTGACTGTTGGATAGCACTTGCCATAGTGACAGAGGAAGGAGAAGCAGCAGATGCGGGTTTATGTGGTTGACGATTGATCTGTGGAGTCTGCTGGCACAGTTTTAGTGCAGTAATTTTCGAAGAGTAAGTCATGGTGCTGGGCCATGTTGCAGTTTAGTCAAATTGTTGGTTTTTTTTGCCTATACTGAAGTGTTCATTACAAAGTTTGCAAATAATGAGAGTTGAGTCATCTGTTGTCGTGTCAAAAAAAAGGCCCAGACTAGGCAACCCCTGCTGTCTCAGACAACTGCAGACCCGTGACTTCTTCTGTCAAGAGGAAGAGTTATGACTGATTATGCAGTGCTTATTGTGCTTGCAATCTTCAGTCTCTGTGTGAGAAGACATAGCCTAACCTCCTGGTCTTTCTCTACCTCTACCTCCTCCAATGAGCTACTAAGTTGCATGACCCTGGGTTGATTCCAAGGGGGATCTCAAACCTCATCATTCTCCTCTGTGTTTTCACACTACTCCCTATGAGAGTCCCCCTCCTCCTCCTCCTGCCCTGTATGCAAAGTACAGTGTGGGTGCTCCTCAGGTATCTGAGTTTCATTATCATCATCACCTCCACCCCCGGGTTAACGATTGGTGAAAGGGGTTTAGATTCTGCTGGGATCCTACTTCATTCATACCCAGATCCAACTTCAAAAGATTTTGGGCATCAGCGATGATGCTAACCTCCACTGGAGTATATGATTCTTAGAAGAAGACCTTTGATGCCGGTGGAATAGAATTTATGAATATCTCTGCAGAATCAGCCATCTGTTTGTCCCCCCAATCAGTTGTATGGTTGGAGATTGAGACACAGGATGACATGTGGGTAACTGGGGTTCAACCTACGAGGACTGTACTGTTTGTGATGTTGAGGTGGAGGAACAAAAGGACAGGCTACTTGATGCAGGATTTCACAATCACTGGACAGAGTTAAAAAAATGCCTTTTTATGGGTAACTGAAGGATTTTGCAGTCACTGCTTTGAGACTAAACACAGCCTTTTCATGGGAAACACTAAAATTTAAGATTTGCCAATCACTTACCGTAAGCAAAATAAAATGCTGCTTTGGCAACGCACACAGATTTTCCTTCCTCAGATACCTGAGGAAGGCTTAGTCTGTAATATGAAGCCGAAACGTGTTGTACTTACCCTGCATGTTATTATCCTGAAGCGTATTGTTCAGTCTTGGAAGCACCACAGACGTTTACTCCGGATATTATCTTCTACGCTTTCCAGATGTGATAAATTTACCACTGAGCATTGCATCAGTTCAAGCACATGAACAGACTTGAAGATAAATTAACTGTACCAAAAGAGTTAAACTGTACAAATATGATAAAAGGAAGCTTATTGACTTTCAACACTTGTTTATAAAGCTCTTTCAGGTCTCAGAAGACCATAAAACCTACAACTCTATGTAAAATGAAGATATACAGTTCAGTAATGCAACAGATGGCCCACTGTTATATGTCATCACTAATTCATAGACACTTCTGGCTTTAACTTCTATATAAAGGGTTTGGATCACTTTATTGGCTTTAATGTTGAGACATTTCACAAAAGAGTTCAGCGATACATAATTCTGAAGATATCAACGAGGCTGACATTTGGCTTTTATGGTAGTGTATGTGAATCTAGGTCTCCAGTATTATAAATTGTTCAGTAATTTTGTAAGTATCACTTTATACATTGTCATTGTATAGCTACACAAGGAACAATTGCTGATAAAAAAAAATGTTAGTGTAAAGTTACAAAAGGAAGTTATGTTGATTTATGTCATCTTCAAGGCCATCCCCAGTGTTTCTAATGATTTGTGGCCATGCTAAAACTGCCCAGAAACAGCAAACTGTCGAATTTCTGAAGGAATTAATATTCCCACTGTACACATAAGCAGAGCTATAATTCTATGAAGAGCTCCCTGTATAACCACAATAAAGACAAATGAGAGAGTGCAGTGTTGTGGGGAGATAAAGGGAATTGCTGAGTTATTGCTGCTAATGACATGGAGTCCAAACACTAAGAAAACCATAGAGAATAAACAGCTCAATAAATTAATTACTTGTGACATTTTATATACTTCAAACATGTCTTTTTACTGAGAAAAAAATAAAAGTGACATGATTTCTTATGTGTGGTAGTGAAGCCACTGAGTGACTGTTGTAAATATATGTTTATTCATTCTTCACTTAGTTCAATGCCTCTTTTGATGAAATATATATTTTTTTAAAGTAGAGATAATTGGAAAATATATTATTGTAGGATCTGAAAAATTCATATAGCTCATAATAACAGTCAATAATATCATAACTAACGTGTAATGGGCAAATATGTGAACATTACTATTAAGTTGTCAGAGTTGTAGCACACGGGTGTAATCATACTACATGAACCACCAGTGTGTTCTCATAGATAATGTAGTATAATATCGTACATATTTGCTTGTGTTTTGTACATACTTAAAGGGTTATTCAAACAATAGCAATCACTGTGGCTTAGAATCATGAAATAAATAAAGTTGTCAAATGCAAGCAATTTCCAAATGTGCTCAGTGCTCCAAATATCACCTCCCGAAACCTAGAATGTCAACCTGTTGGAATATGTTTAGTGCAAACAACTCCATCCCCTTCTATCAATGTTTAGTTGCTCGATTTGTATGCTGTTAATAAAATTAGAACAAACAAAAACAGAAGGTCACACACGAAGAGCATGTGACTGCATTCAGATTCCTGTGTCTGTGTGAGAGAACTGCCGGAAGATGCTGCACAGAAAGAGACACACAGAAATGATTTCTTGATGATCTACAAGTTTATTATTTTGTTCTTGATTGTTGCTGAATAAACCAGCTATTGATCTTACATGCTTGGAGGGTATCATGAATAATCCACTGCCAACACACATGCTTTTGCCTACTTGGTTGCCCATGTACTGAAGTTTTTAGTGACAGGATGCACATGATCAGTAGACACATGCTATTCTTCAATCGTAAGTACGGTATCCTTTTATTATAACATACTTTCCAGTGATACAGCACATGTGTGATTGCACAGTTCTCACTGCATAGGGTGAATTTAGGTACTATAAGACTGATGCTATCAAAGGAAGAGTAGCTATAATCCTGTCATATTGGAAAACTCTGACTGATAGATGAAGCAGGGCAAGTTCTTAAGTTTCTATTCTGCCACTGAACTATGTAGATAAGATGTGCCAGAAGGATATGAACACAAATCTCTAGACAAGCAATGAAAGATAGGTTACTCCATATTTTATCTATTATATAATTGCCGTAGCTGACTTCCGTCGGAGCGGCGCGACTTCCGGTGGCTTTGTTAGCGAGTCCTGGGTGCTTCTCCTGGACTCTGTCTGTGGCCGACTCGCAAAGCAATGCCACGCACCGCTAACAAAGCCACAGCAGGGACTCGCATAGGGCTGTAGTGTACACCGCTATGGTATACTACAGTCCCATGCCCATACGCCTCTAACCCTAAGCACCAACGACTCGCAATGACCGCTGGCGCTTCAGGCCTGACAGGCGTATGGCCATGGGACTGTAGTATACCATAGCGCTGTACACTACAGCCCCATGCTGTAAGCCACCCCATGCGCCGCACAGTCAGCGCCGCTAACCCTAGCCCCTCACCTAGCCCACTAAGCCTACCCCTAAGTCCGCCGCCCTAAGCCCTATGCCCCCTGCCATCCTAAGCCCACACTAAAGCCCCTACCCCTAAGTCGCCGCACCTAAGCCCCTACCTAAGCCCCACTAGCGCCGCACTGCCTATGCCATAAGCGCGACCAAACCTCCCAGCCCGCCTAACCCCTACCTAAGCGCCGCACTAGCTACCCCTAAGTCCGCCGCACTTAAGCCCCTACCCCTAAGCCCCGCGCACCTAAGCGCCGCACCTAAGCCCCTACCCCCTAAGCGCACCTAAGCGCCGCACCTAAGCCCTACCCCCTAAGCGCACCTAGCGCCGCCAGCCCTACCCCCTAAGCCGACCACCCCCTACCCCCTAAGCCCCCGCACCACTAAGCCCCTACCCCCTAAGCCCGCCGCACCTAACTACCCTAGCCCACGCTACCCCTACCCCTAAGCCCCGCCGCACCTAAGCGCCGCACCTAAGCCCCTACCCCCTAAGCGCACCTAAGCGCCGCACCTAAGCCCTACCCCTAAGCCCCGCCGCACTAAGCGCCCTACCCTAACCCGCCGCACCTAAGCCCCCTAAGCCCCGCCGCACTAACCCCTACCCCTAAGCCCCGCCGCACCTAAGCCCCTACCCCCTAAGCCCCGCCGCACCCTAAGCCCCACCTACCCCTACCTAAGTCCCGCCGCACATAAGCCCCCTAACCCCCTAAGCCACCTAAGCCCCACCTAAGCCCCTACCCCCTAAGCCCCGCCGCACATAAGCCCCTACCCCCTAAGCCCCGCCGCACCTAAGCTACCCCCTAAGCCCCGCCGCACCTAAGCCCCTACCCCCTAAGTCCGCCGCACCTAAGCCCCTACCCCCTAAGCCCCGCCGCACCTAAGCCCCTACCCCTTAACTCCGCCGCACATAACCCCCTACCCCCTAAGCCCCTACCACCTAAGCCCCTACCCCCTAAGCCCCGCCGCACCTAAGCCCCTACCCCCTAAGCCCCGCCGCACCTAAGCCACCCCCTAAGCCCCGCCGCACCCCTACCCCTAAGCCCCGCCGCACCTAAGCCCCTACCCCCTAAGCCCCGCCGCACCTAAGCCCTACCCCTAAGCCCGCCGCACCTAACCCCTACCCCCTAAGCCCCGCCGCACCTAAGCCCCTACCCCTAACCCCGCGCACCTAAGCGCCGCCGCACCTAAGCCCCTACCCCCTAAGCCCCGCCGCACCTAAGCCCCTACCCCCTAAGCCCCGCCGCACCTAAGCCCTACCCCCTAAGCCCCGCCGCACCTAAGCCCCTAGCCCACCCCCCTAACGCCCCTAGCCCCTACCCTAAGCCCCGCCGCACCTAAGCCCCTACCCCTTAACTCCGCCGCACATAACCCCTACCCCCTAAGCCCCTACCACCTAAGCCCCTACCCCCTAAGCCCCGCCGCACCTAAGCCCCTACCCCTAAGCCCCGCCGCACCTAAGCTACCCCCTAAGCCCGCGCACCTAAGCCCCTACCCCTAAGTCCGCCGCACCTAAGCCCCTACCCCCTAAGCCCCGCCGCACCTAAGCCCCTACCCCTAATCCGCCGCACTAACCCCTACCCCTAAGCCCCTACCGCACCTAAGCCCCTACCCCCTAAGCCCCGCCGCACCTAAGCCCCTACCCCTAAGCCCCGCCGCACCTAAGCCCCTACCCCCTAAGCCCCGCCGCACCTAAGCCCTACCCCCTAACCGCCCAAGCACCTACCCCCTAAGCCCCCAGCACCTAAGCGCCGCACCTAAGCCCCTACCCCTAAGCGCCCTCGCCGCACCTAAGCCCCTACCCCCTAAGCCCCGCCGCACCTAAGCCCCTACCCCCTAAGCCCCGCACCTAAGCCCCTACCCCTAAGCCCCGCCGCACCTAAGCTACCCCTAACCCGCCGCACCTAAGCCCCTACCCCCTAAGCCGCCGCACCTAAGCCCCTACCCCTAAGCCCGCCGCACTAAGCCCCTACCCCTAAGCCCGCCGCACCTAACACCCCCTACCCCCACTAAGCCCCTACCCCTAAGCCCTACCCTAAGCCCCCCCCCTAAGCCCCCCGCACCTAAGCCCCTACCCCTAAGCCCCGCCGCACCTAACCCCTACCCCCTAAGCCCCGCCGCACCTAAGCCCCTACCCCCTAAGCCCCGCACTAAGCTACCCAGCCGCACCTAAGCCTACCCTACCCCCTAAGCGCCGCACCTAAGCCCCTACCCCCTAAGCCGCCGCACCTAAGCCCCTACCCCCTAAGCCCCGCCGCACCTAACCCCTACCCCTAACTCGCCGCACCTACCTACCCCTAAGCCGCCCACCTAAGCCCTACCCCTAAGCCCCCCGCACCTAAGCCCCTACCCCTAAGTCCGCCGCACCTAAGCCCCTACCCCCTAAGCCCCGCCGCACCTAAGCCCCTACCCCTTAACTCCGCCGCACATAACCCCTACCCCTAAGCCCCTACCACCTAAGCCCCTACCCCCTAAGCCCCGCCGCACCTAAGCCCCTACCCCCTAAGCCCCGCCGCACCTAAGCCTCTACCCCCTAAGCCCCGCCGCACCTAAGCCCCTACTCCCTAAGCTCCGCCGCGCCCCGCCGCACCTAAGCCCCTACCCCTTAACTCCGCCGCACATAACCACCTACCCCCTAAGCCCCTACCACCTAAGCCCCTACCCCCTAAGCCCCGCCGCACCTAAGCACCTACCCCCTAAGCCCCTACCCCCTAAGCCCCGCCGCACCTAAGCCCCTACCCCCTAAGTCAGCCGCCCCTAAGCCCCTATGCCCCCTGGCATCCTAAACCCACACTAATAACCCCTAAGCCCCGCCGCCTACCCCCTAAGCTCCTACCACCTAAGTCCTTATCCTCTAAGCCCCTAACACCTAAGCCCCTACCCCCTAAGCCCTGCCGCACATAAGCCCCTACCCCCTAAGCCGCCCACACCTAAGCCCCTACCCCCTAAGCCCCGCCGCACCTAAGCCCCTACCCCCTAAGCCCCGCCGCACCTAAGCCCCTACCCCCTAAGCCCTGCCGCACCTAAGCCCCTACCCCCTAAGCCCGCCGCACCCTTCTCTAACGACGCCGTCGATCACTTACATGTCTTCTTATTCATCTGATCGTCCGTCCGATCCACAATTCCTCCATCCGGCCAGGCGTCTTCTTCGTCCGGCCCCGGGGGTCTTCTCTCTTCTTTCAGCCATCTCCGGCTCTTCCTCCGGCCCCGGGGTTCTTCTGTCTTCTTTCCGCCATCTTCCGGCTCCGACGTCCTCTTCACTTCTCATTGCGATACAATGGACGAAAAATACTCCATTCTATCTCTATGAGATGTAACGCGCTCTTCTGATTGGTCGCTGTCTACTGCCGTCAGCCAATCAGAAGACCGCCTCACTTCCATTGACATACATTAGCGGTGTCTCGGCGATATTAAGGCCGGGCCCATGGTTCTATTTTCCGGACATAAAATCGCGGAGACGCCGCTAATGTATGTCTATGGGAAGTGAGGGCGAAATCTGATTGGTCGGCGTTAGCAGACAGCGACCAATCAGAATCGCGGCGCCATTTTTAAAAATCCCATAGACATACATTAGCGGTGTGTCGGCGATTTTAAGGCCGGGCCCCTGGTTCTATTTTGCGGCCATAAAATCGCGGACACAGCGCTAATCTATGTCTATGGGAAGCGAAGAGCTGTTCTGATTGGTCGCTGTGTGCTGACGCCGACCAATCACAATAGCGCCTCATTTCTCAATGTATCTCTATGGGAAGGCGCCGTCCAATCAGAATGGGGGCGCCATGTTTAATAATGCCATAGAGATACATTAGCGGTGTGTCGGCGATTTTATGTCCGGAAAATAGAACCATGGGCCCGGCCTTAAAATCGCCGAGACACCGCTAATGTATGTCTATGGGATTTTTAAAAATGGCGCCGCGATTCTGATTGGTCGCTGTCTGCTAACGCCGACCAATCAGATTTCGCCCTCATTTCCCATAGACATACATTAGCGGCGTCTCCGCGATTTTAGGTCCGCAACATAGAACCAGGGGCCCGGCCTTAAAATCGCCGACACACCGCTAATGTATGTCTATGGGATTTTTAAAAATGGCGCCGCGATTCTGATTGGTCGCTGTCTGCTAACGCCGACCAATCAGATTTCGCCCTCACTTCCCATAGACATACATTAGCGGCGTCTCCGCGATTTTATGTCGGCAAAATAGAACCAGGGGCCCGGACTTAAAATCGCCGACACACCGCTAATGTATGTCTATGGGATTTTTAAACATGGCGCCGCGATTCTGATTGGTCGCTGTCTGCTAACGCCGACCAAT
>JARQOC010000002.1:378190200-378436129 GCA_033576535.1 Allobates femoralis
CTACAAGCCATATGTGTTTGAGGGAAAAGTTTAAAAACTTACGTTTTTTCAAAAAACTCAATAATCTATCTTTTAATTCTGAATTCTTAGTACAGCATTGGCCAATGTACTGTTTGCCAATCAACTGCTGACTAAGTGACTTCAGACATGATGAGTACTCAGGCATCTCTAATATCCCTATTCTCCTTGTCCACCCCCCACTTTTCAGTGGGCAGACACCATCTATACCCTCGATCACCATGTAGGTTAATGAGGGTGCACATTGCAGCAAACTCCAATATAAATAAATAACAAGAAAAACTGCACAGCACTCAACAGACCAGTGTGAACTGGTGCAAGCAAAGATGCAGAGTCAAATAACATGAAAAAAAATCCTTGCAGCACACAGCTACTACCAATGATGTACAAGTGCTACAAAGCCATATGTGTTTGAGGGAAAAGTTTAAAAACTTACGTTTTTTCAAAAAACTCAATAATCTATCTTTTAATTCTGAAGTTCTTAGTACAAGCATTGGCCAATGTCTGTTTGCTCATCAACTGCGACAAAGTGACTTCAGGCATGATGAGTCCTACTCTAATATCCCTATTCTCCTTGTCCACCCCCACTTTATCAGTGTGAACTGGTGCAAGCAAAGATGCAGAGATCCAAATAACATGAAAAAAAAATTTCACACTGGTCTGTTGAGTGCTGTGCAGTTTTTCTTGTTATTTATTATATGGAGTTGCAGGTCCTTTGCTGCAATGTGCACCCTCATTAACCTACAGTGATCGAGGTGTATAGATGTGTCTGCCCACTGAAAAAGTGGGGGTGGACAAGGAGAATAGGGATATTAGAGTAGGACTCATCATGCCTGAAGTCACTTTGTCCGCAGTTGATGAGCAAACAGACATTGGCCAATGCTTGTACTAAGAACTTCAGAATTAAAAGATAGATTATTGAGTTTTTTGAAAAAAACGTAAGTTTTAAACTTTCCTCAAACACATATGGCTTGTAGCACTTGTACATCATTGGTAGTAGCTGTGTGCTGCAAGGATTTTTTTTCATGTTATTTGACTCTGCATCTTTGCTTGCACCAGTTCACAATGGTCTGTTGAGTGCTGTTGCAGTTTTTCTTGTTATTTTATTATATGGAGTTGCAGGCTCCTTTGCTGCAATGTGCACCCTCATTAACCTACAGGTGATCGAGGGTATAGATGGTGTCTGCCCACTGAAAAGTGGGGGTGGACAAGGAGAATAGGATATTAGAGTAGGACTCATCATGCCTGAAGTCACTTTGTCGCAGTTGATGAGCAAACAGACATTGGCCAATGCTTGTACTAAGAACTTCAGAATAAAAGATAGATTATTGAGTTTTTGAAAAAACGTAAGTTTTTAAACTTTTCCCTCAAAAACATATGGCTTGTAGCACTTGTACATCATTGGTAGTAGCTGTGTGCTGCAAGGATTTTTTTTTTTCATTGGCATTTGACTCTGCAATCTTTGCTTGCACCAGTTCACACTGGTCTGTTTGAGTGCTGTGCAGTTTTTCTTGTTATTTATTATATGGACTTGCAGGCTCCTTTGCTGCAATGTGCACCCTCATTAACCTACAGGTGATCGAGGGTATAGATGGTGTCTGCCCACTGAAAAGTGGGGGTGGACAAGGAGAATAGGGATATTAGAGTAGGACTCATCATGCCTGAAGTCACTTTGTCGCAGTTGATGAGCAAACAGACATTGGCCAATGCTTGTACTAAGAACTTCAGAATTAAAAGATAGATTATTGAGTTTTTTGAAAAAACGTAAGTTTTTAAACTTTTCCCTCAAACACATATGGCTTGTAGCACTTGTACATCATTGGTAGTAGCTGTGTGCTGCAAGGATTTTTTTTTTTTTTTTCATGTTATTTGACTCTGCATCTTTGCTTGCACCAGTTCACACTGGTCTGTTGAGTGCTGTGCAGTTTTTCTTGTTATTTATTATATGGAGTTGCAGGCTCCTTTGCTGCAATGTGCACCCTCATTAACCTACAGGTGATCGAGGGTATAAATGGTGTCTGCCCACTGAAAAGTGGGGGGTGGACAAGGAGAATAGGGATATTAGAGTAGGACTCATCATGCTTGAAGTCACTTTGTCGCAGTTGATGAGCAAACAGACATTGGCCAATGCTTGTACTAAGAACTTCAGAATTAAAAGATAGATTATTGAGTTTTTTGAAAAAAACGTAAGTTTTTAAACTTTTCCCTCAAACACATATGGCTTGTAGCACTTGTACATCATTGGTAGTAGCTGTGTGCTGCAAGGATTTTTTTTTCATGTTTTTTTTTTCATGTTATCTATCTATCTATCTTTTTCTATCTATCTATCACATTCTAGAATCCCGATTCAATCGCATCGGGCTCACAGCTAGTTTACTTATAAAATGCCTTTAATCACACAGCACTTTACAACTGTCTTCTTTTTTCTAGATTAATAAAGTACCAGCTATAAGCAGTCATATTGCTATATGCTCAACTGCACATCTATAATCAAAGAGAACAAAGTTGATTTGCATATAAAAATGTACATTTTATAAAAGGGACCTCCAAAACGCCTCCTAAGCTAGCAAAACATGTCCCTGCACCATCCCATCACTAATCTCACACTTCTTTTGTCTTCTAAAAGCATCCTGTGAAAGTGCATAAAAACGTTTTAATACTTACTCATTAGTGATTATATTTAGCAGGGGCCATATTCTTTAGTCACCAGGGGGTGTTGCTCCAGGATCCTGCCCTCTCTCTGTCTGTGCTACTGTGAAACTGAAACTGAAGGCAGGACTAATGATTTGCATTCTGTGAGTGATAGAGAGGGGAGGGTAAAGCCTGCACATCACAGCAGAACAGACAGAGAGAGGGAGCATCCTGGAGCTGCAAAACAGCCCGCCCTGGTGACTAAAGAATATAGTCACTTCTAATTATAATCACTAATGAGTAAGTATTAAAACGTTTTTATGCACTTTCACAGGATGCTTTTAGGAGACAAAAGAAGTGTGAGATTAGTGATGGGATGCTGCAGGGACATGTTTTGCTAGCATAGGAGGCGTTTTGGAGGTGACAGGACCACTTTAAGTCACATTTAAGAATAACACAACAAGGACATTTCACAGGATTCAGGGTTACATATCATAATTATATTTATTCATTTATATAGCGCTATTAATTCCATAGCACTTTACATACATCAATAATGCTGCCCCAATTGGGGCTCACAATCTAAACATCAAACCAGTATGTCTTTGCAATGTGGGAGAAAACCCACGGAAACACGGGGAGAGCATACAAACCACTTGGAGATGTTGTCCTTGGTGGGAATTGAACCCAGGACCTCAGCACTGCAAGGCTAACCACTGAGCCGCCATGCCACCAAAATCTAATGTGTTTTGTTCAAAATCAAATGATACGTGGATTTGGGAGCCAGCCCTACAGGTGGAAATTAGATACACAGATAACGCCATTTACATAAATAACTCCTTATCTTACCTATTTGTTTCTATTTTACATGACTAGATGTCACTCAGACATATTGCACTTAAATCCAGAACTGAGGGACATACAACCTTCTTACTGTAGATTTCCCACCAGCATCCAGTACTTAGATTGCAAAGCTCATAGTTACCAAGTGGTGAATATAGACAACACATATCCTGTACTCACAACCCAGGTGTCACTGGCTATCAGCAGTATCTGTATTATACATATTCTATATCTTAAAGGGAACCAACCACCTCAGATCACCCTAATACACAGTTAGTACATGTCCCTGCACCCTAAGGATACCTTTCTAGCATTGTTTTTGTGTAAAATCTTGCATTAGTATAACTCATATAAAGAGTTTATAAACTTACTAGCCTGGTGACTTCTGGGCGTATCCCTCCTTCTGTTATACTTCAGGGCTGTGCATTGCATGTCTGTGCTCCCCCTCCCTCCGTGCCTGCTGCCCTGCCCTGATGGGTGTGATCGTTATCTCCTCTGCACAGAGGGAGGGGGAGCACAGACATGCAATGAATGCACAGCCCTGAAGTATAACAGAAGGAGGGATACGCCCAGAAGTCACCAGGCTAGTAACTTTATAAACTCTTTATATGAGTTATACTAATGCAAGATTTTACACAAAAACAATGCTGGAAAGGTATCCTTAGGGTGCAGGGACATGTACTAACTGTGTATTAGAGTGATCTGAGGTGGTTGGTTCCCTTTAATAATGAAAGGTGCTAATGCTACACTGTGTCATGTTTCACAATAGTATTACACTTCTAACATATCAAAAGATGCAATGTATAGTGCATATGCATATTTGCAAATGTAAATACCGCCAACAAAGTAAAAAAGGAATTTCTGATGGACCCCCATGCCACACCAGCCCCAACAATTTGTTTCACATAAAGCTTCTTCGGGATGGGGGGGTGGTGGCTACAGCAAGTCCTCTAGCAGTTTTTATCTATGGGCATGAGGACACATGCCCCTCGATACACCAATCACTGAGTCGCCACATCGTCCCGCCCATCCATGCCACTAAACCCCGTCATGGGATGTCAGAGGTCATGTGATCTACCTCAACTGTTTTGATGCTTTCCCATAGAGATAGGGTTGAATTTGGCAGAGTGGTAACAGATGCAGGACGCATGTGCACTGCTCCCTGTGCTGATATTTAACACAGTTATATGAATGAGGAAACAAAAGCGCAAAATAGGGTCTTATACATTTTTTGTAGAAGTGGGTAGTAAAGGTAACTGCTCATCTGGTCCGGTTGTGAGACCCAAAACCAGTATGTGCACACCATACAGAACTATACAGCTGGTTCCACACTCCACAAGATCTGTGGTGGTAAATATAAATCCAGAAAGGACAGCGCTATTTGATCTGCGCATGCTGTAATTGGAAAAGGGCCACAATGGATCAGAGGGTAATTGTGCCTTTATTCAACGCATTTCTGAGCATGTCTTTGCTCCTTCATCAGGACAACAACTGTAATTGGAAAAGGACCATAATGGATCAGAGGGTAATGGTACCTTTATTCAATGCGTTTCTGAGTGTGCCCCCGCTCCTTCATCATGTTGCCTCTGATCCATAGAAGTCTTCTTTCAATTGCGGCTTTCGCGGACCAAATAGCACCGTCCTTGCTGGATTTATATTTACCACCACAGTGCTGTCATATATGACTTCCAGAGTGCTTAATGCTGGACATAGTACATTAGATTTTACACCTCATACTAAATCTCATACAAAGCCCATTTGCAATATCCTTGCATGAGACTATCTTCAAACTGGTTATCCCCTCACTAGAAGATATCGAGTACTCCATCGAAAGAGCGCACAGACTACCAACACACTTACTGGAAGAAACTCCAAGGGACGTGATAGTTAAATTTAGTTTCTATCAAACAAGAGATCGAGTGACAAACTATCTGAGAGATAACAAAACCCTCCCCCCAACCTACGACAAAGTCAAAATATTCATAGACATTTCTAAAGACACAATCACAAAAAAGGAAGAACCTGAAGCCAATCACTGACATCCTGCGTGCAAAGAAAATCCAATACCGATGGGGTCCACAAGTGTGATTTTCTCATACAAACAAAAAAACATTCACGATTGAAAAAAAAATGGAAGGTCTGAAAACTCTGAAAGACCTACACCTGACTGAAACCTGAAGAGGCTAGGTCCAGTAATCTCCCTGATCTTTTTTGCAAAATATGGTCTACCTAGGCACAAATGACCAAAACATTAGCCCTTAAGGAAGGTTAACATCGGTTCCCCTTAAACTCTTCCTCACTGTATTGGTCCCAAGGACCAAACCTTAATAGTTATTGCTGAGTTTCTTCTATAACCTGTTCCAAACTTGTTAGTTATTTACTAAATTTCATCCTACTTTCTACCTACTTCTTCCTTTGGAAGTCACAGATATTCCCTCTTCCACCACCCCCATTATCCACCCAACTTTACATACCCGACCAATATTGAATTTTATCCTGCCACAAATGAAAGAACTGGCGAGACACAACATTGACTTGGCAGGACTACAAGAATCTAAATTTAGTCTCGAAAATTCTGCACAATTCACAAACAAAATCTTTCCCCATATCTACCTTTCCTCCAACAAAAAAGAGAAAGCAGGAGTGGCCACCTCAGAGACTCCCTCAAATTTGAGGAAATGGAAGTCCTTAAAGATGATGACAGCAGATATATAATTCTCAAAATTATAATTTCTGCAAAATTAATGATCTAATCCATACACTCGGAAATGTATACGCTCCCAACAAGGGACAAATTTCCTTTCTAAGAAAGTTAACTAAAATCATCCAAGACTCATAAAAAGGAACTCTATTTATTTTTGGAGACTTCAATGCAGTCCCTAATGCAATGATAGAATCATCTAATAAAGCCAGAAACTCAAACGTACAACTAGATCCCTACAACATACAAACGTACAACTATATTCAACAGAGAAAAACTTTACAATGCTTTCCATTGCATCAACTTGTCCTCTGTGGAATACACCCACTTTTATGATGCACACAAATCATTTGCCCACATAGACTTAGTGCTAACAGACATCAGATCCCTCCAGAAAATTAAATCAGTCACAATACCTCCCAGATCATGGTCGGACCATTCGCTGGTAATCTTTGGGACATCAAATTGGACACCCAATATTAGACAGAAACTATGGAGGACAAATACTTTTCTATATCACCACCCTCAATATTAGTCCCAAATTCAAAAAGCAGTGAATTGCTACTTCAAAGAAAATGATCAGGAGGACATTCCCATCTCAATTCTTTGGAGAGCCCACAAGGAGGTCATCAGAGGCCACCTGATCCAACTGAATTCTAGGCTCAAAAAAACCTTAACCAAAAACATGGACACTATCATTAACAAAATAAAACAACATGAATCTGAAGTAACACATTCCCCGAAAGATTCCACCTTTAGAGAAATCCTCCGTCTAAGAATAGAATTAAAATCACACCTTACTGCAGAATTTGATAAAATTTCACACATAACAAAATCTAATTACTACAACTGTGTAAATAAGCCATCCAAATTATTTGTCAAATTAATCAAAATCCAAAGGCCTAAAACCAAAATTCTCCAAATTAGAAATAAAAACTCCCCAAGATATTTCAGACGCATTCGAGGAATACTACAGGAGACTATATAACCTAAAAGACGACCCCGCAGAAACTCTCCCCTCTGCCACTAAAATCACTTCGTTCTTAGACTCTATCCAACTACCCTCCCTTTCAAACGAGGATCTGGAATATTTAAACTCTCTTTATACAGAATCAGAAATATTAGATTCCCTAAACATTCCCTAAAAAAATTAAAATCCCCTGGCCCTGAAGGCCTCCAGAATGAATGCTATCTTAACTTCAAAGACGTACTCGCTCCATACCTCACTAGGCTGCTTAATTCTTTTACCAATAACAGCAATAGTCTCCCAAAATAAATGCAAGAAGCAGTGATCACTGTGATCTCGAAGGGAAAGGGGGACAATGAGAACGTAGGGAACTACGGACCCATTTCGCTGCTGAATACAACCTAAAAATCATTACAAAAACCTTAACTACAAGGATATAAAAAGTGACCACAAAACTACTCCACAAAGATCAGGTGGGTTTTGTTCAAGGGAGAGGCACCACTGACGTTACAAGACGTTCCCTAAACTTGATAGACCACATAGAGAAAACTAAGACTTCTGCCCTGGTGGTCGCAGTCGACGCAGAAAAAGATTTTGACAGAGTCCACTGGGGTTTTCACTTTGAATCACTGAAAAGATTTGGTTTCAAGGGGAACATTTTCAACGTAATCCTCTCTCTATATTCAAATCCTCCGCAAGAATTCTCACAAACAATTCACTGTCCGGGGATATTACTTTGACGAGTGGTACTCGTCAAAGTTGTCCCTTTTCCCCCACCCTCTTTAACCTATTTATAGAGCCGCTAGCAGAAAAGATCCATATGCACCCATTGATAAAAGGCACACCCACTCACCAGAGGCAATTTAAGATTAGCCTATATGCCGATCATATAATTGTCACTCTTGCTGACCCGTTAAATTCTCTGAGAAATTTTGTAGATGCATTTGAAGAATTCTCGCCAAATTCTCACTACAAAATTAGCCTAAATAAATCTCAAGTGCTCCATTTAAATGTAGATCCAGATCTCCTAGACACATTAAAAACAGAAACCACTCTTTCATAGGAAAAAGAAAACTTAAAATACCTTGGCATCAAACTCACTAAATCTCTATCTGACATGACTGAAGTAAACTTAAATGATATTTTCAAAACTATACAATCTGATATATCCACATTTCCAAACTAGACATCTCTTGGTTAGGCAGGGTGAGCTCCTACAAAATGTTTATCCTGGCCAAACGTCTTTACATCTTCTGATCCATTCCCCTACCTATCCCTAAGAAATGGCTGCAAAAATTGCAAACCCAAGTGATAAGCTTCATACATGGGACAAAAGGAAACCAAGGGTTGCCAGATCCATTCTAGAAAAGGAAAAAAAGAAAGGTGGACTAGCCGTACCAAATCTCACTGCCTACCACCACGCTACTATCATAAAACGTAGCCAAACTTGGTGGGAGGAGATGGACAGGCGCAGCTGGCTAACCCTTGAAGAACCTAGGAACCTTAGGGGGGCCTGAGACCCATGGTACTTTCTTTCTTATGTGATATAAAGAAGAAATCATAGTTAAAGCCACTATACAAATCTGGAGGTATTTGGCCTCTAAATCGACAAACTGTTATCCAACTTCTTCACCAAATTGGATCCCCTTGGATATCCTCAAAGCCTTTTCTTCAAGACTAAAAACAGAGACATGGAAAAAATCCAGCATTCTTTTCATCTCAGATATTTTAGATAAGAAAAATCAACTTATCCCTTTTCAGACTCTCCAAACCACTTACAACTTAAAAAAGACAGAAGAGAAAATGTGGGAAAAAATTCAACACGTCCTTGTAACTCTCAAGTTAAATTTCCCCATTCCCCAAAATGTGACACAAATGCTAAAATTCCCCCAGAGTACTATGTTCTACCAAGCTACCAAGCTACCAAGACCTGAACCAAGACTCAACCTCAACAAAATCCTCCAATATTGAAGCTTGGGAGAAAGAGTTAATGTATCCTTTACATATTGAATTATAAGTAAAACCCTCGACAATGTGTATGCTAACATGCCATGTATCTCCCCCATTGAAACTCATCATAAAGTCTACTCAAGATGGTACCTCACCCCCTTGAAACTTAATTTAATTCAGGATTGCAAATTGCAACCAGTTAGCCAATTTGACCCACATTTTCTGGGACTGCAAACATCTTAAGTCTTTCTGGAAAGAATTCCAATCCTTAATCAGAGACATCACTGGAATCGACGTTCTCCTCTCCCCAGAAATGGCATTACGACCTGTTTCACATCTAAGGTTGGTGTATGTTTTGCGCTTCTAGGCATTTTTACCGCTAAAAACGCATAAAAACGCTAGCGCTTTTGCCCCCATTGATTTTAATGGAAACGCATGTAAAAATGCTTGCAAAAACGCATGTGTGTTTTCAAAAACGCAAAACGCATGCATTTTTGCCAACGCGCCACAAAACATCTTCCCCGATGTTTTGTGCAGCATTGACAAAAACGCATGCTTTTTGCATTTTTGAAAATGCACATGCGTTTTTGCATGCGTTTTTACATGCGTTTCCATTAAAATAAATGGGGGGCAAAAACGCTAGCGTTTTTATGCGTTTTTAGCGGTAACAACGCTTAGAAAAGAAAATTAAGCAAAACGTACACCAACCTTAGATGTGAAAACACCCTAGTACTAGTTGGAATTGATTCCCTCCCAAAGAGAGCCAGACCAATAACAGTTCATATACTCCTAGCAGCCAAAAACACCATCGCCTCTCTCTGGAGAGATCCTCAACCATCATCAATCCAACATACCATAGAAAGAATTGCAACTCACAATGCATACAAATATTCCTTCACTATCAGGAACAACCTGTAAAAGAAATACCAGAAAAAATGGGGCAACTGGAATGTAGATTCCCATCTCCATTCCTTCAGAACTAATCCTAGACACCTTATTGACATTAAGGCTAGGGTCACACATGCGGCAGGTTTTTTAAATCCTCATTCGGTTTTGAGCTTTCAAAAAGCTCAAAACCATATCAGGAAACGCTCCCCATAGGAGCCCATTATGGTAACCGGATTGCTTTACATGCAATCTGGTTACCGGCTCCGGATCTGCAGCATGCGCTAAAAATCATGCAGGCTGCAGTTTTTGGAGCGCTTCTGAGAACTAAAGTCCTTCTTTCCCATATAGGTGTACCAACCATTCAAGAGCTGCTGCTGGCTCACCAGGAGGCACAGCAGCACATGGAGAGGGCACACCAAGAAGGGCAGCAACACCTTGCCCGCTAGGGTGCCATAATCCATTACCACCCACCCAATAATGGGACCACACTCCCCTAACCATTGTTCTCCATGTTGGACCATTGTTTTTACCCCTGTTGCCATGTTGGCACCTTTTTTTTAAGGCCACGTTGGCCTCTTTTCTTATAGTGTCCCACATTGGGAAAGTGGGTAGTCTGTCTTGGCTACTCCTAAGCTCACTAAGGCTTTTAGATTGTGATGGCAATGTTTTCTCAACATGTTGTTGTGTAATAAAAATCTGGCCAGCTACATCCTGTGTCATCCCTTGTTGCAACACACACAGGTTAAAGTTTGTGAGGTTAATTTTCACCACTCATACTGGGCGACGGTTTAGCTAGAGCTATATGGTGTGACATTATAAACATGTCACCATACTGGACCATTACAACCGCCATGCCCCCCAATATGACATCAATGTCTCCTATTTGACACCCACATGACCCAACACACACACACACATACTGGTGTACGTGACACAGATACAGTATGGACATATTGGTGGTCAAAATAAGATATAATTTTTTTTGTTTTCTTTTTAAATAAATTGTCACCAAATAAAAAAGGGCACACCTGACCAATAACAAAAAAATGTCAGATGGTGCCAAGCTTGTGCATTGGCTAGTAGTTCTCTTGTTCTTAGTCCTCCTCCTCTGCTGGATCAGACAATGGGGCCTCCCCCTCCTCATACACCAAGCGGCCTTGTCATGTTGATGCTCTGCTGGGCTGTCTCCTTGGGGGAGGTGGAGTACCACGATTTTGTCGCCTCCTCACCATGCGTCTTGCGGGCACAGTGGGCCCTGGTTTTGTCTTCTGGGGGAGCGACCATGCCACCCCCCATCACAGGGACACATCCACGCCCGCCTCCAGGGCACAAAACATGGCCCGCTACACGATGTTCAGCTGCTCTGGCTCCATGCGGGTCAGCATCTTGCTAGTGATGTACTGGAACTGTGAGCCGTCGGTCCTCTGCCGAACCAGGAGGACCCATTTCGCCCAGGTACCCAGCTCCGTGTTGGGTGGGGCTAGTGGTCTTCTACATCTGATTTCAGAGCTGGGCCCTGGGCCCGGCTCCCCACCACTGATCTCAGGCACTGGCTCTCCCGCTGATGTTGATGGGAGAGCCTCGACAGCTGCTTACTCCTCATCACTGGAGCCAGGCGCCCCAGGGGCCTGAAAAACAAACAAACAAAGCAAACCATCAGCCACATGTTGCAATGTAATTGATGCTAATACCACAACCAAACACCCCAGACAACATACAGCCATGCTCACCAAGGCTAACACCAAAAGCCACAGGAGCAGAGTTCTGAGAAGAAAAAGCCTAACAAGTAGACAAGCAAAAAAATCTAAATAGATGGTTGCGCCACACTGCAAATTTAGGGGTATAAATTCCCGTTACACTGTACGTTTCAATCACCTAAGTTGGTTGTGCCCTCTGCACAACTAGATTAACCGCAAGTAGGTGAGATTTTTTTATGCAGGATCCCTGTCTTCATCTATTGCCTGTCTCCCCTCTGCACCCAGGTCTGTGCTCCGTCTCTCACACGTGCACCGTCCCGTGCACGTGCAGGGGCCAGGTTTCTGTTTTCTTCAGCAAGGTCCTCTCCCAGAGCTGCTCGCACCACTCTCCCCGAAGGGAGAAAGGAACGTAATGCAATAATAAATGTGGTATATAGAAATGAGCGCTAGGGATAACGGAACAAGCCGAACGCTTTTGTAGACATTACCTATTAGTTTATTACGATAAACACAGTACAGGTCCTTCTCCCACAACGCGTTTCGACGCTACATGCGTCTTTCTCAAGTGGAACCACTTGAGAAAGACGCATGTAGCGTCGAAACGCGTTGTGGGAGAAGGACCTGTACTGTGTTTATCGTAATAAACTAATAGGTAATGTCTACAAAAGCGTTCGGCTTGTTCCGTTATCCCTAGCGTTCATTTCTATATACCACATTTATTATTGCATAACAAGTAGACAAGTGCAGTATACTCACATGAGGATCCACATTGATATGTAAAGTGCCCACAAATAACACAACACAGTCTGTAATAACAGAGACCAAAAAACACATAGAAAAGAACAGTGAACAGGATTGGTGGTTGAAAAGCACAATGGTGACTACCACATGTGCAGCAAACCCCACATCAGTGCAAACAACATGCTGGTTACATTGATCACACAAACACAATAACCCACCTCCTGCGATGGGGCAGGGTCTTGGGCTGTGGCCACAGCTGGTTGCGGGTGGTGCCTGCTGCACCGTGTTCCACGAGGCCCCTCTTGGCCCAGGGTGAAGCTGAGGAGGTCAAAGTATCAGAGAGTTGGGCTACGGACCTCCTCAGCTCTAGCCCCAGACCTGGCCTCCATCCACCTTTTGTGGGTTTTGTTGAACACGGTGCGCAGGCTTTTGATCTGAACTGCAACCAGTGCCGCTGTCCAGTTCTTTTGTGGTTGGAGCCGGTTGCACAGCTCCACCAGCGGCACGTAGGTTGTGATACGAAGGCAGCGACACCTGCCTCAGGCATTTGTGTGCCTGATATATGGTGATGAGCTGTGTCACAAAATCGTGATACGCAGCCATCTGAGAGAAAGAAAACAAAAAAAAAAGGTCATGCAAACAAACACATGGCCATCAGAGGTCACACCCTACTCTGTGTGTGTCCAGCCCATGTCCTGCAAGACTAATAAGATGTGTTATGGTAATCAGGTTGGCTGGGGCAAATCATTATTGGCGTTAACATGTGTCCATACATGGGTCATGCCAGACAGGTGACGTAATATATGTATTTGGGCCCACTGCAGTGAAATATGTCAAGGTCTATCATTACAAATGCCACACATTGTGTAACTAAGGACATTTCAAAACACACACATCAGATACACACATATTTAGGGCTAAACATAGTGCTGGAGTACACATATTGTCCTGCAAAGAATCTCACAGAACATTATGTGTGCTACAGGCCACGGAGTGTATTTACAGTGCGTACACATCTCTAAATACACTTCTACACAACGCTACCTGAAGCAGGACATAATGTTCACAAACATCAGCCAACATATGGGTCTACAGCACACAGAAAAGAATGTCTAGGAGTGCCCAATAGCATGTGCCCCCACTTACCGTCTGTCCAACAGAGAACTTGTGAAGAGACCCTACTATGCACATTCCAGTCGGAGCAGGGGTGACGCTCCATCATGTGCTTATTTAAACAAAACCTGACCAATCAAACAAGCGCAATGGCGCTTAATCATTGGTGGCAACTGTGTATGCCCAGGCGGCTACGTCGATTACAGGACGCCACTGCATTCTGATTGGTTAGTTAACATATAAAAACCACCCAAGACCGAGGTCAGTCACGCTTGCTGCCCAGAGTCATTAAGTAAGTATTGATGTGCGATCATCAACTGTGATATGGCTGTGCTGCGTTTACTGCACCTTAGCATTAGGGGTCGCTATTGTGTACTGTAGGTAATGCCCAAGTGGTGGAGTATGTTTGTACTCAAGTTTGACTCACTATTTTCAAGTGTGTCCTGGCAAATAGATGCATGAGTGCATGAGTGTTTTCCCAGCCCAAACCATATCCTCTTTGAAACGCCATTTTGCCTTTGCCATGCAGGATCATGTTTGCAGGATGCATGTCTTTAGTTGCGAGGAGCATCAGAATTGAGGACACATAGTACTGTCGTGGACCACACAATGGGACGTTTAAGGCTAAAATCAGATGTGGAGTGGGGCGTGTGGCATCTGAAAATGTCTGGCTCTGGACATCCTGCATTCACAACACATTAGGGAAGTCTGTTGGACATGATGAATATTCAGTAGTCTGCTTCGTGGTGTGATACTTTGACCATGAGACACAAAGGCTGGGGTACGTGTATAATGAACTTGTATATATGCGTTATTAAAAAAAAATTAATCAATGTGACCTATGTGTAGGGCCCTGCCTTGTGATCACACGTGAACATTATGGCAATGTATATGGGCTTAGCCTCATGATGTTTTGCATTTGACAAGGGAGATGTATTGTACAGGAGGGCCAGGGGTGTAGAGTGATCAGGTTTGGGTTTCAGCCAGTGCAATGCTGGGTTGCACCCTGGAATGGGGATATATATGTATGTGTGTGGGCTGCTGTTCACAGTTGGGTATGCTGTGGTAAAGTGGGCAGGAGATGTATAGGGAAGGAGGTGTTGTAGATGATGTGTGATGAGTTCTTGTACTCATGTTTGCTTTTCTCACTTTTGCAGGGGTTGTTACGTGAGATGATGTTCGACCATGATGGAGATGCTATCGTGGCTCTTGCCTTGGTGGAAGAGCAATTGTGGCTGGAGGATAAATATGAGAGGTTGCGGGCTCGCAGACCACGGCGTGTGTGGGCTCAGGATTGTCTTCGCCGCTGGGACACCAAGAGCCACATGCAGCTGGTGCGTGAGCTGGAGGATCGCAGTCTGCATAATTTCAGGAACTACCTCTGTATGTCTGAGGACTCTTTCACATTCCTGTTGGAATGCATAAGGCCATTGATAGCCCATCAAGACACTGTTATGTGTCAAGCTGTGCCACCTGAGGAGCGTTTGGCTGTAACATTGCCGTTCCTGGCTGCCGGTCCTTGACCGACCTGCAATGCACTTCACGTGTATCACTGTCCCTGCAGAGCCGCTTGATCCCCGAGACGTGTGAGGCCATCTGGAGTAGTCTGCTGCCATCCTATATACAGTTTCCAACAACACCTGCTGAATGGATGGATGTTGCCAGAGGGTTTGAGGACCTCTGGCAATTTTCAAACTGCGGTGGGGCACTGGAAGGTAAAAAGCTCAAAACCGGAGCAGGAAACGCTCCTCATTACAAGCAATCCGGTTACCGCCTCCGGCTCTGCAGCCTGCGTGAAAAATCATGCAGGCTGCAGTTTTCGGAGCAGTTCCGTGGGCTGCATTGCGATAACCAGATTGCTCAGGATGTGTAATCCTGAGCAATCCGGTTACCATATACTTTGCTTATCCCAGCTGCTGCCGGGATAAGCAAAGTGCTTAAACTTTTAAAAAAGCTGTAATGCTAATATTCATTTTGGCCATCATGTCTCTAGGGGTGCCCACCCCCCCTAGAGACATGCTACCCCCTCAGGTGGGCATGTCAGGGGTTAATTCCTCATGTACAGTATTGTCGAGTCCTGTCAGCTCTGTACAACTTTTATCAATGAACCCGGCGGCTCCCCTGACAGCTGCACATACTATACCTATTGAAGGTATAGTATGTGCGCTGTCCGAGGTCCTGAAGGCTTATATAGTACGATCTATGTGCAGCGCTACCCATAGATCTTACTGTATAAGCCTTGAGGACCTCGGACAGCGCACATACTATACCTACAATAGGTATAGTATGCGCAGCTGTCAGGGGAGACGCCGGGTTGATTGATAAAAGTTGTACAGAGACGACAGGACTCGGCAATACTGTACATGAGGAATTAACCCCTGACATGCTCGCCTGAGTGGGTAGCATGTCTCTATGGGGGGGGCACCCCCTAGAGACATGATGGCCAAAATAATATTAACATTACAGCTTTTTTAACAGTTCAAGCACTTTGCTCATCCAGGCGGCAGCCGGGATAAGCAAAGTATACTGTAACCGGATTGCTCAGGATTACACATCCTGAGCAATCCGGTTATTGCAATGCGGTTCCCTCCACACATTTTTCATAAAAAGATCTGGATGCGGTGAATGCAATTCTATTTTAAAGTGTCACCCTAGCCTTAGTTTGTTAGTTAGTGATGTTTTTTTTTTTTACTTTAACATGTTTATTGTTTTACATTATTTGTCATCATGTTGCATTTCTTTGTGTGATGTTAACACTTCTGTTTTCTGTTATTTTGTGTGTGTTGTTGTCCTTATTTTTTTGGTGCAGAAAAATATAAACTAAAACAAATTGGATCCAAAAAAGTACCTGTGTGTGTCGTTACTTTGGGATACAGGGCAGTTGCACATAGCTTTATGCTGTGCTATGAGGTATGTGACCCGTCAAAAGCTATTGATGGGTCCGTGAAACATTGTGTGGTAATATGCAGTACACAAGTTCAGCCCTTTGGGCCACAGTGTATGGCGCATCTGTGTATACATATCCATTGTGATGTGTTGTAGAGACGTGTCCACACAAATTCAGCAAGCAATGGTGTTTGTGCGGGATGAAGGTACAGTCCATTACAGGGCCGGCGTCAGCACCCGGCGTACCCGGGCAAGTGCCGGGGCCCGACGGCTTGGAGGGGGCCCACCGGGCCCCTGAGGGTTAGGGTCACACTTGTGTTGTGACCCTAGCCTGAAGCAAGTATTGTCTGCTGCAGCGCAGAGCGTTTAACGCTATGCGCTGCCAGCAACTGAGCCCATAGAAACCCGCAGTTTACATTGACAACCAATGGTTGTCAAGGTAAACGTCGGGTTTCTATGGGCTGCCTCCAGCGCATAGCAGCGTTGCAACATACAATACTTGCATAAGGCTAGGGTCACAATGCAAGTGTGACCCTAGCCTCAGGGGCCCCTGAGCACTGCCCCCACAGCCAGAGCCATATCCAGGGGGCAGCTGGGGGGTCATTTTCAGGCTCCTGCAGGCTGCAGCACCGGAGGGTCTCCCTCCTCCCCCCTCCACGGGAGCCGACAGAGCTGTGCACACTCTGTGCTAGTGTGCTTACAGGACCTGTGATGATGTCAATGGATGGGGAGGAGTCAGGAGTCTCATGATCAGCTCCTCAGTGTATCCAGGACTCTGCTGGCCATCAATGATGCTCAAATAAGGTGAAGTTTGTGTGTGGTCAGGAGGCATTTACAGTGTGAATGTAGCAGAGGTGAGTGTGTACTAGGTGTATGGCAATTAGGTGAAGGTTATGTGTGGGGTCAGGAGGGATTTACAGTGTGAATGTAGCAGAGGCGAGTGTGTACGAGGTGTACGGAGCAGAGCCGTGTGTGTGACGAGGTGTACGGAGCAGAGCCGTGTGTGTACGAGTGTTGTACGGAGCAGAGCCGTGTGTGTACGAGGTGTACGGAGCAGAGCCGTGTGTGTACGAGGCGTACGGAGCAGAGCCGTGTGTGTACGAGGTGTACGGAGCAGAGCCGTGTGTGTACGAGGTGTACGGAGCAGAGCCGTGTGTACGAGGTGTACGGAGCAGAGCCGTGTGTGTACGAGGTGTACGGAGAAGAGCCGTGTGTGTACGAGGTGTACGGAGAAGAGCCGTGTGTGTACGAGGTGTACGGAGAAGAGCCGTGTGTGTACGAGGTGTACGGAGAAGAGCCGTGTGTGTACGAGGTGTACGGAGCAGAGTCGTGTGTGTACGAGGTGTACGGAGAAGAGCCGTGTGTGTACGAGGTGTACGGAGAAGAGCCGTGTGTGTACGAGGTGTACGGAGAAGAGCCGTGTGTGTACGAGGTGTACGGAGAAGAGCCGTGTGTGTACGAGGTGTACGGAGAAGAGCCGTGTGTGTACGAGGTGTACGGAGAAGAGCCGTGTGTGTACGAGGTGTACGTAGAAGAGCCGTGTGTGTACGGAGAAGAGCCGTGTGTGTACGAGGTGTACGGAGCAGAGCCAAGTGTGTACGAGGTGTACGGAGAAGAGCCGTGTGTGTACGAGGTGTACGGAGAAGAGCCGTGTGTGTATGAGGTGTACGGAGCTGAGCCACGTGTGTACGAGGTGTACGGAGCTGAGCCACGTGTGTACGAGGTGTACGGAGCAGAGCCGCGTGTGTACGAGGTGTACGAAGCAGAGCCACGTGTGTACGAGGTGTACGGAGCTGAGCCACGTGTGTACGAGGTGTACGGAGCAGAGCCGCGTGTGTATGAGGTGTACGAAGCAGAGCCACGTGTGTACGAGGTGTACAGAGCAGAGCCATGTGTGTACGAGGTGTACAGAGCAGAGCCGAGTGTGTACGAGGTGTACAGAGCAGAGCCACGTGTGTACGAGGTGTACAGAGCAGAGCCATGTGTGTACGAGGTGTACAGAGCAGAGCCGAGTGTGTACGAGGTGTACGGAGCAGAGCCACGTGTGTACGAGGTGTACGGAGCAGAGCCGAGTGTGTACGAGGTGTACGGAGCAGAGCCGCGTGCGTACGAGGTGTATGGAGCAGAGCCGCGTGTGTATGAGGTGTACGTAGCAGAGCCGCGTGTGTACGAAGTATATGTACCAGTGGTAGCCCCCCACGGATTCCGCTCCTATAGTCTCAGCCACCTTTGCCAGCAGCATTCTTCTCCATAGTCTCTTCTGCCGCTGTCTGCATTCTGCAGCTCAGCATGGAGGGGCACGATGTCATCACTGTGCTGATATGTGCAGAGCGACCGGAGGAGACCGGAGCGGCAAGAAGAAAGGTGAGGAGAAAGAGAGATCTGGACGGCCAGACACTCCGCTTGGCTGCGGTGCCACCATATGGCAGTGCGGCTCCATTGAGCTGCTTGCATTATTTGTGTGCTTCAGGATGCTTGTGTATATACCAAGCATCCTCAGACGCACAAAAATGCAACATTTTGCATTTGAAGGGTATTTTTAAAAGGCGCAAGGGAATGCAATCGCATTTTAGCCCGCTCCTAACAAATGTGTAATATACTCACTGTCAGAAACAGCTCTTGCTGGTTTCGGCAGTCACTGTTCCTGTAAGGCTGCCTTCACATAGGAGTTTTTTTAAAAATGTGGCAGTTGCGGTAAAAAAAACCTGCATCTGCCGCATTTTCCGTCTAGCGGCTGCACTTGCTGCAAGCCCCATGCATTGTCTATGGGGCTTGTGGTAAGTGTGCGGCAATATATATATATACACATATATATATATATATATATATATATACACATATTTATATATACACATATTTATATATATATATATATATATATATATATATATATATATAATATGTGTGTGTATATATATATATATATATATATAGTCCGCGATATGTACTTAAAGGGGGCCCACTGAGACCTTTTCGCCCGGGGCCCACAGAAACCTGGAGCCGGCCCTGGTCCATTACACACACAAACATGTGTACACACACATATTTCAGTGGTGCCATGGCAGCTGTGTCATGACATGGACCAATATAGCCACATATGGGCAAAGTATTGTGTGTATGTTCCCATCTTCAGCTACAGACGCACACATAGCAAACCATTGTGTAGTGTAAGCCACTATCCTGCTGAAAACCGGTCCTGTGTGACGCTTGAGCGGCTCGAAAGTGTGTCGCAGCAGCCACTTGTCACGACACGAGCATGTACTCATTCCAATCTCCAAGACAATGGCGTCACATATTAGCCAGCCTTCCAGCGCAGGCTGACCAATCAGGACGCTATTGCGTTGTCCAATGAGCGTGTTTGGGGCGCGGTGTAAAACAATTTGGCACAGCTATGTTTTCACAGCGCTGAACAGGTACGCCCACATTCCTTTGGTGATTGCGGCGTGTGAAGCGGCGACGGGAGTCTACCGGATGTTTCCCGCTGTTTGTGTGGCAACTTCCGGGGAGACACGTCGCCTTAGGTTGAGGGCGAAATTGCGGTGTGTAAAAGCGTCTTCGGCGTTCGGAGGCAGCCATGAAAAATGTGCACGTGCACGCTAGAATGCCTCCTATCGCCGCCAAAAGTTGCGGCGTGTAAAGGTACCCTTAGACACATTTAAGATTTATTTAAATTAAATTGATACTACACTCAATTTACTTGATTATCATTATAATAACTTAAATATAATATACTATGTTATACTGTGTTATTCTTGCCTTATGTTATACTTATAACAAGAACTTTGTATAGATTTCTCCTTCAATGCTGTATTAGGCTAGGGTCACACTTGCATGCGTTATTTAGGGTGCTTTTTTCCAGGCTGCGTTTTTGCTGATAGGTGTGGGGCACCCTTAAAAAATGCATGCAAACACGCATGGTACCATTTAGTGCCATACAAAAACGCATGCGTTTCCCATAGGGCCCCATGTTAAAAAAACGCATTCGTTTTTGAAAAAGCACCAAAAAATGCAACATGCTGCATTTTTTGGTGCTGAGCCAAAAATACATCCAAAAAACACATGGCATTTTAGACAAATGACAAGTGTGAAAACTGCATGGAAAATCTGCAATTGTGACCCTGGCCTTACTCACTTTCTTATACTAAAAACCAATAAAAAATTATTTGAAACTCATTATTATTTATTTTTATAGCGCTATTTACTTCATGGCACTTTACATGTGGAAAGGGGCATACACAGACAAGTACAATAATCATAAACCATGTAAGGCAGAGAGAGGTACATGAGGATCGATGACCCTGCCCAGAAGTGCTCACAGTCTACAAGGGATGGGTGAGGATACAGTAAGTGAGGGTGGAGCTGATCGTGTGGTGGTATAGTACACTGACGTTTACTGCAGGTTATAGACTTGTCAGAAGAGGTCGGTCTTCAGGTTTCTTTTTAAATTTTCTACGGTAGGTGAGAGTCTGATATGTTGGGGCAGTGAGTTCTATAGTGTGGGGGATGCACAGGAGGAATATTGTGTGTGATTGTGGGAGTAGGTGATAAGAGGGGAGTAGAGAAGGAGAACTTGGGAGTATCGGACGTTACTCACAGGTAAGTACTAGGAGAACATGGCACATATGTACAGAGGAGACAGATTGTGGATGGGTTTGTATTTCATGGTCAGGGTTTTGACCTGGAGTCTTTGGGCAATGAAAAGGCAGGGAAGTGATTGGCACAGAGGAAAGCCCAGGAATAGGGGAGGGGCAGGTGGATTAGTCAGACAGAAGAGTTTATAATTAGGGATGGGCGAATCTACTCGCTAGGACTCGTTACTCGGCGAGTAGTAAGGGACTCGCAGGACTCGGTACTCTGCGAGTTTCCCAGTGATTACTCGCACGAGTCCAATGCAAATCAATATCAATCCTAGTTTTGTCAGAAACGCTGACAAAGCTAGGATTGCTATTGTTTGCATTAGACTCGGCTACTGTGCCAGTGATAGCAGGGAAACTCGCAGAGTAACTGCGGTTTTTTTCGAGCCGAGTCCAGCTGTCTTCTCTGTGCAGGCTGCCAGCTCCAGGGTCCTAGAGCCCGCCTGCTCACAGAGATGATGTAGCAGTGCTGAGATTGTTCTCAGTCTGCTCATCCCTGTGCATAGACATCTATATCTATGCACAGGGGATGTAGTAGAGAGGACATCGCGTTTTGGACTGCGTCGGACAGAAGAGGATTTTTTTAATTAAAGATGGAGTCCCTAATGGCTTTTTTTTTTATTTCAAATAAAAAATTTTCTCTGTGTTGTGTTTTTTTAACCCTTTATTGGAGATTCTTAGTGGCTGGGTCAAACGTGGCCTGACATTAAGAATCTCGGGCTTAATACCAGCTTGTATAACAAAGCTGGTATTAACCCCTTTATTACCCAGCGTGCTACTGCCACCAGGGCCGCTGGAAGAGTGGGGTTCAGCGCCAGAGGATGGCGCTTCAATAAACGCGCCATCTTCTGGGGCGGCTGCGGGCTGCAATTTGCAGCGGGGGGTGCCCAGAAAGCTTGGGCATCCCTGCGCTGCAGATTCCAGCCCCCAGCTGCTTAGCTGTACCTGGCTAGACATAGAAATTGCGCGGAGCCCCACGCATTTTTTTTTTATTATTTCATGAATTTCAGAGTCAGAGTCTCAGAGTCAGAGTCAGAGTCAGAATCTCAGAATTTCATGAAATAATTAAAAAAAAATGCGTGGGGCTCCGCGCAATTTCTATGTCTAGCCAGGTACAGCTAAGCAGCTGGGGGCTGGAATCCGAAGCACAGGGATGCCCAAGCTTTCTGGGCATCCCCCGCTGCAAATTGCAGCCCGCAGCCGCCCCAGAAGATGGCGCGTTTATTGAAGCGCCATCCTCTGGCGCTGAACCCCGCTCTTCCAGCGGCCCTGGTAGCGGTGGCACGCTGGGTAATAAAGAGGTTAGGGCCAGCTTTGTATTATCACCTGGCCCTAAGCCCGAAATTTATGGCGGTCACGCCAATATTAGACATGACCGCCATGAATTTCTATTAAATTGTTTTAAAAAAAAACACAACACAAAGAAAATTTTTTATTAGAAATAAAAAAAAAAGCCATTAGAGACTCCATCTTTAATTAAAAAAATCCTCTTCCGTCCAACGCAGTCCAAAACGCAATGTCCTCTCTGCTACATCCCCTGTGCATAGATATAGATGTCTATGCACAGGGAATGAGCAGACTGAGAACAATCTCAGCTCTGCTACATCATCTCTGTGCACAGACATTCATGTCTGTACCCAGGGAATGAGCAGACTGAGAACAATCTCAGCTCTGCTACATCAGGCAGCAGGCAGGCTCTAGGACCTTGGAGCTGGCAGCCAGCACACTGAGCAGACAGGACTCTTATCTGTGCGAGTTTCCCAGCGATTACTTACAAAGTAAACGAGTCCAATGCAAATTAATGACAAAACTAGGATTGCTTCAGGCTGAAGCTTCCGAGACACATCTGTGATTTGTAAATCTCACACTACTCGCTATTACTCGCTTCCCCATTTATTAACATTGGACTCGCTAGACTCGCAACGAGTAGCGAGTCCCGGGCTCGGACTCGCTAGAGTCAAGCGATTCCGAGTAATTTAGGATTCGTCCATCACTATTTATAATAGATTGTAGGAGTGTGAGAGTTTTAGAAGGAAGGCCAGAGAGAAGGCGGTTACAATAGTCGAGGCGGGAGATGATAAGAGCATGCATTATTGTTTTTGTAGATTCTTGGTTAAGAATGTACAGAACTGGGAAAGATTTTTGAGTTGAAGTTGGCAGAGAGTGGAAAGGGCTTGGATATGTGGCTTGAAGTAGAGAGCAAAGTTAAAGTTTACCATGAGGCAGGGGAGAGTGAGCAGCCATTGACATTGATTGATAGGTCTGGTGGAGGGGTAGAGTGAGATAGGGGAAAGATTATGAATTCTGATTTGTCCATGTTCTGTTTTAGGAATTGAGCACAAAAAAGGAGGACATAGCAGACATTGTGGTATTTTGGTTACTAAGAAGGTGATATCAGGTCCAGAGAGGTAGATCTGCATTTCATCAGCATAGAGATGATACTGAAAGCTGTGGGACTGTATCAGCTGTCCCAGGCCAAAGGTGTAGATGCAGAATAGCAGGGGTCCTAGAGCTGATTCTTTGGGACCACCTACAGAAAGGGGAACAGATGAGGAGGTACTGTAAGAGAGCGAGACACAGAAAGTTTGGTTTGTTAGAGATGAAAAGATCCAGGAAATGTCCAAGTCTATGTTACCAAAAGATTAGAGAATCTGTAGCAAGAGGGAATGGACTAGAGTGTCAAAGGCAGAAGATAGGTCGAGAAGGAGTAGGACAGAGTAGTGTTGTTTGGCTTTGGCAATAAGTAATTGGTGACTTAGGGCAGTTTCAGTAGAATGGTGAGATTGGAAGCTAGATTGTAACCAGTCAATGAGGAAGCAGCAGGAGAGATGGGAGGGCAGTTCAAAATGAACATGCTGTTTCAGTAGTTTTGAGGCATAAGGGAGACGTGATACTGTATGGAGTAAAAACTAGACACAGGGGATGGGTCAAGGGAGGGGTTTTTGAGGATGAGTGTGATAAATGCATCTCAAAAGCATGAGCAGAAGACACCAGTTGTTAGTAATACATTTGTGCTCAAAAGGTAACATACCGTATTTTTCGCTTCTTAAGACGCACTTTTGTTCCCCCAAAACTGGGGGGAGAACGGGGGTGCGTCTTAAAAAGAGAATATAAAAAAAAATGTAAAAAAAAAAATATTACCTTGGGGGGATGTGGGATGGGATGGATCGGAGGTGCCTGATGCGGTTGTTACGGGGCCAAGGAGGTTGGGGGCCAAGGCACAAGCTGTGGGGGTGTTGCGCCGGTCTCCGGTGGGCGCCGCCATTATTATTTACCAGCATGCATTGCCGGTCTTGCAATGCATGCTCTTGTGTCTGTAAATGGGCGCGGATGGGGTCTGTGCATGCGCCGCGGCCATTTCTATGTACTCCAGTACTGTTTTCCAGTCTTCAATAAAATGGCCGCGGCGCATGCGCAGACTGCGATTCGCAGCCAATTCTGGACACAAGAGTGTGCATTGCCAGACCGGCAATGCATGCTGGTAAATAATAATGGCGGCGCCCACCGGAGACCGGGGCAACACCCCCACAGCTTGTGCCTTGGCTCCTAACCACCGTGGCACCCCCGGAGCCTCTTCCTTAGCCCCCAACATCTGTGGCACCCGCGCAGCTCCTGCTTAGGACCCAACCTCCATGGCCCCAGAGCACCACCGGTAAGAGTTGGGGGGCTATGTAGCAGGATGCATGTCCTCCATTTTGGGACATTTATGAGGAGGGGGAACATAAACAAGAATTGGGGCATGGATACCAGGAGGGGACCATATATTAGGAGGGGGGCCATATATCAGGAGGTGGACACATACCAGGATGGGGGCATGGATACCAGGTGGGGGACCATATATTAGGAGGGGGCACATATACCAGAATGGAGACAAATATACCAGAATAGGGTACATATAAAGTGATTGTAAGACGGACACTGGCATTATAAGATGGACCCCGTTTAACATTAAAAATAATTTTTTTTCTCTTTTCCTTCACCAAATTTGGGGGTGCGTCTTATAATCAGGTGCGTCTTATAAAGCGAAAAATACGGTACCCCAGCAGATTTTTTGCTTTTTTGGTCTTTTTTCAGAGAATATCAATGATAACACAAAAACGTCTTTTCCACTCATGGTTGGTGGTTGAATAAAGCCATTCATTGTCAAACTACTGTGTTGTTTCCTTTTAATGACAACCACAATTATCCAAATGACTCTGATCAAAAGTTTATATACCCAGTGCTTAATACTGTGTATTGACCCCTCTAACATCAATGACAGCTTGAAGTCTTTTGTGGTAGTTGTGGATGAGGCTCTTTATATTCTCAGATGGTAAAATTGACCATTCATCTTGGCAAAAAGTCTCCAGTTCCTGTAAATTTCTGGGCTTTCTTGCATGAACTTTGTTGTTGAGTTCTCCCCGAGTGGGTCAATGATATTGAGGTCAGGAGCTTGGGATGGCCCCTCCAGAACCTTCATTTTGTTCTGCTGTAGTCAATGACAGATCGACTTGGCCTTGTGTCATGGATTGTTCTCATGTTGGAATGTCCAAGAAGTATTTGCTTCCAGTATTTGCTGATAACATGCTGCATTCATCTTTCCTTCAACTTTGACCAAGTTTCTTGTGCCTTTGTAGCTCACACATCCCCACATCATCAGTGATCCACCTCTGTGTTTTACAGTAAGAATAGCGTTCCTTTCATCATAGGCCCTGTTGACACCTCTCCAAGTAATACTGTCAGGAAAGTAAGAATTCTTGTCATTGTTTTAATATGTTTAAAAAGTCAGCCAGAGATTTTTTTACTTCTCCGCCCCTTGTTTGTTTGTAAGGGAGATACATAGCTCTCCTGTTTGCTTCCCCCAGTCAGGAATTTTTACAACTAGCCATAAAACTTTGAGCTGAGCAGAATTCAGCTAGTCTAATCTTGTTTTGTCCCTGTGATATCCCTTTGCTTAACTTACAGTCTTTTAATGTCAAATTTCATAAGGGTATTTTCACACTAGCGTTTTTTTTAAATCGCGGCAGATGCGGTGAAAAAAACGCATCTGCCGCGATTACCGCATACCGGCTGCACTTGCGGCACGGTTGCGGCACAGTTGCGGCAAGCCCCATACAATGTATATGCGGGCTTGCGGCAGGTGCAGCAAGTGTGGTTTTGGCACTTGCGGCAGGTGCGGCCGCGAAAAAACCGCGGCTGACGCGGCTTAAAAAAAATGCTAGTGTGAAAGTACCCATAGACTGGTTCATACCACAAATACTTAAATCATATTTTTGGAATGTTTACCTTTTTTCCGTTATGATGGTATATCTTTTATATCTATGTAACAATCAGAAACCTGGAAAATGGGTTCTGACCTTCTGAATATCATAGATTTATCACATTTAATATCAATCTTAGTGTAAATTCATGAGGGAAAACATGATGTCATTAGTTTTAACGTGAGAGTGTCCAAACCAAAGATATGAAAAATGGAGTTTTTTTAAGAACTATGAAAGAGGTGGGTTTCAGAGAACCAGCCCACCAGGGAGGTGAACACAAGTGGGAGTTCCTGGATATTCTGTGTCATTTCATAAAACCAAAGTGTCCATTTTGGGGTCATTCCACCCTGGGACGTCAGATGCAGCACCACACGCTGCGTGGAGGAATCACAAATTATTTCTGGGGAGCCATCCCCGCCACAGAATCTGAGTTTGTCACCGCATGACACAGGTTTTGTAACTTTCTCATTTAATTCCTTTTATTTTCATAAATGTTTTATGCATATATGTAAATTGTCTCTTTTGTAATATCTTGTATATCTTTTATAAACACTGCCTACTTTCTGGAGTAAACTTTATAAATTTACTTACTTTCGTTCTTCCTGTTCTATGATATGCTGATACGTATCCCCTTTTCACGTTACCAAACAGGTTACCGATCCACCTGAAAGAGATCGGTGGTGGCCGCATAATTTTTATATTTATGTGATATTGTGGGCCTGAGGGTCACTGGATTGAGGCTTATATACGTTCCTGGAAGGAGCTGGGGGTATATGTACATCCCGTCATATCACGTGCCGTAGTAGACAACATAAATTAGGGCAGCTGGGCTCCTTTTCTTATCCTCTGGCAATACTGGGTTTGACCAACAGGATAAGGGGGCACCAGAGGGCTGCAGGTCCTGACTAAGTTTTCGTAACAGTTACGTTTATGGTTGTGGCCAAGAAGTTCGATTTTGCACTCATCACTCCAAATTACCTTGTTTCAGAAGTTTGGAGGCTTGTCTCTGTGATGTTTGGTGTTTTGTAGGTAAGATACTTGGTGGCATTTTGATGGCTTTCTTCTGTCGACCAGACCATGCAGCCCATTTTTCTTCAAGTGTCTCCTTATCTTGAAACATAAGCAAGTTTTCAGTGAGTCCTGTATTTCAGCTGATGTTATTTGTGGATTTTGATTTGCATCCCAAACAATTTTCCTGGCAGTTGTAGCAAACATTTTTGTTGGTTTACCTGATTGTGCTTTGGGTTTTACAGAGCCCATGAGCTTTCATTTGTTAATCACAGTTTGAACCTTGCTTACTGGCTTTATCAAATCCTGCAATATCTTTTTGTATCCATTACCTGTTTTTATGAAATTCAACTATATTTTCCCGTAGATCTATTGATAAATCTTTTGCTTTCCCCATGGCTCACAATCCAGAAATGTCAGTGGCTGAATGAAAAATGCAAGAGTCTGTCTGGATCCCAGAAACTCACTCAGCTTTTATGCACACACACACTGATTACAAACAAACAGGTCACAAGTGAGGATGCTTCGTTTATTTGCCTTTTAAACCCATTTATGTGAACATCTGTGCATATTATCAGGCCAAAATCATCAGGGTATGTAAACTTTTTATCAGCGTTATTTGGATGTTTTTGGTTTAAAAAGTGAAAACACAGTAGTTTCACAATAAATGGCTTCTCCCAACCACTGACCATGAGTGGAATAAAACATTTTGTGTTATCATTCATGTTCTCTGGAAAAAGGCCAAGATAGCAAAACATCTGTCTGGGTATGTAAACTTTTGCGCACAACTGTGGGTTCAAGAGATGAGTTAGGGTTTGGATAAACACTGTGGTGAGGTTGGAGATGAGTTGGCATGGGAGCAGGTCAAGTGCACAGGTTGTGTGATGTGATCTGGAGAGTAGAGAGGAAAACTGATCTTCTGTCATGGCAGAAAAGCTGATTTTGGACAAAGAGGGCTGAAAATTTATAAGGAGGAGCTGAGTGCCAAATGATTTTCTAATGTTGTCGATCTTCTTCTTGAAGAATGAGGTAAAAGAGGTAAAGTCTTCAGCTGAGATGAGAGGAAAAAGAGGAGATGCTGGTGGAAGAGGAGAGAATTGAAAGTGCTTAATAACTGTTTAGAGTTATGAGTCAGAGAAGATATGAGAGATGAGAAGAAGGTTTGTTTTGCAGCATTGAGTGAGCACTTGAAATTGGTGAGGGACTGCATGTATGCGATGACATGTTTGGTGGAGTGGAATCTCTTCCATCTCTGCTCAGCAGACCTGGAAGCATGCATCAGGTCTTTAGTTAGGCTGGTGTGCAAGGTTTGCTTGTTAAATTTGGTATGTATGAAGACCCAGTTACACGACACGACGTTGAAACAATTCTGGCAATGATCTCAGGGGGGGGCGGTCATTTTTGACATCATTTCAACATCGCTGGTGAGATGCCTCACGTCTAGATATCATGGACAACTCACCAATGACGTTGTGAGCAAGTATCGTTTGCCAATCTCACGAACAATCCCTGCTCATTGCTGTGAATGGGCGAAGTCGTCCATGACATCGTTATCGCGGTGTCACAAAGAACGATGCAGCAGATTGCTGGAGTTGAGATCGTCGGGTTTACCAACATGTTGGTAAACTTGTCAACTCCGACCCAACGATTTATCGTTACAACTTGCAAGAGTCACACACAACGAGGTCGCAACAACGTCGCTGGTATGCCCGTGATGTGTCATCGATGTCATTAATGATGTTGTGCTGTGTAACAGGGCCTACCAGACGGCCAATTCGGGAGCTGTAGTCATTGTGGTATTATATAAGGTGGCAGCAGCATCTGCATCATGTAAGGAAGCTATGACTTTGAGAGAAGGGACTCAGAGAGCGAGTATAAATCAAGGTGTATGAGATTTCTGCGAAGGTGTGTAAGTTTATGGAGTGGAGATTGCGCACTTGGAAAAGAGGGGGATGCTAATGTAAGTAGGTTGCGGTCAGACAGAGGAAGATTTGAGTTTTAGAGGTTAGATAGGAAAAAGAGGCATGTGAATATAAGGTTCAGCATGTAGCCATCTTCAGTGGTGATGAGAAGTGATGAGTTAATTTTGCTCAAACATGTTCACCAATTTCAAAACCAGGCATTTTGCAATGTTTGCTCAGCCCCCTGAACACAAATATTTTGCAAAAATTTGGCAAGTTCAGGTTTTGTTCGGCAACTATTTGGATGAGAAAAAGCTTCTTTGCATTTGAACTAATGCTTCTCTCTTACGTTATGATGACTTTCAGTGTCTAGAGTATTGGGTGGGAGGTGTTTAATGATGGTAGAGGGTGGGGAGAGGTCTCAGGTCAGAGGAGCGACAGTTTTTTTACTTTCCCATTCTTACTATATAGGTATTCCGAGCCAGCAGTCAGTAAGGGTGCATAAATCAACCACAACTTGCAGACACAAGGGCTTGTGTGATTGGCTGCCTAAGTTAAATGTCCCTCGGTATATAACAAGTGGCTTTTTCCTATAGTCACCATTTTCACAGTGTTACAGCTTAGGGATGTACCTGCTGCCGCTGCTTCTGCTGCTGTGCCTGTTAGACAGATAGACATATACTGTAGCTAGTGAGTAGCGACTCAGTTTATTGTTAGATAGATCACCATTTACACCAGGATAAGGAGCATGATGAGGAGGACAAGGAAGAGGAAGAGGTAGAAGAG
Source organism: Allobates femoralis (assembly GCA_033576535.1). Lineage (NCBI taxonomy): Eukaryota > Metazoa > Chordata > Amphibia > Anura > Aromobatidae > Allobates > Allobates femoralis. The sequence goes on from JARQOC010000002.1 coordinate 378,220,205, forward strand.
GCAGTGCTGAAATTGCGTTTTGGGACTACGGCGGACGCAAGAGGATTTTTTAATAATTAAAAATGGAGTCTAAGTGTGTTTTTTGTTTTATTTCTAATAAAATATTTTTTCTATGTGTTGTGTTTTTTTTAAGAATTCACTAGAAATTCATGGCAGTAATGTCTACTATTGGCATGACCGCCATGAATTTCAGGCTTAGGGCCAGCTGATAATACAAAGCTGGCCCTAACCCCTTTATTACCCAGTGAGCCACCGCACCAGAGCCCTGGAAGAGTTGGGTTCAGCGCCAGAATATGGCGCTTCAATTAATGCGCCATTTTCTGGGGCGACTGCGGGCTGCCATTCGCAGCGGGGGGGTGCCCAGAAACCTGGGGCCTCCCTGCGCTGTGGATTCCAGACCCCAGCTGCCTAGCTGTACGTGGCTGAACATAGAAATCCTGAGGAAGGCGCCGGGTGTGGCGCTGAAACGCGTAGGAGAGAGGAGGAAATAAAGGATGGAATAACTTCTGACTCTTTGGTGAGTTTATTCATACCACAGCAGCGCGGACCGTGACACACCAGCACTTCCATCATTGTCTTGAATATTAGACATGACCGCCATTAATTTCTATTAAATTGTTTAAATAAAAACACAACACAGAGAAAAAAATTTTTATTTGAAAAAACAAAACAAAAAGACACTTAGGGACTACATCTTTATTTTAAAAAAATCCTCTTCCGTCCGACGTACCGTATTTTCTGGCGTATAAGACGACTTTTTAACCCCTAAAAATCTTCTCCCAAGTCGGGGGTCGTCTTATACGCCGGGTACAAGGCACCTGCTGAGGAAAAAAATGCCGGCATCGGCCCGTCGTGCATAATATAAGGGCCTCCCCCACCCCCCGAAAATGAGCTATGGCAGGTGGCAGTCAAGAAAAAAAAAATTATACTCACCTGCCTCTGCTGTCCATGTCCTCCGGAGCTTCCCGCTGCCACCGCCGCCGTGTACATAGCCGCTGGGCGCCATAGATGTACGATAATAAGCCATCAGCCAATCAGGCAGCTGCTGGTGTCTGATTGGCTGAGGCATTACCGTACATCTCCTGTACGGAGGTAACTGCGCCACTCAGTGTGTATGTACGGTAATGCCAGGGCCAATCAGATGCCAGCAGCCGCCTGATTGGCTGATGGCTTAATATCGTACATCTACGGTGCCCGACTACGTACAGCGGCGGTGGCAGCGGTAAGCTCCGGCAGGGTCCGGTGGCACCGCAGTGCAGTGGCACTGTGTATATGTGTATCTGACTGTGTGTATGTGTGACTGTGTGTGTGTGTCTTACTTTGTGTGTCTGTGTCTGACTGTGTGTGTCTGTGTCATACTGTGTGTGTGTCTGTGTCTTACTGTGTGTGTGTGTGACTGTGTGTGTCTGTGTCTGACTGTGTGTGTGACTGCAGAGGAATATTGGGGGTTGATTGGGGCTGTACTCCCCCACCACCACTGTAATACTATAATATATGGAGGACTACCTGGATGCATTATACTCTATGGAGCACTATGGGGTGCATTATATTATCTAGAGGACTATAGCGTGCATTACACTATATGGAGGACTACGGGGGTGCATTACACTATATGGAGGACTATGGGGTGCATTATATTATCTAGAGGACTATGGCGTGCATTACACTATATGGAGAACTATATGGAGAACTATGGGGTGCATTATATTATCTTGAGGACTATGGCATGCATTATAATATATGGAGGACTACGGGGGTGCATTGTACTATATGGAGCACTATGGGGTGCATTATATTATCTAGAGGATTATGGTGTGCATTATACTATATGGAGGACTATGGGGAGTGCATTATAATATATGGAGGACTACGGGGGTGCATTATACTATATGGAGGGATATGATGATGCATTATAATTTATGGAGGCAATTATACTATATGGAAGCCATTATAATACTTAGAGCGCTCTGTGGGAGCATGATAATACTTGAAGGGGTATGAGGGAGCCTCTATACTTTATGCAGGGCTATTTTAGGGCTGTGTGGTGGCCATAATACAGTGTGAAGAGATGTAGGGGTCATTATTCTATATGTGGGTCCATTATACTGTGTGGGGGTCATAGTGGGAATCATACTGTAGAAGAGGGGTAGTCTTATACGGCGAGTATATTCCAAATTCTGTTTTTTAACTGGAAAAGTTGGGGGTCGTCTCATACACCCAGTCGTCTTATACACCGGAAAATATGGTAGTTCAATCCAGGGTTCTTCTGTAGCTCTGCTACATCTCTGGTAGAGAACCTCCACCAAAGATGTAGCAGAGCTGTGCACCCTGGGAAAGTTCATGTAAGTTCATGCCTGCCAGCACTGCTACTTCAAATGAACAGCTGACCTGAGTCAGCTGTTCATTTGAAAATCCAGGCGGGAAGGTCAAAAATAGAAAACCGGTTTGAAAACCGGATTGAAAACCGGATTGCCCCGGTCCGGAGCAATCCGGGACCATAGAGCCCCATGTTATGGGGCGCCGGATTGCACCGGACCGGTACAATCCAGGAGAATCTGGTTTTGAAAACCGGATTCTCACGGATTGTACCCGTCAGGTGCAATCCGGCGCCCCATAACATGGGGCTCTATGGTCCCGGATTGCTCCAGACCGGGGCAATCCGGTTTTCAATCCGTTCTGCGCTCCCCGCCTACAGTAGTGATAGCGGCCGTGCTTTGCGGTCGCCGCCGTTATATGCGGCTGCTGCTGTCGCCAAGACACAGAGAAGAAGACGGCAGGCCGTGGAGGACGGTGAGTCAACCGGCACCCCCCTCCCTCCCGAACAATAGTGCCTGCCACTGCTGACAGCAGGATCCTCTGCTCCCCCTGCAGCCTCCCCACCAGATCCTAAGTTAGGATAGGGTGGGGAGGCGGTGGGAGGAGCGGAGGAACCCGTTGTCAGGCGGCAGGGAAGCCGTCAGCAGCTGTCAGCATTGTTCAAAAGCCGGCGGCTTTTTACCGCTGGCTTTAAACAATGAAATGGAGAATTGCAGATTTTTCCTCTGCTGCAAGACCTCTTTATAGGGTCCAGCAGCAGAGGAATTGCATTTCCCTTAATTTACTTTGGACTCGTTACTGTGCGAATAATCGCAAGGATACTCGCAGAGTAACGAGAGCGAGTACCGTACTATTTGCCGAGTAACGAATAGTAACGAGTAGACTCGCTCATCCCTAATCATGATGTTTTCTGTCAAAACTGAGATGAGCCATTCTGGAACTCTGCCATGAAGGTAATTTTTGCTCAGTCTCTTTCTTATGCTGGAGTCATGAACACTGACCTTAACTGAGGAAAATAAGACCTGCACATTTTTGGTTGTTGTTGTGGGGTCTCTTTTGACCTCTTGGATAAGTTGTCGCTGCACTCTTCGTATAATTTTTATCATCCGGCCACTCCTGAGAAGGTTCACCACTGTTCCATGTTTTTGGCGTTTGTGGTTAATGTCTCTCTCTCTGGTTCGCTGGAGTCCAAAGCTTTAGAAATGGCTTTATAACCTTTTGCAGACTGATAGATCTCAATTACTTTGTTTCTCATTTGTTCCTGAACTTCTTTGGATCGCAGCATGATGTTGAGCTTTTGAGAATCTTTTGATGTACTTCCCTTTGTCAGGCAGGTTCTATTTTAGTGATTTTTTTTTATTAAGAACAGGTGTGACAGTAATCAGGGCTGGGTGTGGCTAGGGAAATTTAATTCAGCTTCCCAAAGATGTGATAGACTGCAGTTAATTTATGTTTTGAGGAGGGGGATTACTTTTTCCACACAGGTTTGGATTTCTTTTTCTCCTAGTAATAAAGACCTTATTTAAAAACTGCATCTTGTGTTTACTTGTATTATCTTTGTCTAGTACTTAAATTTGTTTGGTTATCTGAAACATATAAGTGTGACAAAAACATGGAAAAGAATAGGAAATCAGGAAGGAGCAGGCACATTTTTACACTACTATATATTATTCTCCACAGCATGCATTAATGGGGAGAGGCATGCCCAGCAGGTCCAAAAGAGGTGGGTGGAAAATGTCCACAAACTGGTCCATTTTCATTAAACTTACTCATCAGCAAGAACTAGCTGGACCGGTAGCAATATTAAGGAGTGAAAAGTTGAACAACATTGTCAATGAGTATCTAAATGACCCTTCCTACATCACACTTCAGTTCTGTTTAATTACTGCGTGTCCAAGCTGCACAGTTGGCCCAACCTCTCCTTATATGCCTTGGAGGTGCTGGCCTGCCCTGCTGCTAGTGTGATGTTAGAGCATTTTTTCAGTGCCGCTGGGGCAATCATCACAGATAAATGCACACGGCTGATGATAGATAATGCAGACAGCCTGACTCTGATAAAATTTAACAAAGACTGGATTTCGCCACAGTTTTTAATCACTCCAGATGACAGCATCCCAACCTAAAGTCACCCAAAACATTCTTTTATGCTACTGGTGATCACGTCCATCCCTTCCCATACAAACCCCTTTCCTTCTTACATGTGTATTCTGCCACATGTACCTCATTGTCAACAAACTACAAACAATGTTCCATTCATTAATATTTCCCATCAAGGCACTTGTGATGAGACCTCCTTCATGCATCAACCCTGATACAGCCTCTAGGGCTAATTTTTGAAACACTTTGTCTATGCCTACACATTGGGCGCTGGAACTACCGTGATACTAGTCCTACCTTCATAATTGTTTGGCCCTTGAGGCCTCTTTCCTGCATCAACCATTACAAAGCACCTATGGCTAGTTTTTTGGAACACTATGCTTGCATATTGTGCAGTGGCAGTGAAACAACAAGGACAGTACCCCAACCTTTATAATTGTGAAGCCCTTGTAATGATGACAGGTGGCTTCTTCCTGCATCAACCATCACACGGACCCTAGGGCAGATCAGTCTCCTTACACCACTTACACACAGAGCTGTTAAAAGGTTGCCTCGATCATCACCAGCTCCTACGCCACTTATGACAGCTCAGTGTGAAAGTGGCATAGGAGTCCAGCTCTGTTGGCAAAAAATGACAGGACTTCAAACAGTGTTTGACTTTGACCAGGTGCCCCCATGTTATATACATGTACACCATACATTTTTTTAAACATTTACACATTAACATAGGGAATGAACAGCCTTCTCAGACCTCTTGGTTGGATCCAACTTAAAATTACGCGTGTTTCTGAATTGACTTGCATTGTACTCAATACTCGTAATGAATACGCTAGTATTAGAACCTACTCGTTATGATTCTTGCGAATCCAAATATTTCACTACTCACTCATCTCTATTTGGCACCATAATCTTAATATTTTGATGCACACATTTTGGAATATATAACTGCAATCAATCACTTCCTATAACCATCAACAAGCATCTTACATCTCTCAACAGAACTGTTGGAGCTTGTTGAAATATGTTTGTAATCATTTACCTGATTGAAGACCCATGACCTAGGATGCAAACTCAGCTTTCTGATACTGGGCAATACATTGCGACCCAAACAGTTAAGGCACTAAGTGCTAGAGCCAGCAAATAACCCCAATAGATCTTGGAACTTCCACCATATTTGGCCACAAATATTGTGTTGTTTTCTTTGTAGGCCTCATTCTCTTTTCAATAAACATTATAATGATGTGCTTTAACAAAAAGCTATATTTTGGTCTATATGTCCACAAGATGCTTTCCCAGGAGCATTTTTGCTTACTCATGTACATTTTGACAAACTGCAGTCCAGTTTTATTATGTCTCTGTGTCAGCAGTGGGGTCCTGTTAGGTCTAATTCCAAAGTCTTCGATTTCATTCAAATTTTGGAGAGTTTGAGCCGACACTGATGCACTCTCAGCTTGCCTGCAGGGCAATTTGAGTTTCTTTTGAACTTGATTGGAGCTGCTTATCCACAATCTGGACAATCCTGCATTGCAACCTTTCATCTATTTTGTCTGCCGTCCACATCCAAGGAGATTAGCTGCAATGCCATGCGTTGTAAATTTCTTGATTAGGCTGCACTCTGTGGACAAAGGAAGAAGATCTCTAGAGATGGACTTGTAACCTTGAGATTGTTGATATGTTTCAATATTTTTAGTTCTCAAATAATCAGTTTTCTTCTCATCTTTCTGTTTTCCATGCATTATGTGGCACACACAGACAAACAATGCAAATATTGAGTCAACTTCTCCACTTTATACCTGGTTTGAGGTGTGATTTTAATATTGTGCACACATGTTACATTACTTGCCACAGGTGAGTATGAATGAGCAGGACATGCTTGAAACAAAGTTATTTTCCCAAAATTTTTGGAAAGGTGTCAAAAATCTTGTCCAGTCCATTTTTTGGGGGTTTGTATGATATTAAGTCCATTTTACTTTCTCAATTTTTGTGTGGTTCCAATACACACAAAGGCAATAAAGATATGTATGACAAAACATGTTTAATTGCAATAATTGTCTGGGAAAAATACTTCATTTTCTATAACAATTTCAAGGGCACCAACACTTTCAGCCTCTACTGTATACCAGGGGGTCATATATAACAGAATGAGGTACATATATACCAGTAAGGGCTCCAGGATGGTGGACATACAGTATATGCCAGGAAGGGGCCCAAAATGGGGAACATATATATTCAAGGATGCTGGCATATATCTCGGGATGGAGGACATATATACAGGATGGGTTCAAGGATGAGGAACATATATACCAGTATGGAGACCAGGATGGGGGACATATATACAAGGATATATTACTACATGATGAAGGGGGAGTAAAACTTAATTCTTTATAGTGTAAGATTGCTTCAAAGGCCCAGACATCTGACCTACATGCAATGGGGAGAGAGCCAGGTCTAAATGTTTCATCGGGTTTCATCGAGCCCCAGTGCATGGCTTGCGCCTTCATGATCAGGTAATTTTTTTGAATTCTGACCAGTCATTTTAGGTTATAATTCTGGAACGCTTCAACGGATTCCAGTTGTTGCAAGATTGTTTTTTCATGACATGTTTTCATGTTAGTGGGAAATATAGGACAATATCTGTTGTGTTTATCTGTAAAAAAAATGAAGTTTGGCAAATATGTTCAAACTTTGAATTTTTATACCGTTAAACCAGAAATATAGCATGAAATGATAGCAGTGCAGCAGAATACCTTTCAATGCAGCAATTTTGTTAGGTTAAAAAGTTATTTATGTTTATTAGTGCACAGTTAGGTCACAAACTCATGAATATTGACTGTTTCCCCTGCCCATCTTCTATGCCTGCCCACTTTCTCTTATTGGTTGCAGTCTGCCTATGGGTTCAGATTCCTCCTAAAAGTATGCAGGCTGTTGCACAAAATGTTAGTTACTATCTGCAGTGATACACATTGTGAGTTTAATTCTCAGTGAGACCAAGAGATTTGCTTATTTATTTAATGTCAATGTCAAATTTTATTGGCTATGCAAGTCAATTAGTGCATGTAAAACATCAGACTGTACTCAGATGACACAATGGAGAAGGTGCAGATGTTTGTTTCCCTATCTTCTCTTTGATCATACTACGCTGACCTAGATTAATTAAAGTGTCATTTGCATAATCAACCTGATTCTCTCGGGATCCATGTTCGTCTGCATGAGCCCAAAGAGTGAGTAGAAGTCAAGACAAAGCCCTGACATAGCATGACTGCCCATCAATTTGGAACAGTCTTCCTGAATCCAGGCAAGTTGGGAGATTGGATAATGCCAAGCATGTGAATACTAACTGCGATTTAGGCACACTGTGCAGCTGAAAAGGGATAGCTTATTTTATTTTGTTAGCCCAGATCTCCCTAGATTTTATTTGGGGGGAATCTATGTCACTTTTCCAGTGCATTTGAGCTACCTTTCATATTGAAACTTCCCATATTTCTGTTTACAGATGACAGACCTAAGTAAAGACTTTTTTGGAGGGATAAATTCAAGTTAATAGTAGAGCCTAACAGGTCACCATGGCCTGATGTTATTAATTAATGTTGGTTTGTGATAGGAGCTCTCGGTATACACAATAATAGAATGACGAGAGTGTTAAAGTGGGAGCCCTCTCCCTTTTTAACCACTTAGATAACACTATCACGATAGATGTGAACTAGGCCCAATCTATCGCAAACCAAATTGGGATTGAGGCAACACGGTGTCAGTGGTCATATACAGCTTACACCTACTGCATTTCACCCATCAAAGGGCACTATTCTTTTATCCCACCATTAATAAAGTACTCCAGAAGAAAAAGCCCCTTATTTATTGCTGGTAAAAAGTTTATCAGCGATCACTAAGGGGTTAATTTACAGTTTTACAGGTAATTAAATACATTTTTTAACTTTCTTTTTGTAAGCCTTTCTTGTGATATTCCTTATATATGTTATGCAAAATTTAATGATTACGCATTCTAATAAGTAGCAATTTATTTTTTGCTACTCTGTAATCCCTTTCATTCTAAGAAGTACATTAGTATCCAGGAAGGTTAAGCACAATCAGTTTTTATTAATAGAAATTGTAAAAACTTCACAGTGCCTGAACTTCTGACTTGTTGTTACTTTAACTCCTTCAATGCTAGTATAACATCTCTAAATACTGGAAGAGTGGATTAAGTCCGCAGGGAAGCACTAAGTTCTAATGATGTTTGAGTTGACCCAGTGGCTTTGCAATCAGCCCTCGACATGAGTCTTTGGGTTCAATCAGAAGCCCACTGGGGAGTCCAAGTGGCTTTCTTTTTGATAATTATATCTAATGGGAAAATAAAATATTGAAGTGACAGTTTGAGCTTAGCAGGTTAATTCAATCACTTATCAGTGAAGAAAAAAATACAGAGGCTTAGGAGATAAAATATGATTAAAAAAATTTTCTCAGCTCTGTCGGTTTATTCTTAAACTTGTAGAATTGTGTATTTCATTATAAAATATACAGATTTAGTATGATAGATAGATAGATAGATAGATAGATAGATAGTCAACTTCTTGACAATTAATGTCACTTCTGCTTACAGTGTATAGTTTTAGAAAAAAAAATATGTTAGCGACACATTTTTAAAAGTTTTCCGAGATGACGGAAAGTAACCTTCAGATACTGAACCCTGTCCTCTGCTGAAATAGAACAATAAGCTGAACAGCTTTCAGCATAGCTCCGAGTCCCAGTACAGCATCAGTAATGTTTCCTGTCACATTGCATCATTCTCTCCCTCTGTCACATGCAGCAAGCAACAATCACATGTACAAACTCAATCCTGAATTTGTTAGGGAGGCGAGAGCAGAACACTTCCAGGGCCAAATCTTTCTCGTGAAACAGAAGAGTCTTTCCACCCAATTTATCACTGAGATCAATCCCCACCTGAGGACACTAACTTTTGCCAGCTCTAACATTAACTGAGAAAGATGGCACTAGAATAAAAGATAATGATCCACTATGACATATCAGGTCATTTAAGGAATATGGCCCACAAATATTTCTGTGTAGGAAATATGCTAGTGATATTGAAACAATCTAAATAATGGAAGACTAATAGTAGATCAAATTGTTTTATTAAATATAGATGTAGCCTCACAGGCTCACCCATGAACCAAGATAAATACTTAAGGCTAATGCTATTTTATGTGTATTACAAATGGACTAATGAAATACACTCAAGAGCTTGTTAAAATTTCATATTTTTTTATGATCTTCATAAAAACAAAGGTAAGGTGCAAGCAAACAATTCTAAGCACAGCATCACAAGCAAAGTCCCATCAGAAAATATGTTTTATATACTTTTGGTACTGACTTCATGGCTAAGCACCAACCACAAACCCATAGTATTGAAAACAAGACGGGCTTTGTACAGTTGAAACCAGTAGTTTACATGCACTATATAAAAAGACACATATGCATGTTTTTCTCACTATCTGACATCAAATCAGAATAAAAATTGCCTGTTTTAGGTACCATAAATTAGGATTACCATAATTGGTAATATTTGACAAATGCTAGCATAATGAGAGAGAGAAGATTTTAAGGCACAAGTTTACATACACTAACATTACTATGGCTTTAAACAATTTGAGACAGTATATATGATGATGTGGTGTGCTGGAAGCTTCTCATAGGTATATTGACACCATTTGAGTTAATTAGAAACACACCTGTGGCTGTATTTTAATACACACCTGAAACATACCTGCTTTTTTATGTATCATTATGGGAAAGTCTAACAGACATCAGCGAAGCTATCAGGAAGACAATTATGGACTTTCACAGGTCTAGTTTATCATTGGATGCTATTTCCAGATATCTAAAGGTGCCTAGTTCATCTGTACAAACAATTATATGCAAGTACAAACAAAATGTCCAGCCATCATACCACTCAGGAAGGAGACAGGTTCTGTGTCCCAGAGATGAATGTGCTTTGGTCCAGCATGTGCTTATCAACCAAAAACAAAAGCAAAAGACCTTGTGAAGATTTTAGCTGAAGCTGGTAATATTGTGTCACATTATCCACAGTGAAATATTTACTTTATTAACTTGAGCTGAAAGATCACTCTGTCAGGAAGAAGCCATTACTCCAAAAGAAACAAAAAAAAAAAACATTAACATTTGCAAATGCACACAGGAACAAAGACCTACATTTTTGGAGACATGTCCCATGATCTGAAGAAACTACAAATGAACCGTTTGGTCATAATGACCATTGTTAGAGTTGGAGGAAACAGGGAGAAGCTTAGAAGCCTAAAAACACCATTCCAACTGTGAAACACAGTGGTGGAAGCATCATGTTGTGGGGTTGTTCTGCTGCAGGAAGGACTGGTGAGCTTCACAAAATAGATGGTGTTAAGAAGAAAAAAGAGCTGAAAAGGAATGGTGTGAGCAAGGCGACCTTCATACATGGCTCAGTTACACCAGTTCTGTCATGAGGAATGAGCACAAATTCCTTATAACTATTGTGAGAAACTTGAAGGATATCCAAATTGTTTGAGCCAAGTCATACATTTTACGGGCAATAGTATCAAATACTAATGAAATGTATGTAAACTTGTGACTTTTCAGAAAGTAATGAAAATGCCTTAAAACATTCTCTCTCTCATTATTCTGCCATTTGGCAAGTATTAATAATTATGGAAATCTTAATTGACCTAAAATGGGAAAGGTATATTCTGATTTCATGTCAGATAGAAAGAAAGAATTGCATATGTGTTTTTTAATATAGTATAAACTTTATAAACTTCTGGTTTCGACTGTAGATGTGGAATGGAATGACGAACAATAGAAGTTTAGAGGGGAATTTCTTTTAATGTACCTCTGGCAGAACAGGCAAAATTGGAGTTATTATTGGCTATTAATCAATAAATCTGATGACTTTTTTTGTAATTACACTATTCTCTATTACTCTGATTAGATTCGTTTTAAGTGCGGTAAGGTTGTTTGGCAATATGTATATTGACTGCACAGAAATTTTAAGGGCCTAATGCAGACCCCAATCATGGACTCAAACCTAGAAGATTTTTTATTAATTCTTTTGTCTCTATATATTTTAACAAAGTTAAGTTCTTTTTAAAATCATTGTTTTTGGGATTTCTTCAGTTGATAGACTAATTTATTCTGAATTCATGTTATTTGATGTATTGCATTGGTGTAAGAGAGTATTATAAAGCTTTCTATGCAAGTCAGTTTTTAACAGCTTCTATGCAAATCTGATTGATATTTCACACTTGCAAAACCTAATTTATTTTTAAATACACAAGGTTTGTAATAGGGGTTTAGCCAGGAGTAAGTAGCAATAGCGCTAATAGTGTACATAATGCGTGAAGATGATGAGGTTTTACTTGTGATACTCATACTAAGAATTGTTTACTGGTACTTTACCTTTGTTTTTATGAAAGAGTTCATAAAAAGAGGATATGAAATTTTAACAAGCATTGGATAATGTTTTGTGAATACATTTCTACTACAGAAAGAACCTGGCAAAACAACAGGTTTCTGTGTGCTCCATATATAAGAGAACAGTTACATAAAAGGATCAAACGGTGTAAGCTTAAGATGGTATACCTATATATTTGTTAATTTTATATGGATTTATTCATGATAATTTTCTATATTTTTTGGGGTGAAAGTGATCATTTTCTTTTTATGTCTCTATCACCTGATCATTTTCTTTTTATGTCTCTATCACCTGATCATCTATCTCTATGAACCTGACAGTCCCGGACTAGATTTTGGCCCCATAGTATCCTATGGGGCGGAGGGAGCCGGATGGCAGCAATTAGCAGCATCCGGCTGCACACCGGACCAGAGGGCATATTTGCTCTCCGGTTCTGTGTTCAGATCTGGTCCAGGGCTGTCAGGTTCACCCCTGACAGCCCCGGATCGGATCTGGCCATGGTGTGAAGCCAGCCTAACTCTGAAAGATTCTACATACTTTGAAACATATTTTGAAAAGCCTGTTGAGTCTATGTGTCCCAGCTGATAAGGCTGATGCGGTCACCTTCCAACTGGTCCCTGTCCCACTTTGACTGATAGGTCCCTCCTTATGTACACACAGAGTGAAACACACCTTGCTGCAAGTGCAATCTACAGGTTGAAAGAAAATGGTAAACCCGATGGCTGTGGCCAGCGGGTCTTCCAGAGAGCGTTTTGGTCCCAAACAATTAGGTAAAGTTTTAGGGCCATTTTAAATTTGAAACTTTTTTTCTCAAAGCTGCATTCGGCGATTTTTTGGTAAGTAGCTCGGATTTTCGATTGCGAACCAAATCTGCAATGTTCACAGTGAACATATTCGGGGAAAGTTTGCTTCTCTCTAGTTCTGGCACCTTAGGGGGTGTGGGAAGGTCACCTACAAACTATTCTAGCAATATCTGCGCAAAAAAGCCAAGTAGCTCTCCTTTCTTCTCAGCCCTGATGTGTGTGGCCAAACAGTAGTTTCTGATAATCATTGCTTTCAGAAGAAATTGTGCAATAAATTCCATGTTCCCCTTATAACCCTTATATAACTGTCAAATTTACAGCAAACAAAAAAAACATATACGGTACATTTTTACTAGACATAAGTGAATTTTCCCCTAACATATTCACCAATTTAAAATATTGTAGATTCAGTTCTTGATCAGAAATCTGAGCAATTTACAGAAAAATTGGGAAAGTGGCTTTGTTAAGGAAAAAGTTTGAAATATTAAAATGGTCCTATAACGTTCTATGAATCTTTGGGGCCAAAACGCTCGCTGGAATATCCGCTGGCCGTGAACAACACATAACCTTACCATTTCTTCTTTCCACAAACCTATAATTAATAAAAAACTCCAATCAACTCTCATACACATGTTTGGATTAATATAATAGTACCATACACATTGATATAAGGTCCCAAACGTGTATTTAGACTCACAATATTCGGTGGTCGCATACCCACAACTACATCAACAACAAACTTTTGCGACACAACTCATGAATATTAATAAAAATTCAATTTTATTAAGGTGCAGGATAAAGTGCAACAGTGCTTTACAACCACGTTTTAGCAGGATTAGTAGGACTGTACAAAATTCTATAGCAGAGGTCACATAATAGTTTATATATCTAGTATACACCAATATATACATATCTGTGAAATATACCAATATATGGTGACGATCAATCATACACATAGGTAACACAATATAGTGACTTGCTCAGTCCTAGATTTTACTGGACACTCCTAATATACAGTGCCTACAAGTAGTATTCAACCCCCTGCAGATTTAGCTGGTTGACACATGCGGAATTAACTTGGCATTGTGACATTTGGACTGTAGATCAGCCTGGAAGTGGGAAATGCAGTGCCACAAAAAAAATTTATTTATTTATTATTTTTTTTTAAAGCGTTAAAAGTTAATTCAGAGGGTCGTTTATTATTCAACCCCTCAAACCACCAGCATTCTGTTTGGTCCCCCTAAAGTATTAAGAAGTAGTTCAGGCACAAAGAACAATAAGCTTCACATGTGTGGATTAATTATCTCTTTTGCCAGCCTTTTCTGACTATTTAAGACCCTCCCCAAACTTGTGAACAGCACTCATACATGGTCAACATGGGAAAGACAAACAAGCATTCCAAGGCCATCAGAGACAAGATCGTGGAGGGTCACAAGGCTGGCAAGGGGTACAAAACCCTTTCCAAGGAGTTGGGCCTACCTGTCTCCACTGTTGGGAGCATCATCCGGAAGTGGAAGGCTTATGAAGCTACTGTTAGCCTTCCACGGCCTGGACAGCCTTTGAAAGTTTCCTCCCGTGCCGAGGCCAGGCTTGTCCGAAGAATCAAGGCTAACCCAAGGACAACAAGGAAGGAGTTCCGGGAAGATCTCATGGCAGTGGGGACATTTGTTTCAGTCAATACCATAAGTAACGTACTGCACCGCAATGGTCTCCGTTCCAGACGAGCCCGTAAGGTTCCTTTACTTTCAAAGCGTCATGTCAAGGCTCGTCTACAGTTTGCCCATGATCACTTGGAGGACTCTGAGACAGACTGGTTCAAGGTTCTATGGTCTGATGAGACCAAGATCGAGATCTTTGGTGCCAACCACACACGTGACGTTTGGAGACTGGATGGCACTGCATACGACCCCAAGAATACCATCCCTACAGTCAAGCATGGTGGTGGCAGCATCATGCTGTGGGGCTGTTTCTCAGCCAAGGGGCCTGGCCATCTGGTCCGCATCCATGGGAAGATGGATAGCACGGCCTACCTGGAGATTTTGGCCAAGAACCTCCGCTCCTCCATCAAGGATCTTAAGATGGGTCGTAATTTCATCTTCCAACAAGACAACGACCCAAAGCACACAGCCAAGAAAACCAAGGCCTGGTTCAAGAGGGAAAAAATCAAGGTGTTGGAGTGGCCTAGTCAGTCTCCTGACCTTAACCCAATTGAAAACTTGTGGAAGGAGCTCAAGATTAAAGTCCACATGAGACACCCAAAGAACCTAGATAACTTGGAGAAGATCTGCATGGAGGAGTGGGCCAAGATAACTCCAGAGACCTGTGCCGGCCTGATCAGGTCTTATAAAAGACGATTATTAGCTGTAATTGCAAACAAGGGTTATTCCACAAAATATTAAACATAGGGGTTGAATAATAATTGACCCACATTTTTATGTTTAAAATTTATAAAAATTCAACTGAGCAACATAACTTTTTGGTTTGTAAGATTTATGCTTCTGTTAATAAATCCTACTCTTGTTTGCAGTTTGAAGGCTCTAACTTATTGGCATCTTATCAAACCAGCTAAATCTGCAGGGGGTTGAATACTACTTGTAGGCACTGTAAATAAACCACCATCCCGGAATATTATTGGTCACCCCTCTACACCCTCATAACCCTATCAAATTTAAATAGTATTAACTACTCACTCCCCATAGGTATGAAATTGGGGCATCCAAGTGAGGGGTTACAGTGCTGGTAGCATAAGTGTATATCCTATTGAGGGGTTAAAGTGCTGATAGCATGAGTAAACATACCACATGAGGGGTGAAAAGATGCAAGCAGCTAAGTTTGTTTACCTTGGAGGTGGCTGGAGAAGTCGCAGTAAAAGTCCTAACACCCTTGGCCGTGCGCCCCAATGCGCATATCGGTCACTCCTTCATCAGGGGGCATCCACAAACCTCTCTGATGTCCATTCACAGCAGGAATCTGAATCTGAAACTCACTGCCTGCTGTAAGCGGGGTGACATGAGAAGGTTGATGTGAAGCCAGAGCTCAGCCATGTCACTCGAGCTGACCTCAGATGAACCAGACTGTGACATACCCAGCTCACAGCTGGCAGTCAGTTTCGTTCCCCTTCTGTGAGTGGACATAGCTGAAGATCGTGGAGGGTTTGTGTGGGGATAATATAGATGGGAAAAAGGGATGTATTTTTGTTCTTTTTTTATAAATAAATCATTTTTCACTGTGTGGTGTATTATTTACTATTTACTTAGAGGTTCATAATGGCCAGGTCTAACATTGCTCTGACATTATAAACCTCGGGCTCAGTGACAGCTGGAAAAATTCATCTGGCATTACTTCCTTATTACTCAGTCTGCCATCGGCACCAGGAAAACTGGAAGAGCATGGTAATTGCCAATTTTGGCATCACTCAGGGGCGGCTGCAGGAGCATGTGGAGCCCAGAACGGTTGAACCTCACCAAGCTGAGAATGCCAGCCCTCAGCTGCCTGGGCTACCTTGGCTGGCAATCAAACCATAAGGAGACAGTTAAGTAGGTGAGGAGATTGTAGCCACACACCCCTCTGGTAAATATGCAAATTTGCACTTTTTATATTTACAGTAATCTAATGTCAGTTTGGTTGCCATACTGCCATCCAATCACAGAAACCAGCAGTCAGTGTGGGGCTAAATCTGACTTTAACCAATCAAGCAGGGAAGCAGTGACCGGAGCCAGGGTGTTAGTGACTCTTAAGCTTGGTAAGTATATCAGAATAGGAAGCTAATGTCTGTGCGAAAACAGCAGGGCTTCATGGTTTGAGATATGTTTGGCAGGTTTTGGGCCCCTTTAAAGGTTTTTTCTATGCCCTTGATTTTGCATCCCATTGATTTTAATGGAGTTCAGAAGTTCGCCGATGTATTTGGCGAGCAATTGCCCGTTCGGCGAAGAGAGCTGAATCTGAACTTCAAAAGGTTTGCCATTTCTAAATTTTGCCACTAATATGTTGTATTTCCATATCCCAATGCTATAAAACTCTGTGAGGCACCAGTGGGTACAAAATACTCACTGCACTCCTCGATATATTTCTTAAGCAGTGTAGTTTCCAATATGTGGTCACTTATGTGGGTTTTGCTGATCTGGAATTCGCACATAGGGTGATATCTTCCTTGAAAAACGGCAAATATGTTTATACAAAGAGGCTGCTCACCAGTGGCGTAACATTTACGGTCGCAGGGGTCGCCGCTGCGACGGGGCCCGGGCCTATAGGGGGCCCGCATCGCCAGCCGCCCCCTGCACCCGCTGTGCCGAGCGCCCTGCGCCCATCAATGCCAGCGCCGGGCGCAGCACAGCCCGCACTGTCAAGCAGCCGAAAATCTGCCCTTTGCCCCTGGGAAGCTGTCACCCACCTCCTCCTCAGTCTCCCGCCCGGCGGCCGTGCATCAGGTCCTGGCCGCTCATTATCCAGGAAGTGAGGACACGCCCCCCAGCTGCTGCCGAACAGAGAAGGGAAGAAGAGAGCGGAGAACAAGACACAGGTGAGAGGAGGAAAGCGGGGGAGAGCAGGGGACACAAGAGAATGAGAGCTGGTGGACAGAAGAGGATGAGAGCGGGGCACAGAGGAGGAGGATAAGAGCAGGGCACAGAGGAGGGGGAGAGCAGGGGACACAGGAAGAGAATGAGAGCTGGTTGACAAAGGAGGATGAGAGCGGGGCACAGAGGAGGAGGATAAGAGCAGGGCACAGAGGAGGGGGAGAGCAGGGGACACAGGAAGAGGATGAGAGCTGGTGGACAGAGGAGGAGGATGAGAGCGGGGCACAGAGGAGGAGGAGGATAAGAGCGGGGGACAGAGGAGGGGAAGAGCAGGGGACACAGGAAGAGAATGAGAGCTGGTGGACAGAGGAGGAGGATGAGAGCGGGGACACAGAGGAGGAGGAGGATAAGAGCGGGGGACAGAGGAGCAGGAGGATAAGAGCGGGGGACAGAGGAGGAGGATGAGAGCTGGTGGACAGAGGAGGAGGATGAGAGCTGGTGGACAGAGGAGGAGGATGAGAGCTGGTGGACAGAGGAGGAGGATAAGAGCGGGGCACAGAGGAGGAGGATAAGAGCAGGGCACAGAGGAGGAGGATAAGAGCGGGGGACAGAGGAGAGGGAGAGCAGGGGAAACAGGAAGAGGATGAGAGCTGGTGGACAGAAGAGGAGGATGAGAGCTGGTGGACAGAAGAGGAGGATGAGAGCGGGGCACAGAGGAGGAGGATAAGAGCGGGGGACAGAGGAGGAGGAGAGCAGGGGACACAGGAAGAGGATGAGAGCTGGTGGACGGAGGAGGATAAGAGCGGGGCACGGAGGAGGGGGAGAGCAGGGGACACAGGAAGAGGATGAGAGCTGGTGGACAGAGGAGGAGGATGAGAGCGGGGCACAGAGGGGGAGGAGGATAAGAGCGGGGGACAGAGGAGGGGGAGAGCAGGGGACACAGGAAGAGGATGAGAGCTGGTGGACAAAGGATGAGAGCGGGGTACAGAAGAGGAGGATGAGAGCAGAGGAGGAGGATGAGAGTGGGGGACAGAGGAGGAGAAGAGCAGGGGACACAGGAAGAGGATGATAGCAGGGGACAGACAGAGGAGGAGGATGAGAGTGGGGGACAGAGGAGGAGGATTAGAGCGGGGGACAGAGGAAGAAGATGAGAGCAGGGGACAGAGGAAAAGGACAGCAGGGGACACAGGAGCGGGTGGACAGAGGAGGAGGTTGAGAGCAGGGCACAGAGGAGGAAGATGAAAGCGGGGGAGAGAGGAGTAGGGGAGCAGGGGACACAGGAAAAGGATGAGAGCGGGGGACAGAGGAGGAGGATGAGAGCTGGTGGACAGAGGAGGAGGATGAGAGCTGGTGGACAGAGGAGGAGGATGAGAGCTGGTGGACAGAGGAGGAGGATGAGAGCTGGTGGACAGAGGAGGAGGATGAGAGCTGGTGGACAGAGGAGGAGGATAAGAGCGGGGCACAGAGGAGGAGGATAAGAGCGGGGCACAGAGGAGGAGGATAAGAGCGGGGGACAGAGGAGAGGGAGAGCAGGGGAAACAGGAAGAGGATGAGAGCTGGTGGACAGAAGAGGAGGATGAGAGCTGGTGGACAGAAGAGGAGGATGAGAGCGGGGCACAGAGGAGGAGGATAAGAGCGGGGGACAGAGGAGGGGGAGAGCAGGGGACACAGGAAGAGGATGAGAGCTGGTGGACAGAGGAGGAGGATGAGAGTGGGGCACAGAGGAGGAGGAGGATAAGAGCGGGGGACAGAGGAGGGGGAGAGCAGGGGACACAGGAAGAGGATGAGAGCTGGTGGACAGAGGATGAGAGCGGGGTACAGAGGAGGAGGATGAGAGCAGAGGAGGAGGATGAGAGAGGGGGACAGAGGAGGAGAAGAGCAGGGGACACAGGAAGAGGATGATAGCAGGGGACAGACAGAGGAGGAGGATGAGAGTGGGGGACAGAGGAGGAGGATTAGAGCGGGGGACAGAGGAAGAAGATGAGAGCAGGGGACAGAGGAAAAGGACAGCAGGGGACACAGGAGCGGGTGGACAGAGGAGGAGGTTGAGAGCAGGGCACAGAGGAGGAAGATGAAAGCAGGGGAGAGAGGAGTAGGGGAGCAGGGGACACAGGAAGAGGATGAGAGTGGGGAACAGAGGAAGAGGATGAGAGCGGGTGGACAGAGGAGGAGGATGAGAGCGGGGCACAGAGGAGAAAGATGAGAGCGGGGGACAGAGGAGGATGAGATTGAGGGACGCAGGAAGAGGATGAGAGCAGGGGACAGAAGAGTAGGGGAGCAAGGGGCACAGGAGAAGGTGGAGAGTGGGGGGACAGAGGAGGAGGAGGAGCGCGAGGGGCACAGGAGAGCGGGGCAAAGAGGATGCTATGAGGCTGCATATATAAGGCTGCACTATATGGAGAGCTATGAGGCTGCATGTATAAGGCTGCACCATATAGAGAGGCTATGAGGCTGCATATTTGAGGCTGCACCATATAGAGAGGCTATGAGGCTGCATATTTGAGGCTGCACCATATAGAGAGGCTATGAGGCTGCATATATAATACTCCACTATATGAGGCTGTACTATATGGAGAGCTATGAGGCTGCATATATAAGGCTGTACTATAGAGGCTGCACTACATGGACAACTAAGCCTGCATTATACTGTATAGAGGGCTGTGAGGCTATGTTATATTATATGGAGGGCTGTGAGGCTGTATTATACTATATGGAGGGGCAATGAGGCTATATTATACTATATGGAGGGCTGTGAGGCTGTATTATACTATACAGAGGACTATGATGCTACTATATGTAGGATAGTAGGGGTGCATTATAATAATTGGATGACTATTGGGGCTACCTTATGAATGGGGGACTATGGGATGCATTATAATACATGGAGGACTATGGGGGTCTATTGTAATATATGGAAGAATATGGGGATACATTATAATAATTAGAGGACTATCGTGGCGGGAGGAGGAAGACCGTATATACCAGGACGGGGGACATATATACCACGATAAGGGCCATATTCCCGGAGGGAGACCATATATAGCAGGATGGGAGACAAATTTAAAAGGATTAGCTCCATATTCCAGTAGGATTACCATATATAGCAGGATGAGGGACATTAATACATAGACGGGTCAATTTGTGAGTCTTTATAGAACTTAGAACGTTACATGGGGCCCATACATCCGACCAACGTGTGCCCGTGGGTGGGGGGGGGGGGGCCCGGTCTGAATTTCGCAGCGGGGCCCACCAGACTCTAGTTACGCCACTGCTGCTCACCTGATACAGTTGTGAAAACCCACAACTGGTAATGATCACTCAAATACAAGTAGCTGCTGCAGGACCATACTTTCCACAGATCCCTGTGGTTTTAATCAGCTCCCAGGACACAGTACCTCGAGGTCCGCGCTGCCACTTCAGAAAGGAACAAAAGAAGCCAGTACAAGAGAATGTATGGATCAACGATTCTTCTTTATTATCCAACGCGTTTCAGAGTTATCTCCCAACTCCATCAGGGAATGTCAATGACATACTAACACTGTATCTCGGCTATTCAATTGCCTGGGATACTTCCGTGTTGAGGATGCTGAGTTCGCGCTAGGTCCTCCCTGTTTGCCGCGCAGGGATCGCGAGAGTACCCAGAATGCTGTGTGCTGGTCACGCGATGTTTGGGCTCGGAGCAGCGTGTTTGGAGTAGCTCCGCCCGCCCCCGGAGGTTCGCGCTCGGCCGCATGTGTCTGAAAACAAGGGCGGTATTGATTTTAAGTTATCTATGTCTGTATTGTGTATTGCAATGTGTATTGATTTATGCTAATCACCTTATTACTTACTCACAGCACAAATCACGGCTAATTGGTGACGCCAGAATGGGCGGTCCTGTTCCTTCCATATAGAACGTGAGCAGGTACCAGTAGCCATATGTGACCAGTCGAAGGGCGAGAGCCCGAAACGGTCCGTTGTCACCCTTGGCACCCCCTCCCTGCATTCGTGTTATGTTCCCACAATAAAGGACACCGCTGATTTGCCTTCATCCCGGTGAGTGCCGTCTTTTCTCTCCTGTTGCTGTATTGTTATGGACTTATTCTATTGACTGGCACCCCGGTGATAGTGCCTCCTGCCCACTGGCAACTACACCCTGTGGATTGGCGGGGTGGTGCCCTTGTGCTTTCTACGGTTTGTTTGACTTATCTCTTCCATTGAGACACGCCCCATAGGCCCTTTGCCACCCGTCTGGACGTTGCAGTGAGGTGAACATGGAGCCTGCCAGCTCTGGGAGCGCACAAAAATCGGTTTTACAACAATGGGAACTGTTTGCAGGGAGGGAGGATGCCGAGGCCTTTTTTACAGATTGCAATTCCAAAGAGACTATCACTATCCTAAGTATTAAGACTTTGGAACAAAAAATCACTGCCCTGGCCGAGAAAGAGCTACGTTTGTTCTGGAGTGTCACATCTTTAAAAATGTATTTGGCCTGCTCAAGAGTACCGCGTGGTTTGAGAGTATCTAAAAATATGGATACACAAAATCCTGATCCATTGTTTGGAGGCTGTGCAGCATGAGTCTTCTCTGGGTTTTCTAAAAGTAGTAGTTGAACAGAATCAGTGGCGTACCACCCGCGGTCGCAGGGGTCGCAAGTGAGACCGGGCCCGGAGGTACAGGGGCCCGGAGCACGCCGACCCCTGCTACCGCTGCGCCAGCTGTGTGGTGCTCTACCCGGCCGGTCCCCAGGCGGATGATCACGGCCGCCGGAGGACTACTGGCCCTCACCGCTGACGATGCAGCCACCCCGCCCCCCTTCTTCCTCTGCCTGCAGACCGCGGAGAAGGCTGGGGACTGTAGGAGTGGAGACATGCAGCAGCACGCCTACCTCTCTGCCGAAGAGGAGCTGCTTAGAGTCTCCCGGCCTGGCCTGCTCTCCTCCTCACACAGCACCGCTGGAGTCACTGCTTCCTGGGCCTGGCATGAAGACCTTCAGGGAGCACGGAGAACACAGGAGAGAAGGTGCAGTCAGTGTGTGTGTTGACTGTGTGTGCAGTGTATGTATGTGACTGTGTGTGCAGTGTATGTGACTGTGAATGCAATGTATGTGACTGTGTGTTCAATGTATGTATGTGACTGTGTGTGCAGTGTATGTATGTGACTGTGTGTGCAGTGTATGTGACTGTGAATGCAATGTATGTGACTGTGTGTTCAATGCATGTGACTGTGTGTTCAATGCATGTGACTGTATGTGCAATGCATGTGACTGTATGTGCAATGTATGTATGTGACTGTGTGTGCAGTGTATGTGACTGTGTGTCAGTGCATGTGACTGTGTGTGCAGTGCATGTGACTGAGTGCAATGCATGTGACTGAATGCAATGTATGTGCAATGCATGTGACTGTGAGTGCAATGCATGTGACTGTGAGTGCAATGCATGTGACTGTGTGTGCAATGCATGTGACTGTGTGTGCAATGCATGTGACTGTATGTGCAATGCATGTGACTGTATGTGCAATGCATGTGACTGTATGTGCAATGCATGTGACTGTGAATGCAATGCATGTGATTGTATGTGCAATGCATGTGACTGTGAATGCAATGTATGTGCAATGCATGTGACTGTATGTGCAATGCATGTGATTGTATGTGCAATGCATGTGACTGAGTGCAATGCATGTGACTGTATGTGCAATGCATGTGAATGCAATGCATGTGACTGTATGTGCAATGCATGTGACTGTATGTGCAATGCATGTGACTGTATGTGCAATGCATGTGACTGTGTGTGCAATGCATGTGACTGTGTGTGCAATGCATGTGACTGTATGTGCAATGTATGTGACTGTATGTGCAGTGCATGTGACTGAGTGCAATGCATGTGACTGTTAATGCAATGTATGTGCAACGCATGTGACTGTGAGTGCAATGCATGTGACTGTGTGCAATGCATGTGACTGTGAATGCAATGCATGTGACTGTGAGTGCAATGCATGTGACTGTGAATGCAATGTATGTGCAATGCATGTGACTGTGAGTGCAATGCATGTGACTGTGAGTGCAATGCATGTGACTGTGTGTGCAATGCATGTGACTGTGTGTGCAATGCATGTGACTGTATGTGCAATGCATGTGACTGTATGTGCAATGCATGTGACTGTATGTGCAATGCATGTGACTGTGAATGCAATGCATGTGATTGTATGTGCAATGCATGTGACTGTGAATGCAATGTATGTGCAATGCATGTGACTGTATGTGCAATGCATGTGATTGTATGTGCAATGCATGTGACTGAGTGCAATGCATGTGACTGTATGTGCAATGCATGTGAATGCAATGCATGTGACTGTATGTGCAATGCATGTGACTGTATGTGCAATGCATGTGACTGTATGTGCAATGCATGTGACTGTGTGTGCAATGCATGTGACTGTGTGTGCAATGCATGTGACTGTATGTGCAATGTATGTGACTGTATGTGCAATGCATGTGACTGTATGTGCAATGCATGTGACTGTGTGTGCAATGCATGTGACTGTGTGTGCAATGCATGTGACTGTATGTGCAATGTATGTGACTGTATGTGCAATGCATGTGACTGTGTGTGCAATGCATGTGACTGTGGGCGGTAAGCAGGCTGTGTGTGCAGAATTATATTATCTGGAACGGCTATGAGGCGGCATTATAGTCAGGCGGCATTATATTATCTGGAGTGGCTATGAGGCAGCATTATAGTGAGGCGGCATGATATTTGTAGCGGCTGTGAGGTGGCATTATATTATTTGTAGTGGCTGTGAGGCGGCATTATATTATCTGTAGCGGCTGTGAGGCGGCATTATATTATTTGTAGCGGCTGTGAGGCGGCATTATATTATCTGGAGCGGCTGTGAGGCGGCATAATATTATCTGGAGCGGCTGTGAGGCGGCATTATATTATCTGGAGCGGCTGTGAGTCGGCATTATATTATCTGGAGCGGCTGTGAGGCGGCATTATATTATCTGGAGCGGCTGTGAGGCGGCATTATATTATCTGGAGCGGCTGTGAGGCGGCATTATATTATCTGGAGCGGCTGTGAGGCGGCATTATATTATCTGGAGCGGCTGTGAGGCGGCATTAGATTATCTGGAGCGGCTGTGAGGCGGCATTAGATTATCTGGAGCGGCTGTGAGGCGGCATTAGATTATCTGGAGCCGCTGTGAGGCAGCATTATATTATCTGGAGCGGCTGTGAGGCGGCATTATATTATCTGGAGCGGCTGTGAGGCGGCATTATATTATCTGGAGCGGCTGTGAGGCGGCATTATATTATCTGGAGCGGCTGTGAGGCGGCATTAGATTATCTGGAGCGGCTGTGAGGCGGCATTAGATTATCTGGAGCGGCTGTGAGGCGGCATTAGATTATCTGGAGCGGCTGTGAGGCGGCATTAGATTGTCTGGAGCAGATGTGAGGCGGCATTAGATTATTTGGAGCGGCTGTGAGGCAGCATTATATTATCTGGAGTGGCTGTGAGGCAGCATTATATTATCTGGAGCGGCTGTGAGGCGGCATTATATTATCTGGAGCAGCTGTGAGGTGGCCTTATATTATCTGGAGCGGCTGTGAGGCGGCATTAGATTATTTGGAGCGGCTGTGAGGCAGCATTATATTATCTGGAGCGGCTGTGAGGCAGCATTATATTATATGGAGCGGCTGTGAGGCGGCATTAGATTATCTGGAGCAGCTGTGAGGCGGCATTAGATTATCTGGAGCAGCTGTGAGGCGGCATTAGATTATTTGGAGCGGCTGTGAGGCAGCATTATACTATAATGGAGGATCATATATACCTGAATGAGGGACATTAATACATAATGAAGGGGAGAGGGGTCAATTTGTGAGTCTTTATAGGATTTAGAACATTACGTAGGACCCGTACATCTGACCAATGTGGGCGCCCATGGGAAGGGGGGCCCAGGTCCAAATTTCGCACCGGGGCCCTTCGGACTCTAGTTACGCCACTGAACAGAATGTAACAGAGCATTCCAGAGTAACTACGGAGTTAATCTCCTTAAGACAAGAGCTCCAAGGACGATATAGTCAAGATAAATGGGTCAGCTTCCTGAAAAAACTAGATGAAAAACTTGTGCCCATGCAAAATGAGATCAAAATCGTTAAAAGAGATAAGTTCCTTCGGGATAAACTCGATTACGAAAATGGGCGGGTGTTTTCTTGGGGTAAACTCCCTGACACCCCTAGGAATAAGAAGAATAAGACCCCGAAAAAACCTGCTACGCCCAAAACTCCATCAAAAATACCAGAGACTCCTGTCATCCCTAATGACCCGAAAGGGCCTAATAAAAAGAACAAGAAAAACAACAGAAAAACAGGTTCAAACATGGATAAAGATCAGGATGTGGATACATCTAGTAACAGTTCTAGCACTCACGACCTCCCTTTAGGCGTAGAACCCGAAGGGGAGGAAGACGTGGATTCAGAGGAAGAAAGAATATTTCCACCACCCCTAAAGAGAAAGCAGGTGTCGTGGCAGGATTAGAAGAAGCTGATTTGAAAGTCTATAACTTAACTGATCGCCCATTGACTTCTGATATGTCTGCTGTCCTCCAGAAAGGCCTTAGTTTCTGCGTTGCAGAAAGTTTCGACTACGCAGAGTTTAGGGCTGATCTGTTTAGAGCTGTTAGAAAATTGCAACTCTGTAAACACTTTGAGGTACAAAAAAGTATGGGTTCTGTTGACGCTGCACTGAGTCACACTAAAATCTTTAATAGCAATGTAAGTATTGGTCCTCTGGGTTTCTTTCCGGGAGGGAATATAGGGCCACAATCACAATCTGATATAGCTCTATTGTTGGGAATTAATGAAAGTCAGGATCTCACCCCGGAGGGGATGGGGGAGTCTAGACCTGCCTTTACAGGTGGGGTCAAGTCTACCTTCATGCCTCCTGTTGGACAGGGTGATAATTTAGACTTGTTCACTGAGTTAGTGGACCGGGATATTAAAGCTCTGGTCTACCCTGATCCCCCTCAGAATCTGACGAGAGGCGAACTCCATGCTATCAGAGAAATGAGACAATGGCCTGATGTTGTTTTCCGAAAAGCGGATAAGGGGGGCAGTATTGTGTTGCTCCCTAGAGCGGCCTATTTGAAGGAGGCCTTTAGACAACTGGACCGGAGGGATACCTATGTGGCTTTGTCGGGTGATCCTACTCTGGAACATCAAAAGAAATTACTTTCATTCTTGAGATCGTATGTCTATAAGAATGTACTATCCTTAAAAGAAGCCCCCTGGGGAACCGCCAGGTTATCACTAACAACACACTATGGGTGAGTGTATGACCTAATGGTATTATGCCTTAACTTGTCTGTTAACACTTGCCTTGCTGTGCAAATTTGATAATAATGTGATTTGTGCCTTGTTTTTGGTTATACCCAGGAGGTTACCACCTCAATGCAGTTGTTTTTGGAACTTCCCTGTACTTCGTTTCATAACGTTTATGTGTCTGCTTTTATATTACTATTAAAAGTTATATTTTACGTAACTCAAACTCCATAGTGGTTTCCACTTAATTTATCCTTAAAAGAAGCAGAGAAGCTTTATCCTGAGCACCCGATGAGGCCACATTGGTATTACCTCCTTAAAATCCACAAGGATTTGTCCACCCCTCCTGGCAGGCCTATCGTGTCCGCTGTAGGCTCCCTCTTAGAGCCTGTGTCTAAATTTTTGGATTGGTTTTTGCACCCATACCTCGCTACCGTACCCTCACTGGCTAAAGATACATACGATTTTGTGAGGATGATAGATCTAATCAATTGGGGGGAGAACTTTAGGTTAGCCTCCATAGATATCGAAAGTTTATACACAAGGATCCCACAAACGTTGGCTGTGACGGTGGTGAGAAGGTTGCTGACCAACAACAATGTGAATACAGATGTGACGAATTTTGTATGCGAAGCATTAGAATTCATTCTTTCACACAATGTGTTCAGTTTTCTCGATCATTGGTTTGCTCAGAAGGGGGGCGTGGCCATGGGTACTCCAGTGGCTTGTACCCTGGCCAACCTCTTTCTCGCTGCCTTTTAAGGAAGAATATGTGTTCACACAACAAAATCCTTTCTTGAAATACATAAGACATTATATCAGATATGTCGATGACGTGTTAATAGTGTGGGAAGGTGACGAGAGGGAATTCAGCGAGTTTGTGGCGTTTTTGAATAAGAATTCTTTTAATATGGCCTTTACCTCGATTTTCGGGGACAAGTCGCTCGAGTTTTTGGACGTGAAGCTCGAGTTACTTGACAATAGATTGGTAAGGTCAGTATATAGAAAACCTACGGCCACAAACTCGCTGTTGCACTTCAATAGCGCTCATCCGGAGCATACTAGAACAGGACTTCCTTTCAGTCAGTTTTTGCGTTTTAAACGTATTAACAACGTCGCCGAGAATTTTGAATTGCAAGCTGATTTGTTAGAGCAAGATTTGTCACGACGGGGGTACCCCGCTTCTGTGTTGAAACAAGCTCGGACTACTGCGACTAATCATTCCCCCCACGCCACTTCCAGGACTCTGACTACCAGCGGTAATACTCAATCAAAGAAATTCTATTTCAGTTTTAGACACGGGCCAATAATTTCACGGATAGCAGCTGCTATAAGAAGGCATTGGCATGTTGTTGAAACTGATAAAACCTTGACAAAAGTTTCCCCGACCTCGGTTGTGACATACAGGAGATGCAAAAATCTTGGTGACATGTTGGTGCAGAAAAGGATAAAAAAGACAGATAGTGGTAATACTTGGTTAAACCTGAAACGTTTGCAGGGGAATTATAAATGTGGACACTGCAATTGGTGTCCCCAGTTTGCCACCGGTCCCTGGATTGAACTAGGAGGACGGAGGATTAAAATAAATTCCTTTATTAATTGCCGCACCAAGTGGGTTGTGTACGCTATATGGTGCCCATGCAAGAGGTTTTATGTGGGAAAAACCATTAGACCACTGTTTGTGAGGGCCAGAGAACATTTTGGGTCTATTCTAAAGAAAAAAGGCTCCCCAAGACTTATCCAACATGTCATCGAGCATCACAATGGAGATGCAAGTGTCTTGTGTTTTGCGGGGATTGAAAGGCTTTTCCCTTCTAAAAATGGGGGAGATCAACATAAGCGGTTGCTGCAGATCGAAGCCAATTGGATCTTGGAGTTGTCTGCTCAGGGTCCACTTGGCCTGAATGATAAGTTGGATTTAGCCGTGTTCATTTGAGTAGAGTTAAGTGTTGCTGACAAAAAGAGTAACTGGTGTTTTCTCTTAAACTGGGGGGTGGATATTTAGATATAGCCTTCCTTACTGACTTTTGTTTGTTGGTAGTTAGGGGGCATCCTCTCTTTGTTCAGTGAGGTGTTTTCCTCCCTGTTAGTGAGGTCAATAGTGTTTACGCCTGCTGGGACACACACACACACTCATATGTTATTTGTGCGTGTTTGTGCACCTCGCTAATCGGGACTGGGTATGGGGAGCCTCTAAAACACGCTGCTTGCTAATAAGGGAAGACCTGGTTTTAATTAAATTAAGCTTGGTTGATAGGTAGCCTTAATTTTGTGCTGCCTGTACATGTATAGGTGCGTTGCCTAGCAACCCTACTAACACTGTATCTCGGCTATTCAATTGCCTGGGATACTTCCGTGTTGAGGTTGCTGAGTTCGCGCTAGGTCCTCCCTGTTTGCCGCGCAGGGATCGCGAGAGTACCCAGAATGCTGTGTGCTGGTCCCGCGATGTTTGGGTTCGGAGCAGCGTGTTTGGAGTAGCTCCTCCCACCCCCGGAGGTTCGCGCTCGGCCGCATGTGTCTGAAAACAAGGGCGGTATTTATTTTAAGTTATCTATGTCTGTATTGTGTATTGCAATGTGTATTGATTTATGCTAATCACCTTATTACTTACTCACAGCACAAATCACGGCTGATTGGGCGGTCCTGTTCCTTCCATATAGGACGTGAGCAGGCACCAGTAGCCATATGTGACCAGTCGAAGGGCGAGAGCCCGAAACGGTCCGTTGTCACCCTTGGCACCCCCTCCCTGCATTCGTGTTATGTTCCCACAATAAAGGACACCGCAGATTTGCCTTCATCCCGGTGAGTGCCGTCTTTTCTCTCCTGTTGCTGTATTGTTAGAGACATGGTACACACCTTCCCTGAATGCATCATACACACTGCATTCAGTGGTGCTTTCACTTTGGAAAGCACCGGGGGATTATAGGTTCTCTTAAAAATTCAAGTAGTGCTCCTTGCTATCCAATCCCAGCCTTGTGCTCAAACAGTAGTGTACAATCATATATGGTGTACTGCTACTTTTGGTAAAAATTGGAAAGTAAATTCACCAGGTTATATTCTCCTGTTAATCTTCTAAAAAATAATACATTTGGTGCTAAAACAGTATTTTAGTGGGAAAAAAAATTGTTTTTTTTTGCTTTTACATCTAAATGTTATAAAGTTCTCTAAAACCCCGTAAGTTAAAAATGCTCAGTACACCACTAGATTAACTCCTTGAGGAGCGTAGTTTGAAATATTCACTTTTAGGGCTCGGACACACTCATCCGAGTTTGACGGACGAGACTCGGAACAGGCTGGAGCAGTGACCCTGATCGGCCTCTCCCTGTCTGTACAGGGAATGCAATGCTGCACAGAAATGTCAGGGGCTCTGCAAATGCAACATGGCATACACAATCTAATCCAATCTATTTCAAACAAATGTACACTCCAAAAGTCAAATAGTGGTCTTTCCCTTGCGAGCCCTGATATGTACCCAAAAAGCAGTCTTTGACCACACGTTGGGTATCATCGCAGTCGGATGAAGTTTCATAATAAATTATGGGGTTAATTTTCTCCTATTTCTCCTAGTGTCGGGCGATATGGCCGGTCTTGTGGCAGCGACGGCAAATTTGTTCCCCTGCGGAGCTGTAACGCTCGGTGATCCTCCCTTTGTATGACAAAGTTTGCCTTGCTCTCATCCATGGGACATCCTCCGGACTGTCAGCAAGCTGGATCAAAGGTTGAGGTTTTGGCTGTGGCTTTAGCGAGGGCTTTGGCCCCTGCTGCAGCTGCAGGGCTTCCATGACTCGAGTTATGTTCTTGCACATCTGGCGCACTTCAGAGCGTAAAGAGTCATATTTATCAGTGGTAGCAGTTTGTACACTGTTCTAAGCGGCAGGCACGTGTACCAGTGTTGTGGTAGTCTGCGCCTCACCACTGCACCACCGCCGGATGTCAGCTTCAGAAGTCTCCACTGGACTAAACCCCTTTATTGCCATGTCCTTTAAAGTATTGAAATCAGCATCCGGGTGGCTTAGGGACCACCAGAGCAAGGTTTTATTGACCTCTGGTGATAGTAGCCCCTGGATGAACTGCTCAGTTAACAGTTTGTCTTCATCAGGAACACTAGCAGGGCTGACTTGCTTTAGGGCTTGCAGCGCCTCCTGAAGATGCCAAGCATAGGTCTGTTGATAGCAATGGTAAAAGTGCATCCTTATGTCAGCCTCATTACAGTCTTCAAAAGTAGCTTTTAATGTATTAAAGATTATGGCTACTGATCCTCGCTCATCTACGGACAAGGATTCAATCTCTCTTTCTGCGCCACCGGTTAACTGTCCCAATACAACCGTGGCGCGCTGTTGACCTGTCATTGCATACATCTCCAACACGCTGCCGATCTTTCTTTTGAAGATGGACAGAGTATCAGGGCGGGCGTCATACTGGGGCTGCCACTTGGCACCCGGGATGTAGGGTAGCGAGATTGGCATGATTGGGGCTACAGCGCCAGGTGCACTGGTGGTACTACTGGTTGCAGCCATGGTTGCTTAGGGGTGATTCCCGGGGTCAGCGAAGATGCTATTGTCGTCGCTGGATGAGGCAGACATTTTTGGAGTCCCCCTAGTGAATCACGGCCTGTCTTTTAACAGTTAAACAGTTTTTGAACCCCGTATACAAGGGGTTAAGCGTTGGGAAGTTTCTGGACTAGGCCGCTGCGCTTCCGAAGTACTCGGCAGAGCGAGGGGCGGGTTTTGGTTTTGCACTCTGCAAATCATCACTCTCCATTTCTTCCCACTCCGCGGCGCAGTAATGGCGGCTCAGTTTAACAGTCACACAATACAGTCTTAAAGACGGCAAACAGTACCGGTAGCAAAGGGCACGGGATCCTGTTCATGAGCGCCAGAAAGAATATGTAGCACCCCAGGGTATGGAAATTCGGATGTCTGGGCCTCTTTCTCTCCAAACAGGGGAATGTCGCCAGTGGCCTCCCCAGATCCGTGGCCCCATTGGACTGCCTAAAAGAAGGGTTTTTTTTTTGTATTTACAAGGGATTAAAGTCTTTGTCTCATGACGCCACTTGCAGTACCTGGTGACTAGACACCAGCGCCGCCACAGTCCTTTGGAGGGTGGTGGTATTGCGGCTAGGGTAGAGCAGCTCCCTACAGGCAGATCTAAACCTCTGGGCAGTGACAGGATAGTCTCTGTGGGTAACGGGGACAGGGGGTGAAAAACAAACACACACGCTGTTGAATGTCTCTTTACCTATTACTAGTGGTATAGCAGGTAAAAGTCCGGCACAATGTCGGGTGACCAGGAAACACAGTTTAATCTCCACAGCAAGTGGGTGTAAGGCCTCCGTGTCCTCTTTTCCCCGTGTTGAAGCCCCTGCCCCATGTAGAACTTGGCTGGCCTACACTACTCTTTCTCTTCACCTGCGCTGTCAATGGGACACCTCTGATCACTACCGCCGTGTCTGTCTCCACGGTGTCTGGCTCCCTGAAATGTGATTAAGCAGGTGACCGGGTGACTAGAGTCTCCACAGTTTGCTGGGGTTCTCTGCTGGGCATGTAGCTCTCCTGCAGACGCAGACCCCGATGTCCGGTGTGTTGTTTGGGCGAACCTATTCTGGCTCCTCGGTTCCCACTCTCTTTCCTCTTTTCTCTTCTTGCCTTACGTCCCCACTCTTAAACTTGGCAGGACTGCTCAAAGTCTGTTCAGGGTCACCGGTTCAGGCCTAACATGGCACCAATCACCAGGACGTATTCGTAGCTCTCCTAGCGTCTGCACACTCTGACTAACTCCTCCTCAGCATCAGTATTTATTGGAGATCTTGCCTAAGTGCAACAAGTTGAGCTCCCCCTACTGTGCTGGGTGGAAGGTGTTGGTTGTACTGGTGTACCTGCTGTGGATATTCATCTGTGTTCTAGGAAGGCCTGTGGGTACCTGTGGATGCAGGGCGCACACACGTAGAGGTGGTTGAGGTAATTATGAATGAGAATTTATTTATATCACATGTCAAATGTGCTACACACATTATTTGTAAAAGTAATAAAGCTAAATATAAATCAATATTCATCAACATGATCCTCGGATAAGTAAGAAGTAATAGCCATATGTAGAATAATACCAAGCTCACCCACTAAAACTCGACATGCTTTTCACAAAAGCTTTATCAGGGGCCTCTGAATATTGATTTATTCTATTCCTTGTTCTAATAACAATATATTTTTGAAAGTTTTTATTCACTTTCTACCTATCAGGAATTTGTAAAGGGGTTGTATTTATTTATTATGCTTGATTTACAGGCAGTCTGTAGGTCATCAGTCTACTTGGCAGAACCATGGAGGACACTGGTAACCATGATAAACAGCGCGCACTGCTTAGTTACCCGGTGTTTATCATGGTTACCAGCCTGTGAAGTCGCTGATCGCTGGTCTCTCGCTGTCACATGCAGCAATGCGTGCTGACAAGCGGGAGAACAAGGACCCAAAAATGGTCCTGAAGGATGTGTAGCAATCAGCGACCTCACAGCAGGGCCCCATTGTTGCTGCTTTTCACACACAGCGATATCGCTAGCGAGGTCGCTGATTTCAGCAATATCACTAGCGATATCGCTGTGTGTGATGTATTCCTTAGATTTGTACATTAAAGAAAACTTGCTGATAGACGTGATCTCTCCAGCTGAACTAGAAGAAATGCCCATGAAAAACTGGCAAGAGGTTTTGGGATGCCGGGATATGTTCCATGCTGACCACAGGAGACTTGTTTGAGAAGAACCTTTATTCACTACCACGCCATACGAAGGCAATTGCCCAAAACTGAGGAACTGCATTAGAGACTGTACCACCTCCTGTGATGAGCTTCACTGTGACCTTTATAAGTTAGAAATGCTGTGATATAAACCAAGTAACCATGGTGTGAATACCTCTAATTAGACTTTAATAATAAATACTTACCTAATTAATTTGTGCCTAAAACTTTTAATTGTTTTTTTTCATATAATCTTCTAGGCCACACAATGATTTGCATGTAACAATAACAGGTCTATGATTCCAAGCAAATTACTTATCCTCAGAAAAACATTAACAATTTCAATGTTTTTTTTTTCAAAAAAGAAATAAATTTGATAAGATCATTGACTCAATTAAATGTACTAAGTAAGATAAAATAACAACATATTGTCCTCTCAGTTAAGGTTATCTTGTATTGAACTAAAATAGTGTTTCAGTACAAAATAGGTTAATCCATGTGCAGTAGAAAGCTCTACAAATGCTACAGCAAGTGAATTACAGGCCTAGCAATTTAATTGCCTGCCCTCTTTTTGCTTCCCTTCACCATCTACTCAGAAAGAAGAAAAGAAATTATGAAACATGTTTAGCACGAATGAAAGGCACTTGAAAATGAAGGAAGAAACACACAGTTAATCTGCAGATAGCAGAGTTTTATATTTTTTTCCATCAAGATCTCCTATCAAGACGGGGTTGTGTGATTGTGTGCAGAACGGCAGTAACGTGGCTTTCGTTTTAATCCAACATTAGCAAACAGCTCCGATCTATCAGCAATCATACATTGTGATATTGAGCAAGCTGGATATTTCAAGATGTTAGTTTTCTATTAAAATGTTATTTAAAAAAAATTTAAGTTATCGAATATCGATAGGATAACTTGCTGGCAGCTGAGTGTACTACCTCTGGGATCTCCATCACTCCTGTGAGATCAGGGCACTGGAATTAAGGCTAGGGTCACATTTGCAGTGAAGAATTCAGATCCTGATCCGGTTTTGAGCTGTTAAAAAGCTTAAAACCGGATCAGGAACAGCAGCGCATAGGAGCCCATTATGTAAACCAGATTGCACTACATGCAATCTGGTTACCGTTTGCGGATTTGCAGCCGGCGTGAAAAATCATGCAGGCTGCAGTTTTCCCAGCAGTTTGCAAACCGCAGTAGGCTTGCTATAATGGGCTCCTATAGGAGCCCATGCGGCTGCCGCAAGGCACATGTGAATGCCTGCGGCAGCCGTATGCTTTGTTCATCCCTGCTGCTGCAGGGATGAACAAAGGGTTAGATGTTAATAATAGATGTGGGCAACATGTCTCTAGGGGGTGCCCACCCTCCCTAGAGACATGCTGTCCACTCAGGTGGGCATGTGAGGGGTTAATCTGGGCATTTATAGTATTGCCGGCTATTGTTGTATTGTTGATTTTACATTGTAAAATCGCTTGATTACACGCAGCGACGCACAAACGATATCGCTTAAGCGATCAAAAAGCAGATCACTTAAGCGATATCGTTGAAGAAATTGATGCGTGTGACAGCCGCCTTAGGGCCACGTCACACACACAGATATCTGTGCAGATATTGTTTGCAGATCACTGGTTGCAGTGAAATCATGGACACATTGATCCATTTGTACACAGCCACATAATGGAGCAATGTGTCCATGATTTCACTCCAACCAGAGATCTGCAAACAATATCTGCACAGATATCTGTGTGTATGACGTGGCTCTTAATTGCATCCCACACTGTCATTTCAGCCAGGCCCTTTCACATCAGCGGTATTTTCAAATTGCGGCAGATGCGGTGAAAAAAACGCATCTGCCGCGATTACCGCATAACCGAGACGCTTGCGGCACACTTGCGGCAAGCCCCATGCAATGTCTATGGGGCTTGCGGTAAGGGTGCGGCAGGTGCGGCCGCACCTGCCGCAAGTGCCGAAACCGCACTTGCCGCACCTGCCGCACCCTTACCGCAAGCCCCATAGTCATTGCATGGGGCTTGCCGCAAGTGTGCCGCAAGTGTGCCGCAAGTGTCGCGGTTATGCGGTAATCGCGGAAGATGCGTTTTTTTCACCGCATCTGCCGCGATTTGAAAATACCGCTGATGTGAAAGGGCCCAAGGCTGTGGTCACAGTTGACATGCGTTTTTTTAGTCCCTTTTAAAAACTCATGCGTTTTAACATGCGTTTTGTCATGTCAGCATGAGTTTTTTAAGGTGTGTGATGGCTCCCTGCGTTTTTGCATGCGTTTCCCATAAGGCCCCTTATTAAAATACGCATGCGTTTTTGGAAATGCACCAAAAACGCATGGTACTGTCACACATGCTTTTTTGCTATTAGGACATGCATTTTCTAACATGGGGGCCTATGGGTGCGTTTTTTACATGCGTTTTTGAACACGCAGGTCTCCAAAAACGCTTGTGAAAAATGCAACTGTGACCCCAGCCTAACATCAGATTTTAACAGCAGACTGCTCTTTGAATCTCTGCACACTATCCACGTGCACCACACAATATAACCTGATGGAGTGCCAATCACTTAGGCTAGGGTCACATTTGAGGGTGACGGCAGCGCTAAAATCCTTGGAAAGCAGTCGCAGTGCATAGTGTTAATGCTATGCGCTGCCAGTGAATCGGAGCCCCATAGCAAACCGCTGTTTTTCTTAGCAGTGGCCACACACCAAGTTGCATGACATGCGCTTTAGCTGAGCACACAGGAAAACGTTGTCTACAGCGTTTTCCTGTGTGGTCAGCTAAAGTGCACGTCATGCAACTTGGTGTGTGGCCACTGCTAAGAAAAACACCTGGTTGCTATGGGGCTCTCTTTCACTGGCAGCGCATAGTATTAACGCTTTGCACTGCGACTGCTTTTCAGAGATTTTAGCACTGCCGTAACCCACAAATGTGACCCTAGCCTTATACAACTTCAGCAGCATGCATTAGCCGTCAGGTTTACTATAAATTCCAACCACTGCATTTCAATTGGTTTGAAGTCTGTACTATGACTTGGTCTTTGAAACATTTTTATTCTTTTTTATTCATCAATTATGATGTAGATTTGCTGGCTCCAGTTTTGGCAATACTTTTGCATTCAGAATATTAGCCTCATACTTGATTCTAAGTACGGGTAGGGTCACATTGAAAACCTAAATTGCATTCACCGCATCCGGATCCGGATGCGGTGAACGCAATGGCGGGCACACACATTTTTTTCAAAAATGTGTGCTGAATCCCGCACTGCGGTAACCGGATGGCTCAGGATGTGTAATCCTGAGCCATCCGGTAACTGCCGAGGTTGCGGATCCCGGCTATTGGCGGGATCCGCAACCTTAATAAAGAGTTAAATTGTTGATCTCAATGACTTTTTAAGGTCTGTAGGGGGCTTAGACCCCCCTACAGACCGGCCGACCACTTATACAGTGTTCTTGTACAATTTCTCAATGGGCACGGGCTCTTCGGAGCAAAGTGCCCTCCCCCCCCCCGTATCACTATACAGGGGTGCATACACCCCTGTATTACAATGATGCATTAATGATGTGTAGTCCAAAAAGGATTTGATCACTCGCAATGTAAGTTTATACTTACATGCTGTTGTAGGCAGAGTCCAGCAAAATCCATAGGCGGGGCTGTGTGCAGCAGCCTCCGCCCGCTTCATGTTGATGGCCGCCCCCTCTGGCCGTAATCCACTGTTGTGAGGGCGGATACGTCGTTAAAGGGGCGTGGCTAACCTCGGCACATAGTTAGCCACGCCCATTTAACGATGCATCCGCCCTCACAACAGTGGATTACGGCCAGAGGGGGCGGCCATCAACATGAAGCGGGCGGAGGCTGCTGCACACAGCCCCGCCTATGGATTTCGCTGGACTCTGCCTACAACAGCATGTAAGTATAAACTTACATTGCGAGTGATCAAATCCTTTTTGGACTACACATCATTAATGCATCATTGTAATACTGGGGTGTATGCACCCCTGTATAGTGATACGGGGGGGGGGGGGGGAGGGCACTTTGCTCCGAAGAGCCCGTGCCCATTGAGAAATTGTACAAGAACACTGTATAAGTGGTCGGCCGGTCTGTAGGGGGGTCTAAGCCAACCTACAGACCTTAAAAAGTCATTGAGATCAACAATTTAACTCTTTATTAAGGTTGCGGATCCCGCCAATAGCCGGGATCCGCAACCTCGGCAGTTACCGGATGGCTCAGGATTACACATCCTGAGCCATCCGGTGACCGCAGTGCGGTCCTGGCAAACGCTGCGAAAACTGCTGCCTGCATGATTTTAAACGCAGGCAGCAGTGCCGGATCCGGCCACCGGATGGCTTGTGAAGCCATCCGGTGTTTTGCATAGGCTCCTATGAGGAGCGTTTCCTGGTCCGGTTTTGAGCTTTTTAAAAGCTCAAAACCGGATCAGGATTTTGAAAACAAAACGGAAATGTGACCCTAGCCTACTTTAGCATACAATATATTCAAACCACCCTGAAAGGTGAAAGGCCCTCCAAAACTAATGATTACTTCAAAACACAAACTCAAAAGAGTCAGGCCAGATCAAAATGCAATATCAATTTATTAAAATGCAAACACTATGTAAAATGACAATGTCAATGAGGTACACAGAAGGAGGACCACATGAAACAATTAAAACCACAATCCAGCTCAATCCTCAGATATAGCAAACAACATACCGTATATACTCGTGTATAAGGCTGTGGTCACAGTTGCCATGCGTTTTTTTTATTGATTTAACAAATCTCATGCTTTTTTCCTTGTAAGCATGACTTTTGTAAGGTCTCTGATGGCTCCCTGCGTTTTTGGGTGCGTTTTTGAATCTGCACCTAAAAGTAGTGCTTGTAGTATTTTTTTGAGCGTTTTGAAAAACGCATGCGTTTTTGTAGAAAACGCATGCGTTTTTATAACATGGGTTCCTATGGGAAACGCATGCAAAAACGCATGTACAATTAGTACCTTTTAGTGCCATTCAAAAACGCATGCGTTTCCCATAGGAGCCCATGTTAAAAAAACGCATGCGTTTCCGGAAACGCATGCGTTTTTTTAACATGGGCTCCTATGGGAAACGCATGCGTTTTTGAATGGCACTAATTGTACATGCGTTTTTGCATGCGTTTTCCATAAGGCCCCTTATTAAAAAACGCATGCGTTTTTGGATATGCTCCAAAAATGCATGGGACAGTCACACATGCTTTTTGGCTATTAGGGCATGCGTTTTTTAACATGGGGGCCTATGGGTGCGTTTTTTACATGCGTTTTTGAAAACGCAGGTCTCCAAAAATGCATGTGAAAAATGGTACTGTGACCACAGCCTAAGCCAAGTTTTTCAGCCCAAAAATTGGGCTGAAAAGTCCCCCCCTTGGCTTATACACGGGTCAATACGGTAACTCAGGCTGGAGGAGGCGGGGGGAGGCTGTTGTATGAGCGGCCCCGTCACGTGGGGCCGCTCATTATATATGCACTGCTTCCCCCTGTCAATCAGCGGCAGGGGGAAGCAGTGCATATATGCCCCCAAATGCTGGCACTTGTCCCCCTCGTTATAAGCCCCCCCCTCCCCGGCTGCTTAAGTTACCATTTCCGTGTGCTCTGTCCTCGGCAGCATCTGGGGTCATGTGACCGGCTGGTCGCATGACGTCATCGATACTGGCCGGGGACCCCGGATGCAGCAGAGGATGGGAGCGTGGAGGACCGGCGCGGAGCAGAAGACCAGGGATGATAACGTAAGCAGCCGGGGGGGATGCTTATAACGGAGGGGGACGGGTGCCAGCATTTGGGGGCATATATAACTCACTGCTGGGGCCTGTATATACCTATGGGGCTGCTGTATACCACTGGGGCTGCTGTATACCTCCTGGGCTGCTGTATACACCTCTGGGGCCGCTGTATACCTCTGGGGCTGCTGTATACCTCTGGGGCTGCTATATGCCTCTGGGGCTGCTGTATACACCTCTGGGGCTGCTATATACCTCTGGGGCTGCTGTATACCTCTGGGGCTGCTATATACCTCTGGGGCTGCTATATACCTCTGGGGCTGCTGTATACCTCGGGGCTGCTGTATACACCTCTGGGGCTGCTGTATACACTTCTGGGGCTGCTGTATACACCTCTGGGGCTGCTGTATACACCTCTGGGGCTGCTGTATACCTCTGGGGCTGCTGTATACACCTCTGGGGCTGCTGTATGCCTCTGGGGCTGCTGTATACACATCTGGGGCTGCTGTATACACCTCTGGGGCTGCTGTATACACCTCTGGGGCTGCTATATACCTCTGGGGCTGCTGTATACACCTCTGGGGCTGCTGTATACCTCTGGGGTTGCTGTATACACCTCTGGGGCTGCTGTATACCTCTGGGGCTGCTATATACCTCTGGGGCTGCTGTATACCTCTGGGGCTGCTGTATACACCTCTGGGGCTGCTGTATACACCTCTGGGGCTGCTGTATACCTCTGGGGCTGCTGTATATACCTCTGGGGGCTACTGTATATACCACTGGGGAGGCTGCTGTATATACCACTGGGGCTGCTGCTGTATACTACCACTGGGGCTGCTGTATACTACCACTGGGGCTGCTGCTGTATATACCACTGGGGCTGCTGCTGTATACTACCACTGGGGAGGCTAACGGAGGGGGACGGGTGCCAGCATTTGGGGGCATATATAACTCACTGCTGGGGCCTGTATATACCTGTGGGGCTGCTGTATACCACTGGGGCTGCTGTATACCTCTGGGGCTGCTATATAACTCTGGGGCTGCTGTATACACCTCTGGGGCTGCTGTATACCACTGGGGCTGCTGTATACCTCTGGGGCTGCTATATACCTGTGGGGCTGCTGTATACACCTCTGGGGCTGCTGTATACACCTTTGGGGCTGCTGTATACCTCTGGGGCTGCTATATACATCTGGGGCTGCTGTATACACCTCTGGGGCTGCTGTATACCTCTGCGGCTGCTGTATACACCTCTGGGGCTGCTGTATACCTCTGGGGCTGCTATATACCTCTGGGGCTGCTATATACCTCTGGGGCTGCTGTATACACCTCTGGGGCTGCTGTATACACCTCTGGAGCTGCTGTATACCTCTGGGGCTGCTGTATACACCTCTGGGGCTGTTGTATACCTCTGGGGCTGCTATATACCTCTGTGGCTGCTGTATACACCTCTGGGGCTGCTGTATACACCTCTGGGGCTGCTGTATATGTGGAGCCCACTGGTACGGGGTACTCGGTGCCGGACCGGGGTACTGCTGGGGGATGCCACGGCGGTACTGGTCCGGACCGTGTCCCGGGCCCGCACAATAAAATGGGTGGTTATTTACAGGGGATTTGAATAGTTCCTGTGGGCAGAACTGGGTTCCCCGGGGCAGTGGTAGTAGTAGTTAAAGTCTGTGAGGATAGTTATTGATGCTGCAGGAGAGTAGGGATAGCAGTAGAGATGATGAGAGTAGAAGTAATCGCAGTATATGAGGGCAAGTGGGGCTTCAGTATAAGGATCACACACACTAACGGTTTCTGTTGTTTTCCAAGTCTTTACTTGCAGATGGTAAATCACAATATTGTCCACGGAGTCTGTACCAGGTTGCTCCCACCCTGACCGGGTCCTTGGCTTCCTACTTAAGCGCTGTGTGTGGCCCTGCTGCTGCTTGTAGCTGTACTGCTGGCCCGGTCTCTGCTCAATATGCTAGGCAATTTGAGTCCTCTGTGTCACTGACCCCTCCGTGTTGCTTTGCTATGGTGCTGTGAAGATGGTGGACCTTCACTATGCCGGTGTTTACTGTCCTGACTGTCTCAGGCACAGCCTCGGATCCGGTGTCCGTCTTAAGCGCCTCCCCGGGGTCAAGTTTTTGGGGTAACTCTCTATCCCGGGTATGTTCCTCTGTTCCTCTGTCTCCTTTCCTCAGACCTCTCAGGACCTCCACTTCTACTTGGCTCTGCTCCTGCTCCAGACTCAAATTAAACTCTCCTCTGAACTGAACTAACTGTCACTCCTGCTCTGTGGTAAACAACATAGCTCCTCCCACTAGTGCAGGTGCCACCTAAACTCCTCCCACTTTCTAGTGTAGTGTTGTGTGAGGAGTAAACCTGTGTTGATGTTTCTGTGGCACATTAACCCTTGGGGTGCCACATTCCCCCTTAGTTAAAGACAGTACTCCGGGACTGTGGAACAATAAAGAACAAACAATTAATACAATTAATATTTACAAAGACTTAAAAGTAAAAATCACAAAAATCACTAAACTTCAAAAACAGTCCAAAAATTCAAAAAGCAGTCCTGCCGGGGGGTTTAGTCTTTTGCCTCCGGGCTGATGAATGTATACTAGAAAGTTTATACCACAACCAGTCCGTGGTAGTATGGTCCATAAAAATAAAATAAAAGGAAAAATTTTGAAGAATATGCAAGAAGTTTAGTCTCTGTAGGTACTGGGCTTTTTTAACGTTGCATTAACTATGTACATTTGTTTACCGGGTTCAATTTATATTTACACAAACATATTTATATTTTACAGTTAACTTGACCTTTTAATCCCTGTACCTAGTTGGTAACTGACCTCTGGTACTACGCTCGGATCTGCGTAAAACGGGTATACTACTTGCATGTAGCCTATTGGTGCTGGTAGGCATGTACCTATTTGTAGTGTTTGGTACTATGTTAGATGAAGATCTGACTGTAGGACTGGCAAGTTCACTGGGACCAGGAATCGATTCTTCCTCTACGGGTTCTACTTCCAGTTCTTCTAGTCTTGGGTCTTCTTCTGGTAACACGGGTTCTGGTGTTGGTTCCACCATTGAAGGGAATGCAATCATTGGTACGACAACTGCTCCATGGTAATTTGGCCATGTTTTGGGGAAATCTCCTAGCACCGTATGAAATACTTCATCTTCATTCTCTTTGACAGGTTGGACCTGTACGGGTTCTGTTACTTCAGGTGTCTTCAGTGTTTCACGACACAATTTTAGCTGATCACGAGATACGACTGCTGACGTTCTTCCTTCATCTTTGCTTATCAAACAGGTTTTAACATTGTCTAGGTTAGATGGTAAGATTGTGTATGGGACGGTTTCCCACTGATTATCCAGTTTGTCAGTGCGTCTCTTTCTCTTGAGAACTTGATCACCTTCTTGTAATGGCATTGCTTGAGCATGTTTGTTAAAAGTTTTCTCTTGTCTTGCTCTTGCTTGCTGAAGATTTCTCTCTACACATTCTTGAACTTGTTGATACTGTTTCTGACGTTTGGTATCCCAATCTGATTCTTCTTCTACTTCTGTATCTGGTTTTACGATTCCCATTTCTAGATCAATTGGTAATTTACCGGGTCTTGCACGCATAAGATACGCTGGAGTGCAGTTTGTAGAACTCACGGGTACATGGTTGTATCAGTCTACCAAGTCAGGTAATTTATCTGGCCACTGGTTTCTTTCTGATTCTGGTATGGTCTTTAACAGTTCAATTACAATATGATTCATTTTCTCGCATAAACCATTTGTTTGGGGATGATACGTTGTTGTGCGAATCTTCTTGCAACCGTACATATTGCAGAATTCCTTGAATAGTTCTGATTCAAAAGCTGGACCTTGGTCTGCAAGGACTTGTTCTGTTTAACCATGTGGTCTACAGAAATGCGTCTGGAATGCTTTTGCTGCCGTCTTTGCTGTCAGATCTTTAACGGGTACCACCACTAAGAAGCGTGAGTAATGGACCACGATGGTTAAGGCATAGACATAGCCTGTCCGGCTTGGTGACAACTAGTGATGGGCGAATCCTAAATTACTCGGAATCGCTTGACTCTAGCGAGTCTGAGCCCGGGACTCGCTACTCGTTGCGAGTCTAGCGAGTCCAATGTTAATGAATGGGGAAGCGAGTAATAGCGAGTAGTGTGCGATTTACAAATCACAGATGTGTCTCGGAAGCTT
This sequence comes from Allobates femoralis, assembly GCA_033576535.1. Classification (NCBI taxonomy): domain Eukaryota; kingdom Metazoa; phylum Chordata; class Amphibia; order Anura; family Aromobatidae; genus Allobates; species Allobates femoralis. The sequence continues at coordinate 378,263,359 of JARQOC010000002.1, forward strand.
CAGCCTGAAGCAATCCTAGTTTTGCCATTGATTTGCATTGGACTCGTTTACTTTGCAAGTAATCGCTGGGAAACTCGCACAGATAAGAGTCCTGTCTGCTCTGTGTGCTGGCTGCCGCAGCTCCAGGGTCCTAGAGCCCGCCTGCTGCCTGATGTAGCAGAGCTGAGATTGTTCTCAGTCTGCTCATTCCCTGTGCATAGACATCTATATCTATGCACAGGGATGAGCAGAGAGGACATCGCGTTTTGGACTGCGTCGGACGGAAGAGGATTTTTTTAATTAAAGATGGAGTCCCTAATGGCTTTTTTTTTTTATTTCTAATAAAAAATTTTCTCTGTGTTGTGTTTTTTTTAAAACAATTTAATAGAAATTCATGGCGGTCATGTCTAATATTGGCGTGACCGCCATAAATTTCGGGCTTAGGGCCAGCTGATAATACAAAGCTGGCCCTAACCTCTTTATTACCCAGCGTGCCACCGCCACCAGGGCCGCTGGAAGAGCGGGGTTCAGCGCCAGAGGATGGCGCTTCAATGAACGCGTCATCTTCTGGGGCGGCTGCGGGCTGCAATTTGCAGCGGGGGGTGCCCAGAAAGCTTGGGCATCCCTGCGCTGCGGATTCCAGCCCCCAGCTGCTTAGCTGTACCTGGCTAGACATAGAAATTGCGGGGAGCCCCACGCATTTTTTTTAAATTATTTCATGAAATTCATGAAATAATAAAAAAAAAGGGCTCCCCTATATTCTTGTGTCTGGCCAGGTACAAATAAGCACCTGGGGGTTGGGGGCAGCCCGTCGCAGCCTGCTGGATCCGGCTGGTTCCAGAAATACGGCGAAGCCCATGTAATTTTTTTTCTGCACTTTTCAGCTTTTTGAAGGAATCTTCTCTTTTCTCATCCCACCGTGTCAAGAAATTACAGGATGAAGTCTTCTTTGATCGTCCTACTAGAATGTCTTGCAGAGGAGCTGCTAGCTTTGTGAATCCTCTGATAAATCTTCTATAATAGCCTACCATGCCCAGGAATTGCCTCACTTCTTTCACGTTTGTAGGTCTTGGCCAATCCCATATCACTGTGACTTTATCAGGATCCGGTGCTATTCCCTCTGAACTCACGACATGTCCCAGGTACTGTACCTTTGGTTTGAGAAGGTGACACTTGAATGGCTTGATCTTCATGCCATATTTCGATAGGGCTTCGAACACTTCTGCCAGATCTTGTAGATGTTGCTCATACGTCTTGGAATAGACTATGACGTCATCTAAGTACAGAAGGACCATTTCAAAGTTCTTGTGTCCTAAGCAGCTCTCCTTCAGACGTTGGAAGGTCCCGGGTGCATTGCAGAGTCCAAACGGCATACAATTAAACTCACAGAGGCCCATCGGCGTAGTAAACGCTGTCTTCTCATTGTCGGCCTCGGCCACAGGAACCTGCCAGTACCCACTAGTCAGATCAAGGGTGGAAAAGTAGTTAGCAGATTTTAATGCAGCTAATGACTCCTCAATCCTAGGTAATGGGTATGCGTCCTTATGTGTGATGCGATTAATCTGCCGATAATCTACGCACATTCTCATGGTCCCATCCTTCTTTTTAACTAACACTAGAGGTGCTGCCCAGGGGCTACAACTGTCTCTTATTACCCCTGCAGATTTCATCTCTCTGAGCATGTCTTTGGTGGTTTGGTAGTGAGCTGGTGGTAAAGGTCTATACCTCTCTTTTATAGGCTGATGGTTACCTGTGGGTATAGTGTGCTCTACCCCTTTAATCTGCTCAAAGTCTAACGGGTGTTTACTGAATATTTGTTCATATTCCTTCACTACCCGGTATACTCCATGCTTGTGACGGGGAGGTGTAGAACTGGTACCTACATGCAACTTTTGGCACCAATCCTCCAGCTTCTCCTCTGAGCCATTGTCATCTGCCTGACATGACGGGTTCAAGGGCTCGGCGGCTGTGATGTTATTGTTATCAACCGTGTACAACTTAGCCATGGTAGCATACTTAGGTAATGTGACCTCATCTTCTCCGCAGTTTAATAGGCGTAATGGCACTCTTCCCCTGTGTACGTCAACTACTCCTCTCGCTGTGAGTATGGTGGGTCTGCTATCTGAGTACACGGGTTCTACCAGGGCCTGATAGTCTTGCCCTTTAATGCCTATTGCGGCTCTACACCAGACCAACATTTCAGTTTTGGGAGGAATTACAATGGGTATTGGATCACTTACTCATACACTGCCGATCTCACCTCCGGAGATTTCTACCTGTTGCTTCAACATCAGAGCTTTGATCTCTTTGTGCAGAAGCCTCTGTTGTCCAGTTCCAGCAGTCTCGGCGATTTGCTGCAAAACACTTAACACTTCGGAAAAACATTTCTCAATTACATTCATTCCTATCAGCATCACGGGTTCACGCTCTCGCCGGTTAACGTCGATGATTATAACACCCTGATTCTGCAATTCTACCTTCCCAACCTGAATATTCATCTCTCTAAATCCAACCTTTGGTATTACCTGTCCAAACCTTGCCCATACCTCAAAGTTAAAGTCATCTGGTGCATTAGTAATGTCTGAATCAGCCCAGTACCTTTTATAAAGAACATGTGGGATGGCTGTTATTTGGGACCCGGTATCCAGGAAGGCACTAAAGGGAATGCCATCCAACACAATAGGGATCACCGGTTTTTCTCCCACGAATCTGTCATACCAGGCTGAGGGGCCTTGAAGGTTCATTCCTGGGGAGCGGCCCGCCTGCCCAGGGAATCGTCGTTTAAAGGACACTCACGAGCAAGATGGCCTGGTTTCTGGCAACGACGGCAAATGGGCTGTCCATCTGGTTGGGAGCGATCGCTGGGTCGTCCTCTTGCTGCTGGGTATCTTCTGGGCCTCATCCACGGGACATCCTCTCTGCTGGTCGCCAACTCGATCTTGGGTGCAGGCTTTGACTCTCGCAGTTCCTTGATGACCTTGGCCATAGAGATCACGGTGTCTGTCAGGGCATCTAACTTTTGATTGATTGCGGCATTAGAAACTAGTTCTCCAGTCTCAGCAGCAGTTGCTGACATGGCAAATGTCGCTGGCGCTGCCGGCTGCTGAGGTGCTGCTGCAGTGTCAAGGACAGTTGGTAGCTCCCGTGGCTCTTCCAGCTGCTGCAAACGGATAGCTCTATCTTTCAGCTCAGTAAATGTCATGTCAGGGTTCTGCAGCAGTATCATGCTTAACTGTCCTCGATGGGAAGGGGAATAGAGGCCCTCTATGAATTGGTCAAATAGCATTTTATCAGCTCCCGGGCTAAAGCAGGTTCTGCCAGCTTAAGGGCTCTGAGTGCTTCCTGCAGGTTCAAGGCAAAGTCTCTGGCACTCTGTTTAGGTTTCTGGTGGCATGCAAAGAACCTCATCTTAGCCCGGGTATCAGCAGCAGATTAAAACGTTGCTTTCAGTCTGGCTGCTAGATGCTCTACAGTGTCCTTATCTGTGTCCAGCCAGGACGCAACCTCACGCCGTGCATTGCCCGTTAACTGTCCCATTATCATTCCTACACGCTGGGCTTCAGTGAGGGGGTACATCACATAATATTCCTTTATCTTTAGCATAAAGTCAGTTAGTGTATTAGGCTCACTGGAGTACTGGGGCAGCCACATTGCCCCTGGAGTATACGGCATCAGGAATGGCATTATGGGTGCTGTTCCTTGCGCCGCTGCACCACCGGGTACTATCGCTGGGTCCGGCGCTGCAGCTCCACCGGCTGTTCCGTCGCCACCTTGTGCATTGGGCTGCGACATCTTGGGCCCCCTTAGTTAATATCTGCCCTCCGTCTTCCGCTTCCGTCCTGATGTCTAACAAAGGTTCCGCTGCGCACCAGGGATTCTCTTCCCTTCCGGATGACGTCAGAGCGGTGAGCGGTTTTTCTTCCCGTGTGTCTCGCGCTCTGCAATGGCGGATTCTGAAGTTTACAGTATCTGTGGCGCAGTTACAATTCAGCTTGCCGCGCGCCCAGCAATGGCGGCAGATGGTGGCAGATATAAAACAGTCACTAATCACGGCACACAATGCCTGGTACCGGGCACGGTAGATCCTGTTCCTGACGCCAGGTTGTGGAGCCCACTGGGACGGGGTACTCGGTGCCGGACCGGGGTACTGCTGGGGGATGTCACGGCGGTCCTGGTCCGGACCGTGTCCCGGGCCCGCACAATAAAATGGGGGGTTATTTACTGGGGATTTGTCACTCGTGACGCCACCCACTATATGCGGCCAGCAATGGGGCCGCCGCTGCTGCAGAACCTCCGGGGATGATGGGATAGCAGCTTGGATAGAATAGTTCCTGTGGGCAGAACTGGGTTCCCCGGGCAGTGGTAGTAGTAGTTAAAGTCTGTGAGGATAGTTATTGATGCTGCAGGAGAGTAGGGGTAGCAGTAGAGATGATGAGAGTAGAGGTAATCGCAGTATATGAGGGCAAATGGGGCTTCAGTATAAGGATCACACACACTCACGGTTTCTGTTGTTTTCCAAGTCTTTACTTGCAGATGGTAAATCACAATATTGTCCACGGAGTCTGTACCAGGTTGCTCCCACCCTGACAGGGTCCTTGGCTTCCTACTTAAGCGCTGTGTGTGGCCCTGCTGCTGCTTGTAGCTGTACTGCTGGCCCGGTCTCTGCTCAATATGCTGGGCAACTTGAGTCCTCTGTGTCACTGACCCCTCCGTGTTGCTTTGCTATGGTGCTGTGAAGATGGTGGACCTTCACTATGCCGGTGTTTACTGTCCTGTCAGTCTCAGGCACAGCCTCGGATCCGGTATCTGTCTTAAGCGCCTCCCCGGGGTCAAGTTTTTGGGGTAACTCTCTATCCCGGGTATGTTCCTCTGTTCCTCTGTCTCCTTTCCTCAGACCTCTCAGGACCTCCACTTCTACTTGGCTCTGCTCCTGCTCCAGATTCAAATTAAACTCTCCTCTGAACTGAACTAACTGTCACTCCTGCTCTGTGGTAAACAACTTAGCTCCTCCCACTAGTGCAGGTGCCACCTAAACTTCTCCCACTTTCTAGTGTAGTGTTGTGTGGGGAGTAAACCTGTGTTGATGTTTCTGTGGCACATTAACCCTTGGGGTGCCACATATACACCTCTGTGTACACCTCAGGGATGCCCTGATGAAGTGATAACTGAAATCACGAAACCGGTAGGCAAATTAGCCATTAAACAGAGTTTTATACATCACTCTGTTTGTCTTAACTGGAGGTCAGCGCAGTGGATCTATGAAACCCAGCACTTTCTGTTAACCCTTTGGATGTTTTTTTGCCGTGGCACAGGACATTTTAGCTAAATATCCCACATTGGTCTTACCTGTCCAAGTGACATTTTACAAAAATCTTGGGATTTGTTCAGATGCACACTTAGATGGCAGTTCCTTAGATGGAACTTAGTGCAGGAAGTAAAGCATTTTAGAAAACATGCAGTGTACTAAATCTCCGAGAGAAGTACTGTAAGATCTGAACTGTCACTGAGACTAAGGCCGTAGACACGGTGGTGAGGCATGTGAGATACTCGCACAAGTCTGGCATGCATCACTCGGCATAGCCGTGGATTCTCTGGACGGGAGCATGTCAGCTGCAAAGAAACACATGCAACTGACATGCTCCTGTTCAGAGAGTTGGCGATCGTTCCTGGTGATGCATGTGAGACTCATGCAAGTATCTGGCATGTATCTCACACCGTGTGTCTCCGGCCTCAAGGAACCGTCACACGCGGCAATATTGGTAGGCAATTTCACTAGCAATTTGCTGGTTGCAGTGAAATCATGGACACATTGTTCCATTTGTACACGGCAACAAAATAGAACAATGTGTCCATGATTTCACTGCAACCAGCAAATTGCCAGTGAAATTGCCTAGCAATATTGCCGTGTGTGACGGTACCTTAAGAGTAGTTTCATGAACTGTTCATCACTCTACAGTACTCTCGTAGAGTTTAAGTATACTGTCATGTCCACTAGAACCATGTGCTCACATGCTAGCGCTGTAGTATATTTTAGCATTGTTAATACACCTGCAGATTGATTCCCTTTCAATTCAAAATTAGCATTTGTATTAGATAAACTCATTGTAGTGTCAATCAAATGCCAATAGGTTTTTTAGGATAAGACTTATACTTGAACGTTTACTTCTGATTGATAAGAGTGATCATTATGTTTGTGAATGTTGTACTCCATTAGAAATTTATTGTTAAAAGTTGGATATATATAGTACAAATAGTTATTGACAGCGAATTTAAATGAAGTATGTAATTTTTTTACTTAGAGACATTTTAAATAATGAATATACATGACATTTTTTGCATCATAAATATTTATTTTAATACATGAAAATTGTTAACATAAATTGATAATCCAAAAGTGAGAGTGCAGTAGCACAGGAATTGATGGACTGGGCTTGGTAGTAGTATTTGGTTGTTGGATGGCAGACAGGAGTAGCTGATAAGATGTTTGTCACGATTCCACTGCTCATGGTATCCTCTGGACACTGTGAGCGACAGCTCAGTCGCCTTATGGGAGTTGGGGCAGGCTGGACTATTAGGATGGTGAGAGACAGCCCAGTCATCCAATCCAAGTCAGGCGTGTCAGGCGTTGACAGCCTAACTGCCCTATTTAGCCAGGTCTGTAGAGTTTTCTCCTCATGTCACTTGTCCTGGGTATCTGGCTGACTATTTACATTGCTAGCAGTAATCAAATTACCAGTTGTACCTTTGCTCATGTTGTAGCTGTTTCTTTCTGACCCAAAGACAGAATAAGGAGAACACCAGTGAGTTCCAACTTGTATAAGAATGTGCGAGCATGAAGGAGAGAAGTTGCATTACACACCAAGTCTGTGCAAAATCTGGTTTATTATTGATTTATCCACCTAGATATATAATTTTCACCACTTACATTGGAAACCTTCATTTCTACAACCCCTTCCCTATGTATAAATGTTATGGATCTTTGGTCCTTATGACCTTACACATATAGATATGGAGTGGAGTCACCCCTAATACAGACTAGTCTAGATATCAGAACATCCTGAACATTGGAATATTGTGTATGAGATAACAATATGTATAATCCTTGACTATAGACTAGAAGACTAGGCTAAATGTAAACAAAATCTTCTAAGATGCTAATAAGTCATACCATATTATACAGAAGGGAAAATATTAAAGAATATGTAGAGAATGGATACAGAAGAGTATTAACCCTTCGATAACACTCAGTAATGATAGTGCTGCACTATTATATTCTGATCTTGAACCTGCAGTGGCCCCTCCTAAGCCAGTTTAACATATTCAGGGAGAGCTGTAAATTATTTTTTCATCCTGTGACCTTGGTCTTCAGGGAAAGAATCTAACCAGGTAGGAATAATTATGTCCCTCTGCGGGGAGGGTCTCAGACCTGGACTTTTTCTTTAGACCCAAAAGGCCTAGAACGGGTTCCTGTCAACGCCTTCTTTGATGCATTAAATATAATTTAGAATGAACTGAAATAATTCAGGTACCTATGAGATTCTGAAGTGTTTAATTGAGTAGTTTTAAGGTTCAAACTTCCCCTCCTCTTCTCATCCCTAACATGTTTCACAGGTCCCTTTTAAAGGCTTTAGTCTCTTAGATTTGTCTTACTCATCCCCAACTCTTCGAGTTTCTGTCAATAGTGGTTTACAATACAAGATACAGAGTATTGTGGAGGATCCAAAATTCCTCCCAGTATTTCATCCATTGGTAGAGATATGGTCTGGAGGAGAGATCCTGGGTTCCTGCAAGATTCATGAAGATTGATCAGGCAGCCTTCAATTCAAGGTTTCCTAAGGGTCTGGTGGTGCCACTAGAAGAAGAATACTGTGACGATTCCACTGTTCATGGTGTCATATAATGCTATGAGTGAAAGCTCAGTATGCACAATAAGAGCTGGAGCAGACTGGACTGTAAGTATGCTGAGGAACAGCCCAGTCATCCAATCTGAGTCAGGGGTGTGCAGTGCATGTTAGTATTATTATTTACAGTTGGTCTGTGAGATTTATCCAAGAGTTACCCAACCTGGGTAAGGTAAAGAATGTTTATACCATGTTAGCTAGTAGATAGAAAAATATTGGAATCTGAGAGTCCTCAGTGGTTGATAACTTTTAATGGCTAACTGAAAAGATGGTAAGCATAGCAAGCTTTCGGGACACTATTGCCCCTTCGTCAGGCTGGTAATGACACACATTCTGAAGACACATACACATATACATAAGCAGCGTTAGGTGATGTAGTAAATGTGACAGGTGATGTAAAGCAGAGTCAGGCTAGGAAGAGGGAGAGAGAGGAGCTTGGAAAGTAAAGCCAAAATTCTAAGATAAGAGGAACAGATGTATTATTGTTCTATGATTAGTGGCCTGTGGAGACCTGAAGATTCCCCAGCGGGAGCAGAAAACCATAAATCGAAGTGAGACAGTTCACATAAGAAGTGTCAAGTGTTCATTGTCCTCTAACTTGAGTCTGTTGCAAGATGTGATATTCACAAATGCCCTTTCATTTTATATAAAAATGCATGAATCTGATATTCCCAAATGCCCTTTCATTTTATGTAAAAACGCATGAATCCATGTGAAACATTTAATCCTGTTTTGAATGTGTCAAAGGTCGTTAGCAATTTGTATTCCAAAATTCTTCTCTCTCTCTAAGATTTGAAGTTGTCTTTTAAAAATGAGCAGCGTCATATCAGTTCACTGCTGTGGTCAGGGCTGAAAAAAATGCTTTGCTACATGTAGATATGTACCATTTTCTTTTATTGAGTGGCAAAGAGAATTCATTCTTGTTCTGAATTGTAATCCGGTCTCCCCTATGTACATGCTACCTGTTGGACATTTGGTACACATAATTAAATACACCACATTGCTTGTGATACAACTGGGATCTTGTAGTCCTGATCTGTCCCAGAAATCTTTATCTTGTCAGTTGTCATTATAGAAGGACAGGTATTGCACCTGTTCTGGTTGCAGAGAAAAGGTTCCTGTTGCTGTTGAAGAGGACAGGGCGCTTCTGACAATGATGTTTTTTTAGATTCGGAGGTTGTCTAAAATACAAGAGTGGGGGACCCGGAAATATTGATTTTATCGGGTATCTTTTTGTTGCAGTGGTTGCAGTCTCTGTGCAGCTCCTCTTATCACCTCCAGACTTGGATTGTAGGTGACTACGAGATGCACTCTGTTGCTTTCTTCTCTAGTTTTGTAGTGTAGGAGATGATTCCTTGATATTCTGGTGGCTCTTGTAATCTGGTTCTCGATTGCTCTTGGATGGTAGCCCTGGTTCAAAAAGGTCTTTCTGAGGTCCTCAAGGTGATTATCTCTATCTGTACAGTTGGAACATATCCGGTTGTATCTGATGGCCTGGCTGTACAAAATAGAGTTTTTTTATGTGCTTTGGATGAAAACTGTCCCATCGGAGATATGCTGGACGGTCAATTGGATTCCAGTACAGGGATGTCTCTATTTCATTGTTCTGTAGCTTAATAATGTAGTCCAGAAAGCTGATTTCAGTGTAGGAGTAGTTGAGTGCTAAGTTGATGGTGGGATGAAACTGATTAAAGTGTTCATGGAATGTATTTAGCTGTTGCTCAGACTCCGTCCAGATGATTAAAATGTCATCGATATAACGGTAATAGGCTAGAGGTCTGATAGGACAAGAGGATAAAAAGTCACCTTCAAGCTTGGCCATGAAAAGATTTGCATATTGTGGTGCCATTTTGCTTCACATTGCTGTGCCAGTCTCCTGTAAATATATGTTGTTGTCAAATGTAAAGTAGTTGTGCGTGGGGATGAATTTTGCAAGCTCCACCACAAATGCTGACTCGCCACTCAATAAAAGAAAAGTGTATGGATCTACCTGTAGTAAAGCATTTTTGCAGCTCTGAGCACAACACTGAATCTGATATGAGGCTGCTCATCTTAAAGAGTGACTTCAAATCTCAGAGAGAGAGAAGAATTTGGGAATACAAATTGCTAACGACCTTTGACACGTTCAAAACAGGATTAAATATTTCACATGGATTCATGCTTTTTTATATAAAATGAAAGAGCATTTGGGGATATCAGATTTATGCGTTTTTATATAAAATGAAAGGGCATTTGGAGATATCACACCTTGCAACAGACTCAAGTTAGAGAACAATGAACATTTGACACTTCTTTTGTGAACTGTCTCACTTCGATTTATGGTTTTCTGCTCTCACTAGGGAATCTTCAGGTCTCCACAGGCCACTAATCATAGAGCAATAATACAATCTGTTCCTCTTATTTTAGAATTTTTTTACTTTACTTTCCCAGCTCCTCTCTCTCCCCCTCCCTAGCCTGACTCTGCTTTACATCATCTGTCGTATTTACTACATCGCCTAACTCTGCTTATGTATGTATGTATGTATGTATGTATATATGTATGTGTCTTCAGAATGTGTGTCATTATCAGCCTGATGAAGGAGCCATTGTGTCCCGAAAGCTTGCTATGCTTACCATCTTTTCAGTTAGCCATTAAAAGGTATCAACCACTGAGGACTCTCAGATTCCAATATTTTTCCAACCTGGGTAATTAGCTGACTATTTAGGTTGCTGCCTTGATCAGATCACTGCCAATTTTATCTTTGTTAAGTAGTTTGCTAGTCCTGCAATCTTGTTGCTTGAGCTCAGATTGACCTTAGACAACTCGCTCAGATTATCTTATTCTGCCTTGATGCTATCTGAGCTTGGTTACCTGCCCCCAGACTTGGCCCCTAACAAGCCATATGTAGTTTTCCTTTCGTCTGTGATGTACTCTCCTGGCTTTTGACCTTGGACTCTTTAGCTTGCTCATTTCAGGAATCATCTGTGTGAAGTAACTCAGTATCACAATAATTAGTCTCCTGGCTGGATCAGAGTCAAGAGGAAGACAAGACTAACTATAGGAAAATGTGAACAATGAAATATAAAGAAAATGTGTACTTTTATTGTGATCATTAAAATGTTAATAAAAGTAAAAAATAATAGTAGTCCTATGCTTAACCAAAGTAATCCTTTGGATTGGAGGAAAGTAAGACGGGGCCTATAGATCATTTCAGTTTAAACTTGGGATAAAATTTATTTTTTGAAAACAGATACAGAATTGGAGTTTTGTAATTGTGCAATGATATTAAATTTGGGACTCATAAAAGAAGCTCAATTGATGCTATTACAACAATAGTGGTGCTATAGTTTTAAATTATTAGATTTAGTTATGATGAATTTATATAGTAAATTATACTGCTCAGTAACTTTTAAACTTTAAAGATGTTATCACTTCAAACAAACCACAACTAATATGTTATGTTATTATGTATTGCCTCAGTATATGTCTAAGATGAAATGAGCAAGTAAATTATACAGTCTTATTTTAATATTGTATTTATAGTGCAAATATTTGCATATGCATATGAGAAATTAGTTATCCTAGCTCAGTATAAATAAGGGTAGATACCATGGTTTGACGTTCTGACGCCCGCATACTGTTATGCACAAGTATTCAAGTCTGAAGTACCTAGGATGAATTATATAGACTGTATATACAAAGGCAGCTACTATATAGAGGTACAGCTTAATTCAACCACAGTGCTTCTGTATAAATGTAGTGTTCGCACAGTCAGATAGCTGCAATTAGCAGGTGCCCTGCATCTATTTATTACATTTTCTGTATGTGGCTAATAGGAATGTAAAGGTATAAGTAATAGGTATAATAGCTGAAGTCAGGCACTCTGTGGCTCCCAATATTAATTTACAGAGTGCCTGCACTCTAACTAGTGACCGCCTGCATGCAGGACAATGGAATAGACTGTGCATGCCGTGCTTGGTTATTTCAGTGTGCTCTTCCAAGGCTCTAGATCAGGGGTCTCAAACTCCAGGCCTCGAGGGCCGCACACAGTCCAGGTTTTCAGGATTTCCTTGGAATTTGACAGTTGGTCATTTGATTACCAACTGTCAAATACAATGGAAATCCTGAAAACCTGGACTGTGTGCGGCCCTCGAGGCCTGGAGTTTGAGACCCCTGCTCTAGATGGATAAACTGGCAAAACGCTTGTTAGGACAAAGTCCTGACCTAGAATAAGGTGAGACTAGACCATGTTTTGATTTATGCTAATAATAAACTTTGAGGTTGTTGGATGTGTACACCTATATTGCTCCAAATGGATAGATCTATTCATATGTATATTACAATTCAATGACTCAAATTGCATGACAATTTGACCACTTGGAATACATTTAGAGTTTAGCCATCATTTTAATTATTATTGCATAAATTAATATTACACATGAAAATTAGCAACTTTGAAATATATCTTATCAGACAAATTTGCTTATTTCTCTGACAGAACTGATCAGTTACTATCAAAATTCTCAATGCTAAGGTAAAATCTGTGTTCATTGAAGACTTTCCCACTATTGAGATAGGAGATGGCCGTTGTTACTGTTGACAGCAGTTTTAAATATGTTGAGGGGTACTGTTTTTAAAATGGTATCATTTTGGGGGCTTTTCCCTCAAAGTCACTTCAAAACTGAATAGTTTGCTAAAAAAAATATGTTTTGTAAATTTCCTTGAAAAAATGAAAAATTACTGTTACAATTTTAAAGCTTCTCCTATCCAAACAAAATAAAAGAAAAGAAAATGAAAATTTTATGGATGATGCTGATATAAAGCATTATATAATAACCTGGCACACAAATATATAGGAAAAATTATGATAAGGAGACGTCAGCTCAGACCATCAAAGTTTTATTAAAAAATAAATGTAGCTCAATCCTTGCCGGTTCGACCACACAGGTCTTCGCAGAGGATACAGGAGCTGTGACAGTGTGTATAGAAACAAAACAAAAAAACAGTCAGTTCATGACAGATAATACAAGGGACAAAAAGACAAAAAAAGCAATCCTTACAGAAATTGGTCAAGGAAAATACAACTTATACGATAAGAGATATACAGCTGCAGTTGCAGTTATTGTTAACACTAAAAAGTAGGGTAACACTACCCTTACAGTGACACCCGTTACCATGATCTATATACAGTGGGTAGTGAATAATACACGGTGGTATAGTGTTAACCTCAAAGTGAAGAATGACAAAAAACCTTTATCATTCAAGAACATAAGATAAATAGTGCCTAAGTGAGGTCAGAGCAACCCCTATGCCAGTCCTAAGGAATATTATGTGATATGTGACTACACGGTATAGGGTTACTACCTGTGCTCAAGGAGATGAGGAGTTAAGTGCAATCTCCTATCTAATAGGAGTATACAGCACCTATGAGTATTAAAACATGGGTTTAAAACATAAAAAAAACATCAATCGGGGGTAGAACGTATAAGTAAAAGGCAAAAAGTGCTACCCATGCCAGTGATGTGGGAAAAGCATCCAACTGTGGCCACTCACTTCAGGCCAGTCTTGGCCAATGATAAATGCTGTTAACAGAAAGGGCAAGGGGAGACTTATCTATACTGATGGTTTAAGGGGAATAGTGTCCACATATGCAGGTCGTGTCCATAAATACCTCAATAGCTGTGGGATATAAGAGAAAAGATGCTTCCTACAAGCATAATAAAAAAGGTTACTGGCATAATCAGGCATCAATACAAGGGTTAACAGTGCTAGAAGAAGCGTTACTATACCTCCGTGACGAAGGTCAATCGAAACGGCTGTTGTGGTCGGTACCCACATTCCGGGCACATGTGCCACTAGGTAAGCAATTTACTGAAAGAACTAGTGGTGGTTTCTCTGCTTTTGATTACATCCACTGTTCCCGGATTAGGGACAGCACTGCTATATACTAACTGTAGCTTTCTGGTGTGTCAGCAGCCTTGACCGAGGGCTCTAAACAGCATTTCTTTGCTGAGCTATATACCTAATAGCCTCTTTACTCTCTGGCTGATTCAATTTTTTGTCACTTGTACATTTATATGCTGTACAAATGCAGTTCTCAAATTAATATGAATTAGGCCAATATATATGCCAATCTGTTAAAGCCTTCTGGCCTGACTGCTGTCCAACGAGTACTCATTGAGCTCTAGATTTATATGAAAAAATTTATTAATTTTTGCATTGCACCAGCACTTTACATTATTAACTATTATTGTTCTCTCTTTCATGTGGTCCCAATCTGTGTGTACCCTCCAACTGTGGGTTGTGGACTTCGGTCCCTCTGGTTCCCATATTTTGTCATACTGGTTTTAACCTTTAATAAATTGTATTTGCATCAGACTGATTTGTCGCGTATTCTCTTCTGTATATAATATGCCTGACGGCGCGATTTTCTCCATAGTGGTTTGCTCCCCACTTTTGGGGTAATCAATATAGCATATTTGATGAAGTGTACTAACTATGCCTCCGTGCAGTAGGGCGGCTGGTATGTGAGTGGCAGTGAGCACTGTGAGATCGCGTCCTTATGACGCGGATAGGCGGGACTAAGCGTGCCTGCTTCCGGTGATTGGAATGCAGGTGGAGCGCAAGCCGCGCACAGCGCCTTAGGGCAGGTGATATGCGCTTGCGTGGTGCAGTCAAGAGACCGCGCAAGCGCACTACAGCGGTCGCGCCGCGCATGCGCAGTGAGATTAGTGATGAAACGCTGTGTTAACAGCTTGAAAGTGCCTTTACTGAAGGATACAGTGCCTTTATCGTGCACAGAGCTCAGTGCAATGTGAGAGAAGGTGCTTCATTGTGATATCTATCACAGCATAGGATATTAAGTGATCTGTTGAAAAGAAGAAGAAGAATTAGTATATGTATATGAATACAGGAGCCTGGAATAGGAGGCAATAGATTAGATATGAGAACAAAATACCCATACTTCAAGGATATAGCAGTTTGTTATAACAATTCATCCTAGTTGTCACAATATGTAATATTACCATGCAGGAGGAGGTGGGTGGGACCCCCAGAATGAGGATAGAGGGCAGTACGTTCAATCTCTGAGAGGGAGAATGGTCTATGGTACCATCTCATACTCTCGGTTTAGTCCATTGGGTTCAAGAGTCCGTAGTGTGTGAATCCAATACATTTCTCTTTCTCTGAGAGTCCTCATCCTATCCCCCCCTCGTCTATTGATTGGTACATGGCCAATCACCTGAAACCTTAGTTGTGCTATGCTGTGTTGCCTGAAGATGAAATGTGCTGGTACTGGAAGTAATGTGTGTCCACATCTTATGGTGGATTTATGTTTGCTTATGCGGTCCCGGATATGCTGTACAGTCTGACCAACATACCCGAGACCGCACGGGCATTTTAACAAATAGATCACAAATGTCGATTCACATGTAAAAAAACCTTTTATATCAAATCTCTTTCCAGTCATGGGATGGGTGAAGAAACCACCTCTGGTCATATTGGAGCATTGCCTACAACCTAGGCATGGAAAATTGCCCAATGCGAGGTGTGGCTAAAGTCCTTTGCTGAATAGATGACTTCAGGCTACCAATGTCAGCTCTAATGAGTTTGGTCTTAAGATTACTTGGTCTCTCTTGTGGCAGACTAGTACTGGATTTTGGAACTCCGGAATTGTTGGGTAGGCCTTACTGAGTAATGGCCAATGTTCCCTTATCGCATTATGTATGTGAATCGACATTTGTGATCTATTTGTTAAAATGCCCGTGCGGTCTCGGGTATGTTGGTCAGACTGTACAGCATATCCGGGACCGCATAAGCAAACATAAATCCACCATAACATGTGGACACACATTACTTCCAGTACCAGCACATTTCATCTCCAGGCAACACAGCATAGCACAACTAAGGTTTCAGATGATTGACCATGTACCAATCAATAGACGAGGGGGGGATAGGATGAGGACTCTCAGAGAAAGAGAAATGTATTGGATTCACACACTACGGACTCTTGAACCCAATGGACTAAACCGAGAGTATGAGATGGTACCATAGACCATTCTCCCTCTCAGAGATTGAACGTACTGCCCTCTATCCTCATTCTGAGGGTCCCACCCACCTCCTCCTGCATGGTAATATTACATATTGTGACATCTAGGATGAATTGTTATAACAAACTGCTATATCCTTGAAGTATGGGTATTTTGTTCTCATATCTAATCTATTGCCTCCTATTCCAGGCTCCTGTATTCATATACATATACTAATTCTTCTTCTTCTTTTCAACAGATCACTTAATATCCTATGCTGTGATAGATATCACAATGAAGCACCTTCTCTCACATTGCACTGAGCTCTGTGCTCGATAAAGGCACTGTATCCTTCAGTAAAGGCACTTTCAAGCTGTTAACACAGCGTTTCATCACTAATCTCACTGTGCATGCGCAGCGTGACCGCTGTAGTGCGCTTGCGCGGTCTCTTGACTGCACCACGCATGCGCATATCACCTGCCCTAAGGCGCGTGCGCGGCTTGCGCTCCACCTGCGTTCCAATCACCGGAAGCAGGCACGCTTAGTCCAGCCTATCCACGTCATAAGGACGCGATCTCACAGTGCTCACTGCCACTCACATACCAGCCGCCCTACTGCACGGAGGTATAGTAACGCTTCTTCTAGCACTGTTAACCCTTGTATTGATGCCTGATTATGCCAGTAACCTTTTTTATTATGCTTGTAGGAAGCATCTTTTCTCTTATATCCCACAGCTATTTAGGTATTTATGGACACTACCTGCATATGTGGACACTATTCCCCTTAAACCATCAGTATAGATAAGTCTCCCCTTTCCCTTTCTGTTAACAGCATTTATCATTTGTCAAGACTGGCCTGAAGTGAGTGGCCACAGTTGGATGCTTTTCCCACATCAATGGCATAGGTAGCACTTTTTGCCTTTTACTTATACGTTCTACCCCTGATTGATGTTTTTTTTATGTTTTAAACCCATGTTTGAATACTCCTATTAGATAGGAGATTGCACTTAACTCCTCATCTCCTTGAGAACAGGTAGTAACCCTATACCGTGTAGTCACATATCGCATAATATTCCTTAGGACTGGCATAGGGGTTGCTCTGACCTCACTTAGGCACTATTTATCTTATGTTCTTGAATGATAAAGGTTTTTTGTCATTCTTCACTTTGAGGTTAACACTATACCACCGTGTATTATTCACTACCCACTGTATATAGATCATGGTAACGGGTGTCACTGTAAGGGTAGTGTTACCCTACTTTTTAGTGTTAACAATAACTGCAACTGCAGCTGTATATCTCTTATCGTATAAGTTGTATTTTCCTTGACCAATTTCTGTAAGGATTGCTTTTTTTGTCTTTTTGTCCCTTGTATTATCTGTCAAGAACTGACTGTTTTTTTGTTTTGTTTCTATACACTGTCACAGCTCCTGTATCCTCTGCGAAGACCTGTGTGGTCGAACCGGCAAGGATTGAGCTACATTTATTTTTTAATAAAACTTTGATGGTCTGAGCTGACGTCTCCTTATCATAATTTTTCCTATATATTTGTGTGCCAGGTTATTATATAATACTGATATTGATGTTCCCTGAGCACCATCTAAGGGTTATTGAGCCAGACCTCTCTGAATAACTAAGCTGATATAAAGCAGACACGAGGTAAGTTCTATTTATTAACTACTAGCTGTAGAGCCCTGCGTTGCTCGGGCATAGTAACTAACTGTTCTTAGTTATAAGCTAAGTGTATGTCTGTGTGTGTCTATGTATGTTCTCTATATGTATTAATCCTGTCTCCCTCAACCCACACTCCCTCCCAAATGTACCCCATATCCCCCCGCCCCACCCGTAACTTCTCCAACCCCCATACCCGCCCACCACACCCTTCCCAAACATGCACCCCCACCTCCCTAAAAAATGCCCCCCTTGCCCCCTGAACCCGCACCCCTCCAAACCCAGCCCCCAAAAAAACACACCCACACTCCCAAACCTGCCCCCCCAAATCCACACCCCCCTACAAACGCTGAGTGAAATGGGGTGTGTGTGAAAAATTTTGTGATTGTAGATGCAATAATGCTAATTCCTTTAATGGACATACATACATACATTTGCAAAATTTTGTGATTGTAGATACAACAGTGCAAATTTAGTGGACGTACATACATATTGTACATTCATTAATTTCTGTAATTCTTACCTCCCTTTCTTCTATGGCCCTTGAGAAAGCAGCTCTTGCCTCCCTGTCTACCATTTCTGATCTCATTTCTGTAATTCTTGCCTCCCTTTCTTCCATTTCTGTAAGCCTTACTCATTGAGGCAGCTTTTCTCTTAGCATGTGATGACAATCATCCAGTCATATTCTTTTTCTTATGAGTCGTAATTTCAGAATGATCAAGCAGTGACATGACATGGAATTTTATAAGCTAATATTCTACATTCTATTGTGACATCGCAATGGAGGGGCGTGGCTATGTGTAGTTGGTGTGGCTGAGGAGTGGGCACGGCCACGTGGAGTGGGAGTCTTCACATGGAGTGGGAGTGGCCATGTGGAGTAAGCGGGGCTTGCAACATACACACATACACACACACACTCAATTTTAATTAGATTTTGTGTAGTGAGACTATGTATAATAAAGGGATAATCATTAAAAATTTGAAATTTGACAAATGTATGAAATATTTATAAATATAAGCAAAACATATCGAATTTCGATTACCATCATCATACAAAAAAAACCTGTTATTTCCGCATAAAATGACATAGGTCGTATTTTAAAAATTTGACCTGTTCACTTCGAGGTTAAACATGGGTCCATAGAGAACAGAGTGTAATTTTAATGTGCACTTTAGAAAATGATTTGCATTAGTTTATCAATATAACAAAATAATAATTATGTTTTATTTTGCATTGGCTAAAATGGGATTTTGTGGCCCTTGGTTATTGGCTTTAAAATATTAGTGAATTACTATCAATACCATTGATTTCAATTAAAAAAACCAGCAGTCTAATGGAGCACTAAGTATTACAGAACACAAGATTATTAAACGTCACAGACCTTTATTGCTCATCCACTGCCCACTACACATTTCAACGGTCTATTAGACCGCTGTTTTTTGTAATTGAAATCTTTTTCCTCACCTGAGTGGCAGCGACAGGAGCAGCTTGTATTGCAGTACAATAGGACCTGGGGTAACAAACAGAAAGATAGAGGACCTTTGATGATGTAATTCCAGCCCTCCCCATCATGTGACCAGCAGGGAAACTGCGGGGAGAAGCTGGAGGAGCAGGATTGACCTTTTGGAGCCCGCAGGCAGTGTGGTGAAGAACCCCCTGGCGGTAAAGGCACCCTTTGGGGACTAGAGCCTGGCTCAAGCCCAACTTCCAGGCACTTTCACCAGGGTTGTGCAGGCATTGGCACAACCTGCAAAGGTGAGTGCATTAACACTGTGATAAGCACCACTGTGGTAAAAAGGTATACACATTGCGCCTCCATATCATTTTATTTTATATCAATACCATTGAGGAATTTTGGTAACTCCAGGAAAAGCATCTGAAAGTAGTAGAGCGCTATGTTTTCTGAATATTCAAGTGGTGGTGCTTTCCGGACTGCCAAAGTAGCATTTGAGAGTGGAGGCATATGCTCAATAGAACACCTGTAGCTCGACAGCTGGCTTGGAGGTCAGTGATGTGCAAATGAGCCCTAATAGTTTGTGTAGACATTGTTTGAAGCATTAAGCTCAGTATGTGACAACTAAAGATGGGTGAATCGATGTTCAGGTTCGGAGGATCAAGCCAGACATAAAAGAAAAAGTCCAGTTCGGGACCGTACTTGTCTCAAACTTGAGCCCGAACCCCAAAACTCATATATTTTTATGGGATCCAGACTTTAACCTCTTCAGAAGGTAAACAAACTGTAATTGGAGGTGCTTAGGCACAAAGGCAGCAGGCACTGGGATGGTTTTTCAACACACCTTTATTCAGACTCCCCTGCTACTCCACAACATGTTTCGATAGATTCTCTATCTTCCTCAGGTGGTTTACCTTTTAATATAAATCCCTCTCTGACGTTAAAGCGACGGGGAGCAGCTAGGCGCAGAGTGCAGCTTATCGTGAGGACCTGGCGTCGCCTGTCAACAGGGGCTTTAACTGAAGGACCTGCGGTGACGTGACCGGATGCTTGGAGCCCCCCGGAGCACGCAGTGTGCGGATGAGCTAGAGCCTGTGAAGGGCGCCTTATCAAGTGTATTACCGGGTTGTGCGCACAACCCGATAAGGTGAGTGGCCACCTATTAGTACGCCACATAAAATAAAGCCCTCCTGGTAACCACACTATTGTGCCAGTTTCTCTCTCTTTTCTCTTGCTTCAACCTCTTCAGGACCCAACCTATTTTGACCCTAAGGACCTTGGCATTTTTGGCAATTCTGACCTGTGTCCTTTTATGAGGTTATAACTCTGGAACGCTTCAACGGATCCTAGCGATTCTGAGAAAGTTTTTTCGTGACATATTGGGCTACATGTTAGTATTAAAATTAGGTCGATCATTTTTGCATTTATTTGTGAAAAAATAAAAAATTTGGCAAAAATTTTGAAAATGTTGCAATTTTCAAATTTAGAATTTTTATTCTGCTAAACCGGAGAGTTATGTGACACAAAATAGTTAATAAATAACATTTCCCACGTCTACTTTACATCAGCACAATTTTGGAAGGAAGTTATAAGAGTTCAAAGTTCATCAGCAATTTTTCATTTTTCCAGCAAAATTTACAAAACCATTTTTTTAGTGACCACATCACATCTGAAGTCCCTTTGAGGGGTGTAAATGACAGAAAACACCCAAAAGTGACACCATTCCAAAAACTGCACCCCTCAAGCTACCCAAAACTACATTCAAGAAGATTATTAAGCCTTCAGGTGCTTCTCAGGAACTAAAGCAACGTGGAAGGAAAAAATGGATATTTAAATTTTTCTAACAAAAGTGTTCTTTTAGCCTCAATTCTTTAATTTTCACATGGGCAACAGGATAAAATGGATCTTGAAATTTGTTGTGCAATTTCTGCTGAGTACACCAATACCTCATA
The DNA here is from genome assembly GCA_033576535.1 of Allobates femoralis. NCBI lineage: Eukaryota > Metazoa > Chordata > Amphibia > Anura > Aromobatidae > Allobates > Allobates femoralis. The sequence goes on from JARQOC010000002.1 coordinate 378,284,321, forward strand.
TCTATATACATAATCACCAGTTTTGCGCTTCCGGTCACTGTGCCGCCATCGCAAGCCGCTGCTTGCCTCTCACTTGTGGCGTCGTAGCAACCGCAACGCATGCGCCGTCGCCACGTAGCATGCGCGCCATCGCGAGCCGCCGCAAGGCTCTCACTTGCGGCGTCGTTGCAACTGCAGCGCATGTTGTTGCATGGTAGTGACAAAGTCTTCACTATAAATGTGGTTGACAAAAATGTTTTAAATTAAAGTTCCTCTTAACTTATTTTATTCGTATACATATGCTATCATATTATATCAATAGTAGTTTAGTCACATTCATATATACTTTACATATCTACAAATAAATATTACATCATACAAATAACACTTATATGTAACATTCACATCACCATCATTACATTTTAGTCTAAGCTCTGTCTCTATATATATATATATATATATATATATATATATATATATACAATTCTTTAACATCATCACAGGGTTGATATGGATAATCAACATTTACACTGTTGATGATAGAAATCTATTTCTTTTTAAGGCTCTGTCAAACATGCAAGGACACTTTGTCATCTTTTAATTGGGTAGGTTTTTTGTGAACAGCTATAGAGTTGGGTGGGTGGCTGTTCACCATATCTCCTCCTGTGCCTCTATTCTATATAGATATAGATTCACACATTAGTACATAGAAACATCATCATATATATCTGATTTACAACATCTCCTTTTTCCTTTTTTTAAACTTTACACATAGGTTCTATGTTCATAAAAACACATAAAATTAATAGTTTAATGTATCGCATTTCTATTACATGTATATATTTACTATATATTTCATGTGTATATATATATATATATATACACGTCATACCTACACACTGTTTCCTTGATTGAAAAAGTTTTCCATTTCATACTTATATCTATGTATATACAGCTGTAAAATATTCACATTACCTTATGTGCATTTTTTTTTCTGTAACTCTTAAGCAACAGTATAATGCTTTGCCATTATTTTGAACATCTTTATAAAAAGTATTCTTTTACTTCTTTACTGTTTTTTTTAAATACAAAACTATCACATAAAACAGTTTTTTTCCTAACCACAAAGAGTGTCAGTCATCTTTACTGCTCCGGTTTCCAGCTCTAAACTTACCCAATATTCATTTCACCGCACCCCCGATGCAATTGCATCGGGCCTTTTTACTAGTGTGGTCATAAACCACTGTTTGGGCGCACGGCAGGGCTCAGAAGGGAAGGAATTTTCCATTCAAAAAGTGAAATGGCGCTCCTTCCTTTCTTAGCCTTGCCATGCACCCAAACAGTGGTTTATGACCACATATGAGGTATTGGTGTACTCAGGAGAAATTGCCCAACAAATTTGAGAATGTATTTTATTCTGTTGCCAATGTGAAAAAGAAAAAGTTAGGCTAAAAGAACATTATTGTGAAAAAAAGGTACTTTTTCATTTTTACGGTTCAATTTGTTAAGCACCTGGGGGTTGAAAGTGCTCCCTATGCATAGATACGTTCCTTGGAGGGGGTCTCGTTTCCAAAATGGGGTCACTTGTGGGGAAGCTCCAATGTTTAGGCACACAGAGGCTCTCCAATCGTGACATGGTGTCCGCTAACAATTTGAATTGAAAATCAGTTCAAATTGTTAGCAGACACCATGTCGCGTTTGGAGAGTCCCTGTGTGCCTAGACATTGGAGCTCCCCCAGAAGTGACCCCATTTTGGAAACTAGACCGCCGAGGAAACTTATCTAGATGCATAGGGAGCACTTTTAACCCCCAGATACTTCACAAATTAATCTGTAAAAATGAAAAGAAAATATTTGTGGAAATAAAAATACTTTCATTTTTATGGATCAATTTGTGAAGCACCTGGGTGTTCAAAGTGCTCCCTATGCATCTAGATAAGTTCCTTGGGGGGTCTAGTTTCCAAAATGGGGTCACTTGTGGGGAAGCTCCAATGCTTAGGCACACAGGGGCTCGCCATATGCAACATTGTGTCCGCTAACAAATGGAATTTTTAGTGGACACCATGTTGCTTATAAAGAGCCACTGTGTGCCTAAACTTTGGAGCTCTCCCACAAGTGACCCCATTTTGGAAATAAGAACCCCCAGGGAACATATCTAGATGCATAGCGAGCACTTTGATCCCCTAGTTGCTTCACAAATTGATCCATAAAAATGAAAAATTACTTTTTTTCACAATAAATCTTCTCTTTTCCTTTTACGGACTAATTTGTGAAGCACCTGGGGGTTCAGTGTGCTCATTATGCATCTAGACAAGTTCCTTGGGGGGGTCTAGTTTCCAAAATGGGGTCACTTGTGGGGGAGCTCCAATGTTCAGGCACACAGGGAAGGGCTCTCCATACGTGACATGGTTTCCGCTAACAATTGGAGCTAATTTTGAAATTGTTAGCGGACACCAGGTTGCATATGGAGAACCCGTGTGCCACCTGCACAAGGGCAACTGGAAGAGTTGGGTTACAGCACCAGAAAATGGTGCCTCTAATGAATGCGCTATTTTCTTGGGTGGCTGTGGGTTGCAATTTGCAGCGTGGGGGACCCACAACGTTTGGGCCTCTCCACACTGAGGATTCCAGCCGCCCAGCTGCCAAGTTGTATCTGGCTGGCTACCAAAAACACAGCGAAGGCCTTTTTTTTATTTCTAGAACTGATTTAGAAAAAAAAATGACGTGGGACTCCACCATATTTTTGGTCTAGCCAGGTACAACTTGGCAGCTACAGGCTGCCAGCAACCCCCAGCTGCCTCGTTGTACCTGGCTGGCAACCAAAAATATAGTGAAGAACATTTTTTTTTTTTTTTCTAGAACTAATTCTAAAAAAAAAAATGATGTGGGACTCCACCATATTTTTGGCCCGGCAAGGTACAACTTGGCAGCTGGGGGCTGGAATCCTCAACATGGAGAAGCCCAAGCGATCTGGGCCCCCCATGCTGCGAACTGCAACCCGCAGCTGCCCCAGAAAATGGCGCATTCATTGAAGCACCATTTTCTGGCGCTGTAACCAGACTCTTCCAGTTGCTCTGGTGCTGGTGGCAAACTGGATAATAAAGCTGGCACTAAGCCCGAGATTCATAATGTCGGGCCAATGTTAGACCCAGCCATTAGGAATCTCTAATAAATAGTTAAAAAAATACACCACACAAAGAAAAATCATTTCTTTAGGAAAAAAAAACATACAAATTAAGACTCCATCTTTATTACTCCTTCTGACGTAGTCCAAACCGATGGTCCCACTATGTTCGATCGCCTCTACTACATCTAGAGACTGCAGCAAGGGATGAAGTGTCCTCTTGTTGTAGTCTCTTGGGTCACGGTGATTGTGCACTGTATGGCAATGATCTGCCATACAGTGCACCATGACACTGACCCCATAGACTACAACAAGAGGACACTTGATCCCTTGTTGTAGTATTTGGGGTCAGAGTCATGGTGTACAGTATAGCAGATCATTGCCATACAGTGCACCACATCGCTGACCCCAGAGACTACAAAAAAAGGAACACTTGATCTCTTGTAGTCTTTGGGGTCAGAGTTGTGGAGCCCACTGGGATGGGGTACTCGGTACCGGAACGGGGAATCACGGGGGTTATCACGGCGGTCCCTGGTCTGGACCATGTCCCGAGCCCACAAGTAATAAGGGGTATTTACAGGGAGTTTGTCGTGATGCCACCCACGGGTTGTGGTCAATGGGAGACCACCGCTGCTACTGTCTGCTGCCAGGAGGATGGATGGTGCTGCAGCTGGATGGATGAGCCCGCCGTGGGTCGGGGCTGCTCCTGACAGGGTGAAAAGGTGAAATAATGTTCTGTTTGCAGGGAATCACACACGGGTGACTTAAGTAGAGTTCACTGGGTTTTACTAGCATGTTCTTCCACAGTTCCACAGTTTACAGTGCAGTTCTTTTACCCAAATAACTCTGTACACTCTCTGAACCCTCTGCAGCCAGGTTTCCTTTCTGAGACCATTCACTTTCTGAAACCTTTCAGGTTTTCCTCTCCTCTGTTCTTCCCGTGGGCTGCATGAAGGCAGCTCGGTCCCTTGTTTGGCTTCCCCCGGTGTGTGGGTGGCAAGCCTGGGTTCTATGTGCTGCTGTTTCTCCAGCCCGTGTGTTGGGTGACCAGACCTGGAATCTGTGCCTCTCCGTCGGTGTGTCCGTGTACCGGCGTGTAGCTATGGTCACCCAGAGCCGACTCTCTGGTCCCAGCCTAGCCTTGGATGTCCCTATCTTGCAAGGGATCACCGGGCTCTCTCCTACCCATGTAACTACCTGGGTACGTCATGGGAGCCTGTCCTGCCAGTAGTCTGTCAGCGCTGCCGTCTTCCTCAGACCCAGCTGCACTGGTCCGGTCTCTGTATTTTCCTTCCTTTGGGCTGCAGGCTATGGAGCGGGCTTTCTCTCCAGGGAACGGTGTCTCGCAGGATTCTGCGCCTCCAGGGAGCCCTATCCTTCAGGAAAATGTCACCCCTTGCCCACCTAGAGTCCCGGGCTCCGGGTTGGGTGTTGTAACTGGTGGGTGTGTGTTTGAAGGTGGTTCATGTGTAACCTGTCACTATCTGCCTGGCTGCAGTTCCTACCTGTGGCCACCCTGGTCGCAGGGGCGCCACATTCCCCCGGAGTTAAACCGGCGTGTCTCTACGCTGTCTGGCATGGTTCCCCCTGAACATTTTATTTTATTAACAACATTAACATTATGCAGGCTTATTCTTCCATTTAAGGAGGCACGCGTTCTTAAATGTTGCATTAACTATATACATTTTCAAACACATTATTCAGCCCGTTCATGTCTGCAAGTGCTGAGGCCTCCAGGCCCTCGGGACACCAACTTGTGGCAAAGTTGTTACTCTCCATGCCGCCATCTTACACCACATTGTCTTTAACCCTTTCGGGGCACGGGTTACTCATTCACTGTTAAAGTCTTTAGAGTCCTGTGGCATAGCAATACTGGCTCTTATGCACACCTAGTTCAGTGCACAATTTTAAAAACGTGCACAAAAAGGGAACCTTACTTTTCTCTAAAAGTATAAAGGAACTCTAAAAGTGGGCACAAGTGTTTCAAAAAGGCCCTTCAAAAACACAAGTGTCTGCTTCAGTTCAAGTTCTCTGCACTCAGTCTCACAGTGCTACTTGGTCATAAAACCAATGGGGAGCACACAGGGTGCTCAACTATTTACAAGAATGTTTATACCATATCATCGTTCATGATATTATTGTCTATGACACATAAAAGAAAAGCGGGGAAAAGGCTATTCATTCATTCAGGTATGGAATGGGGTCAATAAGGAACACATCACATTCACATTTACAGTTGCTTGTAGCAGAAGTCCGGGTTCCTCACTCCTTCTCCTTCCTTTTCCATGGTAGAACTTCTGGAGCTCGCCGGATTGCGAACAACTCCAACTCTTCTAAAGCACTAGACAGCAAATAGCTGTGTACAGTCTGCGTTGCTGTATCCACCATGTTCGTCGCTGTAACCTCTTCTGCGATGGTTGCTTCCACGCTGCTCATCACTGGTTGCAGATCTGTGATGTTTTCTAGCACAGTTGTAGAATCCAGGTTAATGGTCAAATCCGGGTTCATTGTCTCAGGATTTTCTGTATCTAGAGGCTCAACATCTCTCAGTGATCTTAGAGACAGTCTCTTTACTCGAATTCCATATGGACCTCTCTCTCCTTGCACCACAATGTATGAGACCCATTCTCCAACTATTACTTCTCTGTCCGGGTGATCTGTAGGGAGATATTCTTCTACGTCTCTCCTATTTATAAAGACATCTCTGTCTGCACCAGGTTCTCTAGCGAAAGCATAACCGTCCTTGGGTTTAATTTTAACAATTCTCCCTTCATGCCGCGGAGATCTATTAATGTCTGTATCCCGCCTGGCTACCGTTTTGGAGTGCTGGGTACAAGCTATCAATTCTTGTTTTTGGACCAGTTTCTCTACTTCCTCTTTCTCCCATCTCCGGGCACATCTCCGCAGCTACTCATCTCTGGTTACTATTTCTACGGGGCCTATTCCACTAGCAGGATCCCCAGGGAAGCCCATCATGTTGTCTTCCTTTTCATCTCTTTTCCACCAACAGCGGTGCTGCTCTCCTCTCACCTTGGTTGATGCAGGGGCCGGTATCAGGGGCTTCGGTAATGATAGGTTTCCCTCTTCCAGGGTTTCCGAGTAGGTCGATTGTATGGCTGGTAGTCCGGGGCATAGTCTCAGGGATGGTCACATCCTCCAGCTCTACCAACGGTTTTCTGCTCCCTGCTCCGGGTAATATCAGGGACATTAGCCCAGCCGGGCTGTACAGTTAGGACTGCTGGCACTGGTAATAGTAAATTTGGATCCGGGTTCTCGATTCTGCACAAACCCGTATTAACTGCTGGGGTAATTGCTTCAGCACACCCCGCTGGGTGTCTCGGACCTTCGGATCTCTTCTGCCACCTTCTGACATACCGCCTTGGTCACCAAATTTCCCTCCCTGGCCGGTTTCCTCCACAATTGCTTCCTGTGGGCCCTCCGGGATCAATTTGGGTCTCCAAATCTGGTCGCTCAGACTGGCGTCCTCTCCTTCCATCCGGGAATCCAGCAATGGGGACTGCTAACCATCCGGTTTCCTGCCCCGCCTTCTTTGGGCATCTACCTCTGCTCCCACCATATTCTCATTGGCTGTTGCTGATTGGGGCTGAGGCTCTTCCTTGGGATTGATAGCTGGCTCCCCTGCAGTTAAGGGGAGCCAGGGCAGGCCTTTCTTTTCTTGCTTTGGACTGGGCCGGCCCACCATGGGGGGTCTGTGCATGCCTCCTCTGCACATGGCCTCAGGCTCCTATTGCAGCCATTATGCCCAGATTTTTCAGAACAGTCCAAAACACGAATTCTAGACACATGGAGTCCGGTTCTGTTGGACCGGGTCCATTCTGTTCATGACGCCAAGTTGTGGAGCCCACTGGGACGGGGTACACGGTACCGGACAGGGGTATCACAGGGGTTATCATGGCGGTCCTTGGTCCAGACCGTGTCCCGAGCCCACAAGTAATAGGGGGTATTTACAGGGAGTTTGTCGTATGAAAACCACAGGATTTGTTCAATGGCGGACCACACAGAGCCAGGGCACAGCAATCACACAGATGCTGTGCCCTGGCTGTGACACCGCTCCTCTGCACCCTCATCTCCATGCTGGGAGATGAGTGTGCAGAGGAGCCGACAGAAGCAGCAGGACGGTGGCAGGAAGAGGACAGCGCAGAGAAGACCGGAGGACAGAAGACGGAGAAGACCGGAGGACAGAGGGAGAAGAAAGAAGACAGGTGAGGAAGCCTGGAGCAGGAAGAGGAGAATGGGAGGATGTGATCACCGTGGGCAGCGGTGATCACCGCCGGATAGCAGGGGCAGGGAATGGAGGGCAGGGGGGAGATCGGAGAGCAGGGGGGATATCGGTAGCCAGGGGGGGGGGAGTTCGGAGGCCAGGGGGTGGGATCGGAAGCCAGGGGGGCAAATTGGCGGCCAAGGGGAGACAGCGGAGGGCCCGGAATCGGCGGCGCAGTCAGAGGTTGAGAAGGGAGGGGACCCACCGGTCACGCTGCCCCCAAATATGATTAGAGAGAGGCACTGTCTCCAATCAAATATGAGGGTGTGTGACTCAGGACCCTTTCTCCAGCCAATGCCTGATGCTATCCAGCATCAGGTCTTGGCTGAATTGTAATATCTCACCAAGTTTCATTGGTGAGATATTACATTCACTCCGATTGGCAGTTTCACTTTTAAACTGCCAATCGTAGCGGTCCTAGCCTGGGGGGGGCTAATCCACCCCCCCTGGATTATAGTACAGGCCCTTCTGTACCTGCAGCTCTGTTAACCCTTCAGTGACCCCGGTTAATAGAGTCGCAGGAAGGGAAACCCACGATGACGCAGCATATGCATCATGGGTCGGGAATGAACTTGTTTTCATGACGCATATGCTGCGTCATGGGTCGGGAAGGGGTTAACACTTCCGTCCTGACAGGGGGAAGGCCATTCCAAGTTAATCATCAGAGACTCGTCCAAGTGACTCACATTTCACTCGGACAGTCTGCTTCAAGCCTTATACTTACCATTTTCAATGCAGCTGCCACACTGTTCCTGGGTCCGCTCATTAAACCTAATTAATATTCCCCTGCTTCCCCAACCCACCATACGTGACAGCATATGTGATTGATTGCATTCAGACTGCGCTCCCACCCTCTGTGCCAGGATCTGTGATTGGTTGCCCTCACACTATCTGACTTGGTCCCAAAGTGAAGTATACAAATAAATACATTTAAAATAAATGGCGGGGAGGTCCCACATATTTTGATACCCAACGCATGGAAAGCATGCAGCTACAGGCGCAGCCCCCAACTGTGTTTTATTTTGGCTGGATATCAAAATACGGGAGACCCCGTACTGGTTTTTGAATGATTTAAATAAATAATTTTAAAAAACGCCGTGGAGTCCCCATCAAATTTGATACCCAGTCAACTTAAAGCAGACAGCAGTGACTGGTACTCTCAGCCTGGTGAGGCGAATGATTGTTTAGCCCTCCCCTTGCTAAAAATTGCAGCCTGCTACCACTGCAGAATTGGTGCATCTATTAGATGCGAAATTCATGGTGTCTTACCTGACTCATCCCAATTGCCCTCGAGTGGTGGCAATTGGGGCAATATAAGGGGTTAATGACAGATGTGATGCCTGGACATTTCTGCAACCAAATACTCAATGGGGTCATTCCATGTCAAGTGATCCAAAAATGAATATTTTTTTTCCCTGACGTCCTCAGATTTTTAAAAAAAAATTTCTATCTGAAGAACAACTTTATCTAATTACAAAAAAAAAGTTTTGAATTTTTTTCTTTATCTGTTAATTTTTTACAGATTTTTAAAGTTTTAAAAAAGTGCGAATTTTGGCCTGGTATGGCTTTACATTTTCTATCATATCTCGGGCTAGAAATAAGATAGAGAAACAAAATAAACACCAATCTACTCAGAACTGTCCAGGCTTTCATAAGATATGTCACAAGAGGATATTTGTTAATATTTTACCCATGTGATCGCAAGCGCAAAACTTTAAAACGCATTTCCGAAAAATCGGCGCGCTTTAAATATTTCAAAAACTGCCCATGTGTCTGCTATGCTCTTAGCCACATCTGTACCAAATTTCAAGTTGGGATCGCAATGGGATCATATTTTAACATATTTTACTAGTAAGAGCGTCAATGGGTCATTCCATATCAAGTGATCTAAATATGAATATTTTTTTTACCTGACGTCTTTAGATTTTTTTTTTTTTTTCCTTTATGAAGTACTACTTTAGTTAATTACAAATTAAAAGTTTGGAATTTTTTTCTTCATCAGTTAATTTTTTACAGATTTTTAAAGTTTAAAAAAAGGGTGAATTTTGGCCTGGTACGACTTTAAATTTTTTTATCTCAGGCTAGAAATAAGATAATGAAGTGGGAGAGGCATCATTTTACTCAGAACGGTAACAGCTTTCATTTGAGATGTTACAAGACTATGTTTCTTTATATCAAATTCAAACTATTGACGGGCAATTGTGAAAAAATGACTGTGTTCTTGGTGATTTTTGAATTGACACCATAATAGTTAAATATTTTGCACTTAGGTCCAATGAATGCGTCCATGGGGTCAAGCTGGGACAGAGTCATCACAAATTAGCCTTATTTGCAGATGACCTGCTACTTTACATCTCCCAGCCCCTGGTCTCCATCCCTTCGGTCTTAATGGAGTTTGAACGGTTCGGACAATTGAGCAACTTTAAAGTGAATTGCTCCAAAACCGAGGCACTCAATATTTCTTTGCCTGGAGAATTGGTTTCTCATCTATCTAAACAGTTCCCATTTAAATGGAAAGTAGAAGCCATTAAGTACTTGGGAGTCCTTATACCAAAAGATCTTAAACAAATATTCAATTTAAATTATCAACCCCTTTTGACTAACGCGGAATCGGCATTTACCTCCTATAGACAATTAAAGCTATCCTGGTTCGGGAGAATAAACGTAGTCAAGATGGATGTCTTGCCCCGACTCTTATATACTTTTCAGACAGTTCCTGTTCTATTGGATAGAGGTTTCCTCTCCAAAATGCAATCTATGATCCTTAGATTTGTCTGGGGGGGCAAGAGGTCCAGATTGCGAATGAATATCCTATCCTTGCCCAAGACCAGAGGAGGGGTTGGACTACCCAACATACGAGCGTACTTTGAGGCTTCCTCTCTTGTTAGAGCTCTAGATTGGCATTATCATGCGTCCTCCAAGAAATGGGTAGGGGTGGAGCAAGAGGGTTTGGGGATTCCGCTGAAACACCTGCTTTGGATTTCCCCTAAAGACTCCACAGACCTAGTACCTTTGACAGACATGACCAGAAACACCTTGAAGGTATGGCACCTAGTGACGAAATCCCTCCGCTTAAACGACAGACTTAGCCCTTTGACTCCCCTTTTTTCCAACCCATCTTTCCCACCCAGATTTGACAGGCAGAGATTTTTATGTTGGCGGATTGTGGATGACACCCGAGTAGGACAGACTCTGTCCAGTGGTGGTTTGCCCCCGATGGCAGAGCTACAACTCAAAGAACCTACGAGACCTCTTAAGTGATTCGAATTTCTCCAATACAGAGCATACTTATATTCAGCTGACCACTCTTGCAGGGTAAGATTGACACCCAACATATTGGAGAGGTTATTCCAACTGGAGGCTCCACCGAGGCGCAAAATATCAGTTCTATACCAGGCCTTAGGGTCCATGAGAGAGCAGGGCACCCTTTACTTCCAATGTGCTTGGGAGAGGGAATTGGGGTGTAGCATTTCAGAAGCTAATTGGCAGAAATGCTTTATATTTACTCACTCACTAGCTAGCGCTTGTTCTGCACAAGAAAGAAGCTATAAGCTGCTCACTAGATGGTACTTGTGCCCGACGACACTCCGGAACATGTTCCCTGGAACCCCTGATACCTGCTGGCGCTGTGGGGAAGAGAAGGGTACAATGATACACATTTGGTGGAGTTGTGGGGAAATCCGGCGGTTCTGGTCTGAGGTTTTCAATGCATACGCCCGGATAACAGGTAAACAAGCCGAATGCTGCCCAGAATCGGCAATGTTATCCATTTTTCCAGGTCCTATTGGGCTACAGAAGAGGGATATTCTCCGCTTTTGCATCTCGGCTGCTCTTGCTGTGATCCCGAGGTTCTGGAAATCAAGCCGGGCTCCATCTCTACTTGATTGGTTCAAAGAATTGATGGACATATATCGAATGGAGGAGCTCGCAGCTGATGCGTCGGGATCTCGGAACAAATTCTTAGGGATTTGGGTTGAATGGATTCTTTTTCACGACTCTGCAGAATTTAGGAGTATCTTTTCCAGCACAGATAATATGGCTCGACCTCTGGCTGATGGGGAGCCAGTGGGATGAGTACCCTTTCTCCTTCCCATACCTCACCCGTCCCCCCCCCCCCTCCTTTTTTTCTTTTTTTCTTACGTGGCTTTTCTTTCCCAGTATAACTTTTTCTAATGGTTTTTGTTTCTCTTCTCTCTCTCTTCTTTTCTATCTCTCTTTTCTTCCCATCTGATACATTCAGTCTAGGTATTTCCTTTCTACGCCTATACCTTCAGAATTCTAGTGAACATTAGACAGGTATCGAAAACTCTGAGCTGTGAGTAGATCATTAATATTTCGGCCTTCCTTTCCGGTACACCAGTCGATAGACTATTCCAACTAGGCCTCAACGGGTAATGACCCACTTACGTGGTCAACCTGTTAGAAGGGGCCAAGTGATAAAAATCATTCTGCTGGGGCCGCTTGTCCCCTTGACATCAGAACATCTCAAAACCCTGAGAAAGGTTGTATACTTGAGTGTTTGGAATTATATTTAGATTGTAGTATATATTGCACCAGAGATAAGCGCAAAAGTAAATTTGCAGCTTATCTTAAAGTTACTAATAACTTTGTGAATTCTCTTTTTGTATATTTTATATGTCTCAAGATTTTGTTAAAAGATTGAATGTATGTCTTTCATATGTTTTTTCAAAATTTAATAAAAATGAGATTAACCATAGTTAAATATTTTAAAATATGATCCCATCACGATCCCAACTTGAAATTTGGTACAGATGTGGCTAAGAGCATAAAAGACACATGGGCAGTTTTGGAAAATTTTTATTAAAATGTTTTTTTCGGAAATGCGTTTCAAAATGTTGCGTTTGCATTCGCATAGGTAAAAAATTAAAATTAACAAATATACTCTTGTGACATATCTGGTGAAAGCCTGGACAGTTCTGAGTAGAATGGTGTTTATTTTGTTTCTCTATCTTATTTCTAGCCCGAGATAAAAAAAATTTAAAGTCGTACCAGGCCAAAATTCACCCTTTTTTTAAACTTTAAAAATCTGTAAAAAATTAACTGATGAAGAAAAAAATTCCAAACTTTTAATTTGTAATTAACTAAAGTAGTACTTCATAAAGGAAAAAAAAAAAAAAAATCTAAAGACGTCAGGTAAAAAAAAATATTCATATTTAGATCACTTGATATGGAATGACCCATTGACGCTATTAATAGTAAAATATGTTAAAATATGATCCCATTGCGATCCCAACTTGAAATTTGGTACAGATGTGGCTAAGAGCAAAGCAGACACATGGGCAGTTTTTGAAATATTTAAAGCGCGCCGATTTTTCGGAAATACGTTTTAAAGTTTTGCGCTTGCGATCACATGGGTAAAATATTAACAAAGATCCTCTTGTGACATATCTGGTGAAAGCCTGTATAGTTCTGAGTAGAATGGTGTTTATTTTGTCTCTCTATCTTATTCCTAGCCTTAGTTATGAGGAGAAACGTAAAGGCAGGCAACAGCGAAATTCACACTTTTTCCGAACTTTGAAAATCATTTAAAAAAAAAATAAATTTCTAAAAAAATTTTTCTCTTCACATTTTGCATTGTCTGACATGCTATTATCAAATAACAAAATCTCAAAAGAATTAAAAATATAGAGGTAATAATCATTGGTTCACTTGACATGGAATGACCCAATGGGCACACACAACCTAATTAATGTTTTTTTACGCCAGTTTTTATGCATTTTTTACATGTGTTTTACCATGCATTTTTAATCCATTTGGGGTGGAAATACATTGCAAAAATTCATCAAGAATTGATATGCTGCAGATTTATTTCTGCACCAAATCTGCAAGGTAAGGGCTCAGACACACTGGTGTTAAACTTGGACGACTGCAATGTGAGTAAAAATTGAATTGCAGTCGGACCAATGTTAGTCAATGTCCGAGAGCACATTTCCGAGTGTCGGACATTTTTTTCCTTGTCCGACACTTGGATGATGAGTCAGTTGCAACATGCTGCGATTTCATGCAAGTATCGGACGATATTCGCCAATGCAAGTCTATGGGTCCGACAAAAATCACGGACCGCACCCACAGACAGCACAGGGACAGCGTAGTGAGAGTGATTTTTACATGGTGTTTCTCACAGACATAAGAATAGACAGGATAGATAGGATAGAATAGGAAGATTGGGTTCACCTGTCTCCCAATGCTACTTCCGGGGCCTCCCATGAAGCTAATTACATATTCACTGCACTGTTAGACAAACAGCCATTCAGAGAAGCTCACACTGTTTGAGAGCTTCTGTGATTGGCAGTTGTAGTCAGAGTGCTTTTCTTCAGTCTGGACAGTGATTCTGCTTGGTTGCCATACACATTAGTGTAGGGTAACCAACCTGGCTTTATAAGGTGTGAAATTAATAAATATTAAAAAAACAATGAGTGGGGCTTCGCAGCAATTTTAAGTCTAGCCCGATGAAAGCAGACAGCTGTGAGATGCCAACCTCAGCTGCCTAATTTTCTCTTGGCAGGCAAAAAAAATGTGTGGGCTTCGCCCTATTTTTCGATGCTAGCCAAGGTAAAACTAGGCAGTTGAGGGCTGGTATTCCCAGCGGAGTGAGGGCCCATTTTTATAGGGTCCCCCAATGTTAAAGAACAGCCCAAAGCCGCCCCTGAAAATGGCGCATTACTAAGCGCCATTTTCAGGTGCCTTACCAGGCTCTTTCAGCGGCCCTGGTGGCGGTGGCACACTGGGTATTAAAGGGGTTAATACTAGCTTTGTTATACAAGCTGGTATTAAGCCCAAGATTCTTAATGTCAGGCTAAGTTTGACCCGGCCATTAAGAATCTCCGATAAAGGATTAAAAAAAACACCACACAGAGATAAAAGTATTTATTAGAAATAAAGATACAGACACCCTTAGGCATGAACAGCAGGAATAGGGCACTGGAGCGGACAGGCTCCCGGGAGCAGAAGCAATCAATGGAGATGACAGTCCAGACACACGGCGGTGCCAGCCCAGTAGCTAAACGTGAAGATTCAAACTTTGAAGAAAGCCGGCACTCACCAATGTCGTTTTCGTAGGTTTATTGGAGGTCGCACATCACTTGATGCAGGGAGGGGGACAGTGCTGAGGGGACGACGGCACCATTTCGCGCTACAATGCGCTTCCACGGATCACGTGACCCGTGGAAGCGCATTGTAGCGCGAAACGGTGCCGTCGTCCCCTCAGCACTGTCCCCCTCCCTGCATCAAGTGATGTGCGACCTCCAATAAACGTACGAAAACGACATTGGTGAGTGCCGTCTTTCTTCAAAGTTTGAACAGACACCCTTAGGGACTCCATCCTTATTACTCCCCTTTACAGCCCTCCAGGATCCTGGTCTTCCTTCTTCTCTCTTCTTTCTTCTGTCTTCTTTATTCTCCAAATGTTTAGCTCTCCTACATCAGAAAGCAGGAGAAGGAAGAACGCTTACTCCCCTGCACTGTGATCACTGAATGAGCAGAGTCAGTGGCGGCTAAGCGATATTGTCATCACTGACACCATTGCCATAGTAACCTAATAAGCAGTTACTATGGCAACAATGGCCGGCGACAGAACAGAGGCTCCTGAATGAGCGGCTCACCAGCGTTTCTTACTGATAACAGCAGCACCGACAAGCAGGGAGTTAACTCTGCTCTCACCGCTGCTCTTCTATGTGTCGCTCATACTGGAGCAGCGGTGAGAGCAGAGTTAACTCCCTGATTGTCGGCGCTGCTGTATCTTTTTTCAACACGTTTCAAGGTGTAGTCCTCACCACTTTATCAAGACAACCACCATAAATAAAGAGGGCAGAACAGTGTGCCATTTAATGTATTACACAGAGAAAGCTAGGTTTTAAATTCTCTGGAGCATGGTCTTTTTTTGTTTATATGTATAAAGCCTTCTTATCAGGGAAGGACATACTGCCAGTGCAGTCAGTGGGGTCCAAAGGGGGCGAGCCCAAAATGCTGCTGAAAAATTTTGTCTATTGTGAAGACGAGAGGAAGGTGTCATACTTAAGTCATAGCAGACTAGGGAGGACGGCCGCTCTACTGCACTCTTCCTCTATCCTCTTTTCTTGGCTTTTGGTGCTGCCACTGGTTCTATGATGCAGGTAATACATGGTGACTCACCCAGACCAGGGGACTCAGATCTCAGGCGCAGTCTGGAGGTCACGAGTGGCGGTGCCTGAGGCTGTGGCCTTGGTGGTCAATGAAAAAAAAAATAAAATAAATTAATAAAGTTTTTGTTCGTGACGCCACCTGTAGGTCCCGGTGATGGCACCGGCGCTGCTGGGGTGATGGGCAGCAGCAAGATGGAGTGGCTCCCTACCGGAGGAGCGGGATCCCCGAGGTGTTGGAAGTAGCAATAAAATGGTGGAGTACGGCAGCGCAGTCACTGTGGGGCAAGGCAGATAGATAAGAGTTCAAGGAAGATGATACTGACACGTTGCTCACTCTGAACGGGTATTTACTCTGGTATTCTGCAGGCATACAAGGTAATGCAGTTCTTGTTGCAGAGTAGTAGACCGGGTGGTTCTGGCAATGAGTAGTGTCCCTCTGAAGCTCCTCTGGTGTTCCTTCTCTATCACACTCTGTCCCTTGCTCTGCTGTCCTGCTATACCCGTGTGTTAGCACTGAAGTCACTCGTTTGAGTTTCCGCCGCCGTCGCTCCGCGGTCCCTGGCCCTCAATTGTGGGTGCTCCACGTGTAGACTGTGATGGTGTTGGGCTCGTGGGTCATGCTCCTATAAAGACATCGACCACTCCGGGTTTGTGGTTCAGGGATGTAGCCGACTGGACCACTTCGGAGACGGTACTCCAGGTTTGGACTGGGCAAGGATATACATTTACCCGTTCTATTCTTGGCCCCTTTCTCTTCTGGGTCACCAGGTTGATGTGCCCTCCCCGTTAGCTTCTCTCTTTGCTGTTCAGTAGCTTCTCCAACTCTGCTACTTCTGTGCTTTCACATTGCTTCTCTGTGCTGCACGGCTCTGTGCAGCTTCCTTCTTGCACTCACTTCCTGGTATGGTCTGTTCTTACTCCTTCACTAACTCCTTGCTTGATCTAATTTCTCACTAACTTGCTGCTTTCCCCACTGCTTTATAACCTAGCCTCTCCTCCCACCAGGACCTGTTACCCTAGTAACGGGCGTCTAAGTGGTCCTCTAACACTAGGTGTTGTATGTGGTGCTGGAGCTTTAGACTTATTCTACTCATTACTAAAACAAAGAATGCGACACCTTCAGTCAGGAGTGTAGTTCCTTTTGGAACGCACTTGTGGGCCCTGCCAACACAGGTAACAACATATCTCTCTGCTGTGCAGCTGGGTTTCCACAGCAGGTAGTACTACAAACAACACCTTCCACCCCAGCACAGTAGGGGTAGCTCAACCTGCTGCACTTAGGCAGGATCTCCTATAAATACTGCTGCTGGGGGCAGAGTTAGTCAGAGTGTGGCAGACGCTAGAAGAGCTGCAGGAGAGTTCTGGTGCTTGTGCCATGTGTAGGCCCAGGCCAGAGACGCAGACTAGCCCTTCTGTGTTCCACCAGCCTAAGTGGGATTGAAGGCAGGGAGCCTGGAGAAGAAACAGAGACAGGGGAGCAGGTAGCTCAGATCGCGAGTTCACCCCTGCAGAGAAGCTGGATATTGGGCATCCGCAGCAGTGGAGAACTCCAAGTCCCACTGGAAACCCCTTGGCACCGAGGAAGCTTTATCCACCCGGTCTCCTGAGAGAGTCACAGAGAGGGAGCCAGGACTAGCAGGGCGCTGCAGTTCAGGAGAAAGGTCGTCCCAGAGACCGCACAGGAGGAGAGAGAGATACAGAAGAAGAGAGTGGAGGCAAGTCAGGATTTATTACACTGCGCTTCATTACACACACACACAGAGGAGGAGGCCTTATACCCACTTGCTGTGGGAGCCCACTGTGCAGCCCAGCTACCCGTCGGTGCTCTGGACAATTTGCTTACAAACCATCAGTAAAAAGGTAAAGAGACTTTTGCTGCGTGTGTGCATTCTTTCCCTCCACCCACCGTATTCCCTACAGACTTTACCTATAACTGTCCCGGCTCTGTTGCATCCTGCCTATCCTCACCATTCTGCCCCGGAGGTCCCAGTCCTGCCTGCGGGGACTATTCCATCCCCGCCGCAATCCCACCGACCTCCGGAGGACTGTAGCGGCGCTGGTGATCTCTCACCAGACACAGCAGGTGGCGTCACGAAGACAACACTGTAAATAATCCCTGTAAATAGCCCTCCTTTTCACTGACCCCAGGGCTACAGCCTCGGGCAGCCACCCGTGACATCCCGAACCGTAACCGAGCCCGAGCCCTGAGTACCCTGCCTGGTCACACTCTTAGTGGGGCGCCACACTGGCACCATGCAGATAGAGAGCTGCTCCTGCTCAGCCTGACAGTTGTGATTCCCTCTCTGTTCCTTCTGCAAGGCTTACAGAGAAGAGAAGTTGTTCTGTGTGCTATTGATAGAAATAGTCAAGCCATGCACACTCCTCTCATCTTGATCCATGCGAGAGGAGTAAAAAAGCCCCCATTTGACACCACTCACGCGGATCAAGATGAGCTGTGTGTGCAGACTGTGAAGACTTTTTTCCATGGTGCATAGAAAGCCTCACTTCCCTTCACCTGCAGGCAATGCAAAAGGAGCAGAGATGCAATTGTAGGGTAGGCAGAGAGGACTGGGCTTAGTGGCCCCATAGACGCTGTAAGGAATTAAGGGAGGCTCCTTATACAGTAAAAGAGACTGCACACATTGGGGTCTCATCCCCTGTCAGTCAATCACAGACTCCAGCTTACGAGCACATCTATGATAGGCTGACATGGGATGAAGAACAAGTGTTATTTTTGCCCTGGATTCACATTTTGGAGCATGAAACAGCAGGAGACTGTGGACAAGGTTCTTAGTGCATGCATTGGCCAATATATGCCTGCCCTTCAACCACGGCAAGGTGACCTTAAATCTGAAGGGTCCCTGTCTACACTTAAAACCTCTCTAGTACCCTAGGGGTCTCTGTTACAATAGGCAGTAGCAGGATACATACCACTTCAGATGGCCCCCCTGGCTCAGTAGGGAGGCAGGAGTGCAATTCCAGCAGTGGAGCTAGCCTGTTCCACACACATTAAAAGAAGAGGAAAAAAAAACAGACAGCACTTCTTTTAATAATAATATAATATTTATTCATTTATATAGTGCTATTAATTCCGTAGCACTTCACATACATCAGTAATGCTGTCTTCTCTTGGAGCTCACCATCTAAATATCCTACTAGTATGTCTTTGTAATTTGAGAGGAAACCAGGGTGCCCAGAGGAAACCCAAGAAAACATGGGGAGAACATACAAACTCCTTGCAGATGTTGTCCTTGGTGGGGAATTGAGCCCAGGACCTCAGGACCCCAGGGCTCCAGTGCTGCAAGGGCTGCAGTGCTAACCACTTGAGTCACCATGCCACCCTTTAACTTTTCAGCCCAGGTGCAATTCTATATAACTGGATTACTTATATATCAAAATAATAGCAGCACAGTGGTAATGCCACTCACATGCAAACAAAGATGTTCCTGGATCGTTTATCACCGAAACATTAAGGGCTCATTAAAAAGTCATTTTTTCTAAAAAAAAACAAAACAGTTTTGTATGCTGCCTGATTCTTCCTCTTGTTATACTGTGCTACAGCTGGACAGTTTTTTCAGGAATTTTCCACCATTTTTTTGGTCACAACGTTGTGCTGTCCTATTATTCCGTTATATATATACAGTGTTGGCCAAAAGTATTGACACCCTTGCAATTCTGTCAGATAATACTCAGTTTCTTCCTGAAAATGATTACAATCACAAATTCTTTGGTATTATTATCTTCATTTAGTTTGTCTTCAATGAAAAAACACAAAAAGAATTGCCCTAAAGCCAAATTGGATCTAATTCCACACCAAACATAAAAAAGGGGGTGGACAAAAGTATTGGCACTGTTAGAAAATCATGTGATGCTTCTCCAATTTGAGTAATTAACAGCACCTGTAACTTACCTGTGGCACCTAACAGGTGTTGGCAATAACTAAATCACACTTACAGTCAGTTGACATGGATTAAAGTTGACTCAACCTCTGTCCTGTGTCCTTGTGTGTTTAAATGTGTTTATTACATAGTAATCCAAATACAACTTTATAAACAGTACTATAAATTTTACAATTTTTCCTTTTAAACAATATTACAAATTTCTTTCATGTGTTCTATTAGTATTATAGTATATCCTCTGTCCTGTGTCCTTGTGTGTACCACATTGAGCATGGAGAAAAGAAAGAAGACCAAAGAACTGTCTGAGGACTTGAGAAACCAAATTGTGAGGAAGCATGAGCAATCTCAAGGCTACAAGTCCATCTCCAAAGACCTGAATGTTCCTGTGTCTACCGTGCGCAGTGTCATCAAGAAGTTTATAGCCCATGGCACTGTGGTTCACCTCCCTAGATGTGAACGGAAAAGAAAAATTGACAATATATTTCAACACAAGATTGTGCGGATGGTGGATAAAGAACCTCGGCTAACATCCAAACAAGTTCAAGCTGTCCTGCAGTCCGAGGGTACAACAGTGTCAACCCGTACTATCCGTCTGCGTCTGAATGAAAAGGGACTGTATGGTAGGAGACCCAGGAAGACCCCACTTCTTACCCGAGACATAAAAAAGCCAGGCTGGAGTTTGCCAAAACTTACCTGAGAAAGCCTAAAACGTTTTGGAAAAATGTTCTCACATTTTGGGCAAAGGCATCAACATAGAGTTTACAGGAGAAAAAAAGAAGCATTCAAAGTAAAGAACACGGTCCCTACAGTCAAACATGGCGGAGGTTCCCTGATGTTTTGGGGTTGCTTTGCTGCCTCTAGCACTGGAATGCTTGACCGTGTGCATGGCATTATGAAGTCTGAAGACTTCCAACAAATTTTGCAGCATAGTGTAGGGCCCATTGTGAGAAAGCTGTGTCTCCCTCAGAGGTCATGGGTCTTCCAGCAGGACAATGACCCAAAACACACTTCAAAAAGCCCTAGAAAATGGTTTGAGAGAAAGCACTGGAGACTTCTAAGGTAGCCAGCAATGAGTCCAGACCTGAATCCCGTAGAACACCTGTGGAGAGATCTAAAAATGGCAATTTGGAGAAGGCACCCTTCAAATATCAGGGACCTAGAGCAGTCTGCCAAAGAAGAATGGTCTAAAATTCCAGCAGAGCGTTGTAAGAAACTCATTGTTGGTTACCGGAAGCGGTTGATCGCAGTTATTTTGGCTTAAGGTTGTGCAACCAAGTATTAGGCTGAGGGTGCCAATACTTTTGTCCGGCCCACTTTTGGAGTTTTGTGTGAAATTATCAATGTTTTGCTTTTTGCTTCATTCTCTTTTGTGTTTTTTCATTGAAGACAAGTGAAATGAGGATAATAATACCAAAGAATTTGTGATTGCAATCATTTTCAGGAAGAATCTGAGTATTATCTAACAGAATTGCAGGGGTGTCAATACTTTTGGCCACAACTGTATATATATGTGGCGCCCCTGCGGCTAGGCACCACAGGGTAGTATTACACTTAAATACTAAAATGTGTTAACCCTGTAAAGTCATCAGTTCAAGGTTCACTTTATGAAGTCTGTTTTTACACCCACCTAGGACCACACCACTAGAATAGGGGGGGCCGGTAATTTAGTAGGTCCCATAGGGGAGGGGGTGGAGCCTAGGATAGAGCAGTGGGAGGGAAAGTGACAGTCAGACAGTGCTGGGAAGGCAGTCAGTGAGGACTAGCCTGATAGTGACGCTGCAGAGAGGAACCCCAACCTTCACGGGGGGGAACCAGGACAGAGGGCAATGGGCCAGGACTGGTTGGAGCCAGCTAGTCACGTTGGGGAAGCATCGGCAGTGCGGGTAGCCGAAATAGTCAGGTGTTTATCCCTGGCTATAGACCGAAGAGCTGCGGGCCCACTCTAAATGAGTTGCCGTACGCACCACAAGGTACCTCGCCCCTCAGGACCATAATAGATTCAAGACCGCTGGGGAAAGCGGCCCGAATACCGGATGGGAATTGCACAACCCCGTTATCCCGGGAAAAGATAACCGTGCCTCACCGAGGGAGATCAGGAGACTGGTGGGAGAGATCTGCGAGGGTGGAGAGTAAGAAGGACAAGTTTATCCCAGAAAGCCATAGAAGGAAGGACATCTAGAGACTCCTTATAAAAGAAAAGAGAGCTGCGCCACACTGCTGAGAAGAATAAATCAGGGGGTCGGTTAAAACGCCCCTGTGCTCACCTGGTCCAGTTGTGCCAGACCGCACAACTGGTTCGTGGGTACAGATCAATCCCGCGGGAGCTCCATGCTGGCCCAGAACCGAGGGATTCTATTAGATGAACGCTGTTGGTGCACGTGACAGCTTGCGGGGTGTGTTCATATGACGTGAGCAAGGTCCTGTGTTCCAAGCTGCTTCATATCACGCTTCCCGGTCGGGAAGAATGAACGGTGCAAACAAAGGGTGATATTGTATGAGCGCTACGGTTATAACACAGGACACCGTTCTGTAATAATTACCTCTAGGCTTTAATCAATCAATATGGGATTCCAAATCTCCACAACGCGTTTCAGCGCTTATTGCACCTTTCTCAAGTGATTCATCACTTGAGAAAGGCGCAATAAGCGCTGAAACGCGTTGTGGAGATTTGGAATCCCATATTGATTGATTAAAGCCTAGAGGTAATTATTACAGAGCGGTGTCCTGTGTTATAACCGTAGCGCTCATACAATATCACCCTTTGTTTGCATCTAGAGACTCCTTAACAGGGAACCTAGAGCTGGTGACCGACCCTTGGTAAACTGGACTGTACCGTATACCATCACCACCTGCCGGTACTCATTAAAGTGAAGCAAAGTTGAATTGGACTCTGTCATCCTTCTTGTGGTGCCCGGAGGGCTCAGCATCAGCCGCAGCTCAGCAGAGGGGTAAGAACTGCAGTAGCAATACCATTCAGCACTACAACTCCCCTCATCCCCAGCATCATCCACAATTACTATCACCACTGCTCTGAGGTATAGCTCCACCTGTAGGGAGCTGCACCACACTCAGCTGCACCCACCATCACCTCAGCGGCTTGCAGTGCCGGTACCAGTTTACCGGGAATTACAGGTGGCGTCACGATCCCCTGTAAATAACCCCTTTCCTCATCATCAACATCCCCTCAAATAATCACCAGGGCATGGCACCGGGATCCCGTCCACCCGTGACTCCCTATTCAGCAGCCCCGGTGTCCGAGTACCCTCTAGCCCTGGCCGCATCATTTTCTGGCGTTTACAAACAGAATAGAACCGGCCTGGTGAAACCAGGTGAAGTGCGCCCAAAAAGACTTTATTATTGACTGTGTGTGGCCACCATTACATCGCCTCAGGAATTTCAACTGCGCCACCATAGCGAAGAGAAAAGAGTGGGAAGATAAGCCCCGCCCCTTTGTTCTGCTGAGGAGTGAAGAGAGCAATGGCGGGCTCACAAATGTAAGAGACTATGTGCTGGCCCAGGGGCGTGCCTCGACCCCTCAGCAAAGATGGGCCAAGAAAGAGACGCCAAAGTGTCTCACTGCCCCCCTTGCCATCAAACAACCAAGGGGGCAGGTCGAGAACCCGCCCATTCCAGGCCAGGACTATAAAAACCAAACACGGCGCGGCCGGAGGGCAGAACGAGAACCAGTGCCAGACTCCGGACCCGTTACCCACAAGTGACCTGGTAGAGATGGCGGTACCAAGGATTGCTGATAATATCCATGAGGTGGAGGAGCAGATAAGGGCTGACCAAGCCGCCCCAGGCATCCCAACCCTAGAGACTGTCGGAGACGATTTCATTTTCTGGGGGACGGCGCTGCGAGACCTGCGGGCCCGCTTGCAGGAGTCTGCTGACTGGACCATCCAGCACTGGAGTGCTGAAATAGTCCTAACCGTGGACCAGCGGACAGAGCAACTGAATGCCCTGCGGCAAAACCCGGAATCGGGGGTGATGGTAGCTACACATACCGAGCGCCCGGTGACCGGAGATGCTTCCACCAATACCGAGGTAACCCGACCGGAGCCAGGAGACCGGAGACCCAGCACCGTGACCGCCGAGGACCCCAGACAGGAAGAGACCACCGTGAGGGACCTAATCTGTTTCCCTGAGGAGCTGGCTGACGAGAGCGACAATGAGGTCAGTGTTGGAGAGGAGGAGGGATCGGAGGAAGGAGCAGTCGGAGGTACAGAGGAGGCTGGGCCCTGCGAGTTATGGAGGGCTTCGGTACCAGCAACCCGGGTCGTGGATGCGAAGAGGAGAGCGGAGCAGTCTGTGAGAGAGTCGCTGCCTTGGCAACAGGTGGGCCATCCCCGGTCCACATTATCGAACCCGGCTGATGAGGCTGAGAGGCAGAGGCGCCGTGAAGCTTGGTGGGCGAATGAGATGGAGATCCGCCAAGCCCACATGATTGCCCGCAATTTACCCCTGCAAACAATCAGCCAGCGGAAGAGAGGGGTGATCATCATTTTTAACCTCAATACCGGGTATGGGTTCGCCCGGGAGAAGGGCCTGCTTGCGGAAGTCTTTGTTGGACGAGGGATGTAGAGGCCCACCTTCCCCAGGGCCACTCGGACAGGGACCTGTACAGTGGGGACACTATCACCTACGAACGCCACGCAGGTCCTAGAGGGTGGTTTGCCATACGGGTGAGCCGGTACTACGGGTAAAGAGGAAAATGGTGACCAGTAATGTTTGCAAAGCTTTGTTTATTTCCCTGTTTTCTTGCAGTGAATAAGTAGTTGTACATGAGCGTAAATGTACGGTGTGTTTTTCCACAGAGCCTGATGGTCATTAAATCAGAGACTTGGAACCCTGTCCCTGTTGGGCCGAGGTGGACTTGAATGTTAAAATGTGTTGATGCAACGTTATAAGCAGTGAGCCTCCCGCAAGGGAAGATTATGAGCAAGCGTACAAGGTTACTGTGAAATATATGTGAAGTTTGCCCGTTTAATTGCAAATAAAGCAAAACTGTAAATATGTTATAAATAATTGTGAACTAAAGGTGGAGGAACTGGATTAGCCCCCATGCACATCAAGTTAGGAAAAGAAAGTGCCTGGGGGTGGTCTAAGTCAAGCCAGGCCTCCTAAGCAGATACGCCCAAATTGTTCATTGTTGTGTGAAAAATATTGTTTTGTTCCAGGTCCGGATTAACACCCGTGAATGGGTGTGTTTCACCAAGGGGGTCTGTGGCGCCCCTCCGGCTAGTATTACAATTAAATACTAAAATGTGTTAACCCTGTAAAGTCATCAGTTCAAGGTTCACTTTATGGAGTCTGTTTTTACACCCACCTAGGACCGCACCACTAGAATAGGGGGGTGGTGGTAATTTAGTAGGTTCCAAAGGGGTGGGGGTGGAGCCTAGGATAGAGTAGTGGGAGGTAAAGTTACAGTTAATCAGACGGTGCTGGGAAGGCAGTCAGTGAGGACTAGCCTGACAGCGACGCTGCAGAGAGGAACCCCAACCTTCGCGGGGGGGAACCAGGACAGAGGGCAACGGGCCAGGACTGGTTGGAGCCGGCTGGTCACGTTGGAGAAGCATCGGTAATGCGGGTAGCTGAAATAGTCAGGTGCTTATCCCTGGCTATAGACCGACGAGCTGCGGGCCCACTCTAAACGGGTTGCTGTACGCACCACAAGGTACCTCGCCCCTCAGGACCATGATAGCTCCAAGACCACTGGGGAAAACGGCCCAAATACCGGACGGGAATTGCACAACCCCGTTATCCCGGGAAAGGATAACCGTGCCTTAACGAGGGAGATCAGGGGACTGGCGGGAGAGATCTGTGAGGGTGGAGAGTAAGAAGGACAAGTTTATCTCAGAAAGCCATAGAAGAAAGGACATCTAGGGAACCTGGAGCTGGTGACCGACCCCGATAAACTGGACTGTACCGTATACCATCACCACCTGCCGGTACTCATTAAAGTGAAGTAAAGTTGAATTGGACTCTGTCATCCTTCTTGTGGTGCCCAGAGGGCTCAGCATCAGCCGCAGCTCAACAGAGGGGTAAGAATTGCAGTAGCAATACTATTCAGCACTACAACTCCCCTCATCCCAAGCATCATCTACAATTACTATCACGGCTGCCCTGAGGTATAGCTCCACCTGTAGGGAGCTGCACCACACTCAGCTGCACCCACCATTACCTCAGCGGCCGGCTTGCAGCGCCGGTACCAGTTTACCGGGAACTACAGGTGGCGTCACGATCCCCTGTAAATAACCCCCTCCTCACCCATCATCAACATCTCCTGAAATGATCACCAGGGCACGGAACCGGGATCCCGTCCACCCGTGACTCCCTATTCAGCAGACCCGGTGTCCGAGTGCCCCCTAGTCCTGGCTGCATCATATATAGATATATTTATATATATATATATATATATCTGTAATGCTGTGGAAAGTTACAATCACAAGGGCATATAGCTTGACAAGTGCTAATCAATGTTTTGACAGATAGTAATCAGCCTAATGTTGTACTGAAAGGACTTATCTGCATCCTAAGGCCGGATTCACACCACGGCCTGATCAGGTTCGGGGCTGTCCAGTGTAAACCTAACAGCCCCAGACCCGATTTTGTGGTAATGTAGCCCTATGGGACCGGATAGAACCGGATGGCAGCTATGTGCCATCTGGTTTCCATCTGTCCGGGAGGATCTGGGTGAATTCGGATTATCCTCCCGGACACAAAAACGTTGCTTGTTTGGGTGAAAATCTGCCAAAATCGGATGCTCCCGGATTCGGGATGATCCGGTGCTCCCTAACATGGCAGTCTATAGCGCCGGATCGCCTCGGTCCAACAAAAACATCGGATCCGGGAACTGGATGCTGGCTGCTAAATTTCAGCACCAGCTGTCCCCTGCTGAGCTTTCAGGACCGTGGCTAGCTCCCTGCTAGCCGCGATCTTGAAATTTCAGCAGCTGTGGCTGCGATCAGAGGCATCCAGCTGCAAACCGGACCAGAGGGCATATTTGCCCTCCGGTTCTGTTTGCAAATCCGGTTCAGAGCTGTCCGATTCACATTGGACAGCCCCGGACCAGATCACACCGTGGTGTGAAGCTGGCCTAATAAGTCTTGTAATGATGCCTGTATTAGCCCTAAACAATGTATGTATATATGTATATGTATGTGTTTAAAAACTATGTCATTCCTTGTTGCCTCCATTCTGCACACGTGGGATTGTCCGTCGCATTGCTCTCAGCATATTCCCACCTCACAGTAGCAGTTGTGGATCATTTTTTTGACTGCAGTAGGGCAATTTAACACATGTGTCCCACTTTCTCCCAATGACGATTCTCCACAAATTTTGGGAGGACTCCACTGTGAGTCTCTCTCTGGTTAATGGATGCTTTAATAGATACCGTAGGTTAAGTGGTGTCTGTGCTGTCATTAAGGCTGGCTTCACACCACGGTTGTTCCCTGTCAGGTTCTGTCCGGTGTTTTGCAGGATGAACCGGACATCCCTGCACAAACAGAACCGGAGGGCAAATATAACAATAATAATAATAATATAATAATAATAACATACCCTTCTATCCTGTTTTCTGCTAGAATCAGCGGCTGACGCCGTCCAGTGCTGAAATGTCAGCACAGTGGCTTGCAAAGGAACTGGCTGCTGTGCTGATATTTCAGCCATGAAGCTCTCCAGGTGTTAAAAGCAACCGCTGCTCTTACAGCACCAGGTGTCCGGGAACCGGCACAATTTTCTGCCGGATACGGCGCAATTTGGCACCCATAGACTCCCATGCTATGGGCACCGAATCCGGGAGGATTTGGTTTTATCAGATTTTTGCATCGGACACAAAAAATGATGCAGACTCTGGCTTTGTGTCCGATGTAAAAATCGGACAAAACCAGATCCTTCTGTAAAACCAGCAAACCGGACACCAAATAGGCACAATCCGGTACCATAGGGATACATGGGGGGCAAAATTGGATCCAGGGCTGTTCGGTTCACACCAGAAAGCCCTGGATCCAAAAAACGTGGTGTGAAGCCAGCCTAAGTCTCTGAGCTTTAGCTGTAATCTACAGACTGGAGTTTTATAAGGAGCCTAGACAAATGTACTGCACAAGTGTCGTTTATGGTCAGTATCCGCCCCTGCTGCTTATGATTGTTCAATGTCATGCAGGGAAAAAATTCCTCCTAAAAAAATAATCTCTGTTAATGCCCTCTTGGTGTCAGAAATAATTAATAGATGTATAAAATTAACATACATTATGTGGCGCCCCACTAACAGTGCGTCACAAAAGGGTACTACACCCCTGAATGAAGGTGTCGTATTCTTTGTTTTAGTAATGAGTAGGATAATCCTGAAGCTTCAGCACCACATGCAACACCTAGTGTTACAGGACCAATTAGACACCCGTTACTAGGGTAACCGGTCCTGGTGGGAGGAGAAGCTAGGTTATAAAGCAGTGGGGAAGCAGCAAGGAGTTAGTCAAGTCAAGTCGAGAGAACAGCAGAGTGGAGTTTTAACTAGGGATGGGCGAGTATACTCGCTACTATTCGGCACTCGCCGAATAGTAGCGGTATTCGTGTACTCGCTATTTGCCGAGTAAATTAGGATTACTCGGGAGTAGCAAGTAAGTACTGAATACTTTTGCAGTGTATCAATAGATACACTGCAAAAGTCCTGTAAAAGAAAGGAAAAGTGGTTAAAAAATAAAAAAATCGGATACTCACCTTAACCGACGGCTGTACCGGGACCGGCCGATGCACGTCTATTCATGGAAAAGGACCTTTCACTCTCTCAGCCAATCAGATGGCTGGGAGAGATCTGGCCAATCAGATGCCGCTACGTCACAATCACGTGATCACTAGCAGCCACCTGATTGGCCAGATGGAAAGGTCCTCTCATGTACACCGAGGACCTTTCTATCTGGCCAATCAGGTGGCCACAAGCGATTACGTCATTGTGACGTGGTGGCATCTGATTGGCCAGATCTCTCCCAGCCATCTGATTGGCTGAGAGAGTGAAAGGTCCTTTTCCATGACTAGATGTGCATCGGCCGATCCAGGTACAGCCGTCGGTTAAGGTGAGTATCCAATTTTTTTATTTTTTAACCACTTTTTCTCTCTTTTACAGGACTTTTGCAGTGTATCTATTGTACAGCTAACTACTCGTTGCGGGTATAGCGATTCTGAATAGGAAGGTATTCGCCCATCCCTAGTTTTAACAGAACAGAAGCTGAGAAGCCAAAAGGGAGCTGCACAGAGCGGCGCAGCAGATGTAGCAGAGCTGTAGAAGTAACAGCCAAGCACAGAGACAGCTAACTGGGAGGGCACCTCAACCTGGTGACCTAGAAGTGAAAGGGGTCAAGAGTAGAATGGGTAAGTAAATATCCTTGCCCAGTACAAACCCGGAGTGGTTGATTTATCTATAGGAGCACGACCCATCAGCCAACTACCATCGCAGTCTATACCAGGAGCACAAACCACTGAGGACCAGGGCCCGCGGAGAGAGACACGTCTGCAGCGGTAACCCAGCCGAGGGTCTTCAGTGCTCCCATACGGGTATAGCAGGGCAGCAGAGCAAGGGACAGAACGTGATGGAGAGGGAACATCAGAGGAGCTTCAGAGGGACACTACTCATTGCAAGAACAACCCGGTCCACTACCTGGCAACAAGAACTGCATTACTTTGTATGCTGCAGAATACCGGAGTAAATACCCATTCAGAGTGAGCAACGTGTCAGTGCTTTATTCCTTGAACTGTTCTTTACCTGCCTTGCTCCACAGTCACTGCGCTGCTGTATTCTTCTATTACTACTTCGAATACCCCGGGGCACTACTCCTCCTGTAGGGAGCCACACCATCCAGCTGCCGCCCATCATCCCGGAGGTCCCCGCAGCGCCGGTGCCATCACCGGACTCTACAGGTGGCATCACGAACAAAAACTTTGTTTTATTTTTCTTTTATTTTCCCCATTTTTCATTGACCACCAGGGCCACAGCCTCGGGCACTGCCACCCGTGACCTCCAGACCGCGCCTGAGATCTGAGTCCCCTGGCCTGGGTGAGTTAACTGGGTGTCTATGAACAGGATTTGAACCGACCCGTATCTAACGGGCACTGTGCGCCTTACAGAACTTTATCGGCCATCCTAAAGAACTTTTCCCGCCATTTCTACTTTGCCAAAATGGCGGGTCCCGCCATTTAAGAGACAATGTGCTGGCCCAGGGGCGTGCCTCGGCCCCTCGTCGTGGGAGGGCCATGGCAGAGGTGCCAAAACACTTACCCACCCCGATTTGCAAGGAACAACGAAGGGGGCGGGCCAGAGACCTTAGCCCGCCCATGGACTATAAACCAAAAGAGTGTGTGGCCGGGTCTTTGCAGAAAGCTTTGCCACCAGAACCTGCGCCAGCTACGACGGGTACGGGTTTTGGAAGAGCGAGCATGGCGGCTATGCGGCTGAGAGACCTGATGCAAGAGGTGGAGGAAGAGGCCCGAGCCATCCTTAACGGTCCAGAGCTACTCTCCGTCCATACCATCGACAGGGACCCGACTTTCTGGGAGACCACGCTGCAAGATCTAAGAGTCCAGCTTATAGAAAGTACTGAGTGGACTATCAGGCGCTGGAGCGCCAGTATTGCTAATAAACTGCACTGCGCAGCCATGGAAAGAAGAACCGACCGTCCAGACTTGGAACCGGTGGCAAGGGACGAACTACCTGAAACCCACCCGGTTACCGGTGAGGACCCAGTGCCGCCCACGGTTGCAGAAGAAGAAGAGGCGGGCAACCAGGGAACCCCGCAGACGGACGACCACGAGGTGGGCAGCCATGAAGCCCCGCAGGAAGACCACGTGATAGCTGTGCCTGATGAGTCAGCCGACCCAGAGCAGGAAGAGGAGCAGCCGCCCACCGAGGAGCCAGACGTTGTGTTTTAGGCTAGTGAGCCAGAGGAAGACTACCAGTTACCGGATGAGGATGAGGAACCAGAGGAGTCAGGCTCCGAGGAGGAGGGCGCAGTACAGAAACCCGCTGGGCAATCACAATCAGAAGCCTGGGTAGCTTGGTGGGGCATCACCACAGCATCAATGAGCAGCGGTAATGTGCGAACCACCGTGGAAAGTTACCGCCGAACACACACCAGTAACAGCGCTTCCAACCGCAGTGACTATGTGCAAACCTTCTATCGCACCGACGAGGCAGAAAGGCAGCGACGCCGAGCTGAGAGGTGGGCCCGTGAGCAGGAGAACCTACAAATCAGAGTGGAGGCCCGTCACCAACCACCAATCGCCCCAGAACACTGTAAACGAGGTACCGTGACAACGTTTAATCTAGAGAACGGTTGGGGTTTTGCGAGAGAAGAAGGACTTTATGAGGAAATCTTTATTGCACACTGAGATGTCAAATCTCATTTGCCAAAAGGACACCCAGATCGTGACTTGTACAGGAATGACGTTATAACTTACGAGAGACACGCAGGACCCAGAGACTGGTACACTCTAAGAGTGCGTAAGTGCGAATTGTAAATTTTCAGCCTAGTAATTACAGTTAATGTAAATAGTGTATAGCACAGTATATTGCTTTTCTTACCAGAGATGCCCATAGACTTTAATGAGGACATTTGATTCACCCTTACTTTATTGCGTGCTGTGATGATGTGTGCAGCGGCCCAGTGGTAACCCGGACATTGGAAAGGACAGTGATAGTAACCACTGGGTCTGCAAGAGTTAATCCGGTTCCATTGAGCTGGCAACTGTTTATTCCGTAACGTTTAAAGACATAGCGCCTCCTGGACGGGAAGAACACAAGAATATTGTCATTATTAAAAGTGTTTATTGTTTATATGTACATATATAAACGTTTTACTCTGTACTGGGTTGGGTAGACTGGACACTTGGGGACAAGTGTAATTTCCCAAAGGGGAGTGTGGCGCCCGACTAAAATTGCATCACAAAAGGGTACTACAGCCCTGAATGAAGGTGTTCTATTCTTTGTTTTAGTAATGAGTAGGATAATCCTGAAGCTCCAGCACCACATGCAACACTTAGTGTTATAGGACCAATTAGACACCCGTTACTAGGGTAACTGGTCCTGGTGGGAGGAGAGGCTAGGTTATAAAGCAGTGGGGAAGCAGCAAGGAGTTAGTCAAGTCAAGTTGAGAGAACAGCAGAGTGGAGTTAGAACAGAAGCTGAGAAGCCAGAAGGGAGCTGCACAGAGCTGCACAGCAGATGTAGCAGAGTCGGAGAAGTAACAGCCAAGCAAAGAGACAGCTAACTGGGAGGGCACCTCAACCTGGTGATCCAGAAGAGAAAGGGGCCAAGAGTAGAACGGGTAACTAAATATCCTTGCCCAGTCCAAATCCGGAGTACCGGCTCCAAGGTGATCCAGTCGGCTACAACCCTGAACCACAAACCCGGAGTGGTCGATGTATCTATAGGAGCACAACTCATCAGCCAACTACCATCGCAGTCTATACCAGGAGCACCCACCATTGAGGACCAGGGCCCGCAGAGAGAGAGACGTCTGCAGCGATAACCCAACCGAGGGTCTTCAGTGCTCCCATACGGGTATAGCAGGGCAGCAGAGCAAGGGACAGAACGTGATAGAGAGGGAACATCAGAGGAGCTTCAGAGGGACACTACTCATTGCAAGAGCAAGAACAACACGGTCTACTACCTGGCAACAAGAACTGCATTACTTTTTATGCTGCAGAATACCGGAGTAAATACCCATTCAGAGTGAGCAATGTGTCAGTGCTTTATTCCTTGAACTGTTCTTTACCTGCCTTGCTCAACAGTGACTGTGCTGCTGTATTCTTCCATTACTACTTCCAATACCTCGGGGCACCGCTCCTCCTGTAGGCAGCCACACCATCCAGCTGCCGCCCATCACCCCGGAGGTCCTCGCACCGCCGGTGCCATCACCGGACTCTACAGGTGGCATCACGAACAAAAACTTTATTTTATTTTTCTTTTATTTTCCCCATTTTTCATTGACCACCAGGGCCACAGCCTCGGCCACTGCCACCCGTGACCTCCAGACCGCGCCTGAGATCTGAGTCTCCTGGCCTGGGTGAGTCAATTACAAGCTAATATCTTCACAATGGGGATGAGAAATGAAAAATCTTAATGTAGCTTTATTCAGCTCAGCAGCTACTATTCCGAGGTGTGGCCAGTTTAACATGCAACAGGGCAACTGGTAAAAGGTTCTCTAAAGGCCCCATTAAACACAACGATATCGCTAACGATATTGTTGCAACGTCACTGTTTTTGTGATGTTGCAGTGACCTCGTAGCAAGGTCGCTGTGTGTGACAAGTGCCATTGATCATTGGTGATGATCAATGATCGTTGGTTTATGGTCAGGATCATAAATCTGTCGTTGGTCGTCCACTGGTCAGTATCCATTGGCGTGTGTGACAGGGTCCAAACGACCAGCGATAAGTGGAGCAGGCTGGTAACCATGGTAAATAGCGGGTACCTAGGCAGCGCAGCGCCTAGTTACCCGAAGTATACCCTGGTTACCAGCCTTCTCCGCTTACAGGCTGGTATCCAAGGTACACAGTGGGTAACTAGGGACAGCGCTGTCCTTGTTACCCGCTGTGTACCTTGGACACCATCCTGTAAGTGGGGAAGGCTGGTAACAAGGGTACACATTGGGTAAGTAGGCGCTGTGCGCTGCCTAGATACCCGCTGTTTACCATGGTTACCAGCCTGCTCCTGCTTACCGCAGCCTGGCAGCGGGAGCTAGAGATTGTGGAAAGAATATTTTATTATTTTCCACATTGTCGCTGGTACACTGGTCGCTGATGAGTCTGCCTGTTTGACAGCTGACCAGCGATCAGATACTGATCAGCTAGCGATGTCCCAGCGACCCGATTGTTGGTCAGATCGCTGGGACATTGTAGCGTGTAACGGGCCCTTTAGTTTTTAACTCAAAAACCTCATTTATACAATAGGTCATTTCTTGATGATACATTACCTTTAAGCATCTATCCTCTCTTAAAATAGTTGAATAAGTATTGGTTTCTTCAATTATCTTCAATGGCTGCTGCTGCTGCCTTCCTTCTACTTGTATATTGACTGACCCTAAATAAAGTGTAAATCCTATTAGCGGGAAGGTTGGATAATCTTGAAGTGCTGCTTGACATTTTATTTGACATGCTTCTTGATGTCACAAATAACTCATTAGTGTTTATGAGCATGCACAGCTGCAACCATTGGGTTAAATGTTAATTTATTATTTCCGCTGTAATGCAAATTGACACTTACACTGCCTTTATCCAACCTTATCTCATCCACATCAGGTGAAAAAAAATTAAATGCACTTCACAATAACTATTAAAATAAAAAGACAAAAAGGAAAAGGAAAAAGACCAAAGTAGGTTAATGGGCTCTGTAATATTTAGGACAGTCTGTCCTGTCTTTCTCACATGGCAATTACTTGCCAGATCAGTTCTGTAATGTTAGAAAAATGATCAATGGCTTTTCTCAGCATTGAGACACATTGCACCATAATTGTAGTGGTTTCAAATGATATTCTGACATCATCTAATCTGACACTACAGTACATCCATTCATTCTATGTTTCCATTTATCAATGGGGGGTATTGGGATTAATGTATTATAGAATCAGAGGCCTGGGAGTTATATTATACTGAAGTGTACAGCTTCAAGTCAAAATTAGACATGTTCTAAAATGATAAAAGTTTTGATTTGGCTTTGAAAAATTGAGACATGAATCTCAAAATCTCCATATAGATTTTGCTGTTTTTTGCTATTATTAAAATGCTCACGCGCATCTTACCTTTGCTGTCATAGTAGTAAGGGTTGGTTTTAGAAAAAAGTGGAGATCTGACCAAAAGCAGGGCAATAGGGGTTAAAAATTGCAAGATCACAAACGTTTAGGTTACATTTTCATGCGCTGAGTTTAGACCATTAAATAAGCGCTATAACAATATT
This sequence comes from Allobates femoralis, assembly GCA_033576535.1. NCBI lineage: Eukaryota > Metazoa > Chordata > Amphibia > Anura > Aromobatidae > Allobates > Allobates femoralis. The sequence goes on from JARQOC010000002.1 coordinate 378,318,687, forward strand.
CAAGTTGTTCCGCGCTTGCTTCTGGCCTTTTTACACAGGATGATGAACAATGATGGGGCTGAACCATCATTAGGAGATCAATATGCCTCCATATAGTATCATATTATCAGCAGGACTTCACTGAGTGATGTGCTGCCAAGAACAAGGATTTTTGTTCCAGCATAAACAATTCAATCACCTGATGAATCAGCAGGATTTTGCTCATTCTTTGGGCAATTACTCATGGTGGGTTTACACACACCAATTTATCTGTTCAATCTCTGAACCAATCTCTGGTTGCAGTGAAATCATGGACACATTGTATCATTTGTACACAGCCACAAAATGGAGCAATGTATCCATGATTTCACTGCAACCAGAGATTGGTTCAGATATTGAACAGATAAATTGGAGTGTGTAAACCCACCATAACATGTTTACACCTAGGAACACTTGTCTACACTGCCGAGATTTATAAATGTGAATGCTACATACACACAACACACAGTATGTGACAAATGAACAGTATGTTACACACATATATGGATACATCGAGCTCACACATGCACAAAGACACACATCCATTCACATCATTATGCCATCTGTGTCATAAAGGGAAAGCCACTCTTTGTAATCACTTAGGCTAGGGTCACACTGAGCGCTGCACCTGCGGCAGCCGAATTGCGTTACAGCAGAGTTCAGCCTGCGGTAACCGCCAGCGGTAACGTAGAGAACTTCGGGCGACGCAGCTCTTTGTTACCCGATGTATACCATAGTTACTGGCCACACACAAAGCTGCCTGGCCTGCGGTAATCCTGAGCGGAGAGAAAAACCGTGCAGGCAACGTTTTTCTCTGCGCTAAGGATTAGCGCAGTCCGGCCAGGTCTGTGTGTGGCCAGTACCTATGGTATACATCGGGTAACAAAGAGCTGCGTCGCCCGAAGTTCTCGACGTTACCGCTGGCGGTTAACGCAGGCTGAGCTCTGCTGTAACGCAATACGGCTGCTGCAGGTGCAGCGCTCAGTGTGACCCTAGCCTTATACTCTGACCAAGAGATAAAAATTCTGAACACATGACTCTGCATTTATTAAAAATGATCTACAACTGTTTAACCCCTTCACCCCCTGGCGATTTTCAATTTTTTTATCTTTCCCTCCCCTTCTTCCATGAGCTATGATTTTTTTTATTTTAACATCAATATAGACATATGAGGGCTTGATTTTTGCAAGCGAGTTGTACTTTCAGAAGAAATCATTTATTTTACCATATAGTGTACAGGAAAATGGGAAAAAATTCCAAGTGTGATGAAATTGCATAAAAAAGTGCAATCATGAATAGTAGTGGTCTGAGGGTGAAGTAAAGGACTTTATAGAAATTGTGTAGTAGGATCTCTATTCCTTTTTCATAGAGTCCTATAGAGATATTAATTGGAATTTATATGGAACCTTGGTTGTTTAATCATTTCGAACATATACATGGTGGTGTCCAGGTATAGGATGACCTCAAGAAAGGTCTCTTATACAGGTGTTTGGTATTAAAACCGCCAGATAACCTTTAGATCTGATGGATGCTAAATATGGACCTTAAGGTCAATAACGTGTGTTTGGTCCAATAAACATTTCTTATTCAAATAAATCTTCTGGTGATCTAGGTGGGCTCTCTCCCTTGAACTAATTTCAGTAGGCTTGGGTTTCCCCTATGGCCAGGGGTCCACACTACCTTGGACACTCGCTGCCCATTGGTGTATGTAACTGTGACACCCCACTGGTCTGGCCGCCACCGGGAGTACTGCACTCCTCCATTAGCGGGAGAGTAGTGCTCCTGTTCTCTGGAGTTTGGGATGGTGAAGTTGAGACCTGCACTTGTAACACACATGTAGGACCCCGGGCAGGGACTGTGGGCGGACCCAGATGGGAGGGCCTAGTCTCAGTGAGAGGAACAGGGAAGAGTAGAGACAGTCGGGAAGAAGACAGAGGAGGAGTAGAAAGTGGGAGTGAGAGTTGAGAGGTGGTGTGAGGTGTTAGCTCCCACGGGATGGAGCACAGCCACGCTCGCCCCGGGAGGGAAAGTCTGGAAATGTTAGCAGAAAGGAGCACTTAGGGTGTGGAAGAAGACTTAGATCACCCGTTTGCCCGTATCTGGCAGAGGAACAGAGGGGCTTGTGGACAAAACAGGGAATCGGCCCTGAACACGGCGCAGCAGCTGTAGGCCTGAACCGTTGAACCAGAGGCCATGAGATTCTTAAGGGAACTGAGGCTACAAACCCGGCACATGTTGGAGAAGGCAGACGTACTAAGACACGGCACTAGGAAGCAGTGCCAGTCAATGCCTGTGGTTGTCGGTACCCGGGTTCTGTGCGTGGAGAGGCGAGGTGAGATAGAGGCAATGAGAGTACCGCCAGTGAAAGGAACACCATGAGAGAAAGAACACCGAAGGGGTCTCGACAACAATGTACCAGTTCTTTAGAAACAGCTGAACCGGAGATTGGCAAAGGGAAGCACCTGGCGGCCTGGCCAGAACGTTGAAGTAAAGGTACAGAACTCCAACAGATGTGCATGAGACTTTTCTTTGCGGCATCCAATGGCTGCAGAGGCCGCATGAAACACCGAGGTGCTAATGATCCAATGAACACTAGCCAAAGAACAAACTGACTTTCCTACCCATTGCTCTGGGTATCCCGCTCCGCCCATCCAAGCTGCTGGTCATCGTCCCCAGAGGTTCTTCAGCAGCGGCGGCCGCACATAGCCGCACATAGCCGCACACAGCGGTTGGCTTCACGAATACCCCTTTCCCTTTAGTCCCCGTCACCTAGTTCTGAACTTTAAATTGACACCACCAGGGTCACAAAGTCGAGTTGCCACTGTGATGATCCCCATAAAAAAAAACAAAGATCCGGCCTGGTTCCGAGTATCCCCATTGCCTTGGAGTGGGTGTGTCATAACACTGTTAAAGGGACTGTCAATACAGAATGACTGTTTAAATCAAGTATAGGTGCTAGGTGCATCCTGGCTTAACCAAATATTCAAATGCACCTTCCCACTTGCTTGATTTTTATTTATCTGCACCCTCCTTTATTCATTTAATTTACAGCTGTGCCTTTAGAGAGTCAGTGAAGGGTGGACATAGATGGAAAACAAGCATGTGGAAAGGTGTATTTAAAATGATTAGCCCCGCTGTGATGCACCGAGTGCCTGTATTTGGTTTGAGTTCCTTTAAAATTCTACTGTTCCTTAAATGGCACATGTGGTGATTTAACTTCCAGCTCTTTACCTCCTGCTACAGAGATTCCCATTTTATATTTTGAATTCTCAGTCATCATCTCTGCATTGAGCTTTTAAGAGTGAGGGCCACTTTACACAACTTCTGACCAACTTGCTGGTTGCAGTGAAATCATGGACACAAATGGAGCAATGTGTCCATGATTTCACTGCAACCAGCAAGTTGGTCAGAAGTTGGACAGATAAGTTGGTGTGTGTAAAGTGGCCCTGATGTTATGGGAGTGTCGTCTGAGATCCTTATAAGGGTTCACTCACATCTGCATTTAAAATTGCTGAGTGCAATCCAATAAAAAATTGGGTTGCACTCGCACCAATGTTAAAAAATAGAGCAGTGTCCAGCTGCAAGTTTTATCTCAGCCGGAAACAGGGTGAGAAAATAATTGTAACTTGCTGCATATGGCTGTGTATATTGGAAAAGACTCACCAAGCCAAGTAAATGGGTGCGAGAAAAAAATGGACGGCACACGGACATATTTACATGTGGCATGCGTATACAATGCATTTTTAACATTATCTTTTAGATACCCCAAGAACTTTGTCAATTTTCAGCACATTATCACATTTCAATTAAGCAATGTTATCTAAAGAGATGATAGATAAATAGACAGATAGACAAATAGATAGATAGATAGATAGATAGATAGATAAAGCAGAAAAAGGAATCAGCACAAACTACTCCTATAAAAGGCTGCAATACTTCCTGTAAATGCAGTGTTCTTCTGCATAGCAATATACCGTATATACTCGTGTATAAGCCGACCCGTGTATAAGCCGACCCCCCTACTTTTGCCCCCAAAACCTGGGAAAACCAATTGACTTGTGTATAAGCCGAGGGTGGACCCCAGCACAGGTATACAGGCCCCCCCAGTGGTATACAGGCCTCCCCATTGGTAGTAAACAGCAGCCTCCACAGTGGTAGTATACAGCAGTCTCCCCAGTGGTAGTATACAGCAGTCTCCCCATTGGTAGTATACAGCAGCCTCCGCAGTGGTAGTATACAGCAGTCTCCCCCTGTGGTTTTATACAGCAGTCTCCCCCTGTGGTAGTATACAGCAGTGTCCCCCTGTGGTATATACAGGCCCCTCTGTGGTAGTATACAGCAGCCCTCCCTCTGTGGTACATACAGGCCCCCTGTGGTAGTATACAGCAGCCCTCCCCCCTGTGGTATATACAGGCCCCCTGTGGTAGTATACAGCAGCCCTCCCCCTGTGGTATATACAGGCCCCCCTGTGGTAGTATACAGCAGCCTGCCCCCCTGTGCTATATACAGGCCCCCCGTTGCTGCCACCGCACACCTGTAAAAGAAGAGCTTTCATACTTACCCTCCTTTGACCGTGCGCGCATCCCCCGCTCTCCTTCCTGCTTCTACCCGGCGTCCATCCAAATGACCGCGCACAAATAATGACGTCATTACAGGTGCGCGGTTACATGGATGGACGCCGGGTAGAAGCAGGAAGGAGAGAGGGGGATGCGCGCACGGTCACAGGAGGGTAAGTATGAAAGCTCTTCTTTTACAGGTGTGCGGCGGCAGCAACGGGGGGGCCTGTATATAGCACAGGGGGGGGCTGCTGTATACTACCACAGGGGGGGAGCCGTCACTGACTCGTGTATAAGCCGAGGGGGGCACTTTTCAGCACAATTTTTGTGCTGAAAAACTCGACTTATACACGAGTATATACGGTAAGATCCAAAAACCAGGCAGCACTCCAATGGTGAATGAAAAAGGACAGATTTAATGCAGCCCCTTGTGGCGCAGCGTTTCAACCCAGCAGGGTCTTTCTCAAGCACAGTGTTCAATACAAAAAGTGCAGTTTATATACCATGTTGCACAATTATCCAATAAAGTGTAAACATTCAATATTAACAGTAAAAAGTATATAAAAAATCATCATTTTTACATCATAGTCTTTTCATTATAAAATGACCTTTACAATGCTGAAAGTGCAGTAGCTATTACAGGTACATATTGTATATACAGTCCACAGGTTCTTAATTAGTGATTTCATTATTATGAATTTCAACTGTGATCCTTAAAACCGCATCTGGAGACGTGTGGAATCAACCCCCTCCATTCCTGAACAGGTGGCACCGGGACCGCCATTGCGCCGCTCACCGGCATCTTCCGCAATCTACTGTGCTTGCCCGGACTTCTGGGTTCCATTGCGCATGCCCAAGCGTCTCATCATGCCCGACATCAGTGAGCATGGTCAGCTGATTTGTTAATATGGTCAGCTGACTTGCTGACGCTGACTTCACCATTTTAGCACTGGGCAATCGCTATAAACTGCCCAAAACTGCTCAATTACGTTCTCCACAGAATTTATACCGCCAAAGTATTACTTTAACATACTATTAAGCTTTATTACTGGGGGTAAAGGGCCTGAACATTCAATGGAGGCATGATAGTCACCCAGAGATAACCCCAGTGATACCCATAGGGCACAATGAGGCCATCAGTGAGAGTAGGCTGAAAACCACTGACCAAAGAACACCAGTGCCAACCCCCACCCACATCCACCAGGGACCAACTGCCTCCATTCCACAACACACAATCATACCAGGTCCATATATACCCTTGTTCGAGCAGTAAACACAAAAAACATAGAGGTGCATGAAAAAAGGAGCCTGATTTTATTTTCAAGTTGAACAAAATTAGTATTCAAATGCTGCCACTAATGTTAACACTCCATTCATGGAAAGGGTTTCAACCACACGTTTCTTCTTCAAAACAAACAACACAAAAAGACATTAAAACCATAGTGGAAACGTCATGTTATGCAAATATATGCAAATAACTCGATTCCACTAAACATATTGTACATATTGATTATAGCTGTAAAACATATCATATATAACACTCAATAAAGAGCATATATACTTCAATAATGATCCAAATTATGCAGTCCATACAAATTATAATATTACATACACTGCATATGTATGGATGATTAAATCAAAGGTCCTGTGAGATTAATATGACATATTTCTAATTATTAAAACAACTAAATTAATTTGCAAATATTCAAAATTGCAATCGGACATCTAAACGACTGTGTGAATTTTGAAATCTGCATTCAGACAGTTAGGTCTCAAAGTATTTAACATATAAATCCACCTTAATTCTTTTTTCTTGAGAAGGGCTTCTCTATTGCCTCCTCTTCTCAAAGGGGGCACATGATCAATGATCCTAAATTTGATCTCTGTGTCTTTATGCCCCTTCTCCACACAATACTTTGATACCGGAAGATCCAAATGTTTTTTCCAGATCGAGTATTTATGCTGGCTAAATCTCGTCTTGAAGTCACATGTCATCTCCCCCACATAGTAGAGACGACACGGACATTCAAGGAGACAAATGATGTAATCCGACTCACATGTGAGAAAAAAATTAATCTTATACAGACGCTGTGTCTTACCATCTACAAAACAGGACCCTTTAATCATAGATGTACAATTAATGCAATTTAAGCATGGAAAGCAGCCTTTTCTGTTAATCCCTGTTAAAGTACCTTAACACGCCGCAACTATCACCGGTGATTAGAAGCAACCGAACGTGCACGTGCACGTTTTTGACGGTTGATACCGATCACCGATGCCGCATGTACACAACGCAATTGCGCCTTCAACCTAAGGGAACGTGGTTCCCCGGAAGTTGAAACAGATCCTGCGGGAAACATCCGGTTGAATCCCGACGCTGCTTCACACTCCGCAATCACTAAGGGAATTGGGCGTACCTGTGCAACGCAGCAAGAACATAGGCGTGACAGAGTTGTGAATTCCGCGCCCCAAACACGCTGATAGGACAGCGCAATATGGTCATGATTGGCCAGCCTGCGTAGGAAGGCTGGCTAATACATGACGCCATTGCAATTGTGTAGTGTGAATGGACAGCTCTTCAAATATGGCGCCCTGTGAAGTGACAGCCAATGGAAACACAGTAGCCCCCACCAATCATCGCTGGCGGGGCACAGTATCCAGCACGCTGTGGCATGCCTCTGTGAAATCACTAGGCGAAGCAAATTCCATCCCTATCGCCCGTTCACACCCCAAAACCAGGGCAATTCACCTTCAGGGTTGCCTCTGGTTTTTGAACAATGCTCTGAAACCGTAACCTGGAGCAACTTCGAAAATCACGATCACTTTCCCCAATTACACGCCGCATTTTCGTAACAATTTCAAAGCAACCGTGACTGAAATCCCGATTGCCTCTCAGTTGCTACACCACAGTTGTGGCGTGTAAAGGTACCTTTAGGGAAATCTGTTTACTCTTACCCAAGGGACCAGGGTCAGATCTTACCACTTTGTCCTTCAAATTTCTAGCACAACGATAAGAGAAGAGTGGGGGCTCGGCAAATTCTTCAATCTCTGACAGACCATTGGAGAGAGTTGACCAGTGATTTTTAATGATTTTAGCAACGTCAATGCTCTCCTGACAAAATTTAAATACAAAAGGGATTCTCTTGGTCCCTGTTCTTAGTTTAGGAGTAAATAAATCATTCCGTTTCACCTCACTCAACTTTTTCTTTTGTTCTCTCAATATTCTTTTCGGGTAACCTCTGCTTTTAAATTTATCAGTCATCACATCAAAAGTGGTTCCCAGGTGTTCCCCATCACTTTCTACTCTTTTTGCTCTTAAAAATTGTCCATAGGGAATAGCGTCAATTGTTCGCCGTGGATGCTGACTAGAGTATAGCAATAAGTTATTTCTGTCAGTTTTTTTAACATGTATACTGGTGGTCAGAGTGTTGTTCCTCTTCTCAACCATAACATCCAAAAACTGTATTTTTGTAGGTGAGTAAGTTAGGGTAAATTTAATTGTAGAATTAATACCATTGAGAAAATCCAGGAATTCTATCAATTCTACCTCAGTGTTGGTCCAGATGAGGATCTATGTAATGCCACCACCCCTTTACATAGGTGAAGTGGTGGGAAACTAAGATGAGATCTTCCTCTAGTACCCCCATGGCAATATTAGCATATGAAGGAGCCATATTGGCCCCCATTGCTGTTCCACATCGTTGCTCAAAAAAGCTATTACCAAAGAGGAAATAATTTTTTCTTAACATCAAATTTAGAAGGTCAATAATTAAGTTCTTTACACCACTAGAATAGTTTAATTCATCTATTTTCTTCTTCATACAGTTGATGCCAAACTCATGTTCTATTGACGTGTACAAACTGACTACGTCAAAAGAAGCCAACAGACAATCTTGTTCCAATTGTAAATCAGATATTTTAATCAGAAAATCTGTCGTATCCTTTACATAGGACCTAAATCCAACAGCTATAGGGTTCAAAATCCTTTCCAGGAACACCCTTAGGAGGCTCAGCACAGAATCTGTGCCTGCCACGATAGGGCGACCTGGAGGATTCTCTAATGACTTGTGAATTTTGGGCAGAGTATAAATAATAGAAGTGATAGGAAAATCCACAATCAAAAAATCAAAAATAATCTGATCTATTAATTTCCTACTCAATGCCACCTCCAACATGCCTCTTAACTCCCGCTGGATAACAAACTTGGAATCCATTGATAATTTTCTATAGACCTCAGTATCTAATACTTGTCCCGTCAGCTCCTTAATATATGTATCTTTGTCCATGACTACGACAGCACCACCCTTATCCGCACTCTTTATAACAATGCCGTCGTCATGGACAAGATCCCTTAAAGCTTTCGCCTCCTCACACGTCAAATTAGGTTTGTTTAAATTCACTCTTAGCATTTCCTTTCAATTTCTCAATGTCCATATTCACACCTTCTATAAAAGCCGTGATGTGGCTTGAACAGTTAGGTGGAATAAAGTTACTCTTTTTGGAAAAATTCAAATCATTAAAATTGAACTCGCTCTGACTACCAGTTTGTCTATTCTCACTTTTGTGGAACCACTCCCGTAATTTAATCCGTCTAAAAAAACGGTTAAGGTCTACCATAAACTCAAACCAGTACACATGTGAAGCTGGACTGAAATTTAACCCCTTAATCAGGATACTTTTTTCAGAATCAGTTAGTACCTTATGTGAAATGTTTACTATTTACTCTCCTTGTTCCTCGTCTGTCTATGACCATGTTCACACACAATTTGCGTTTTTTTTAGCACTCCTAAAACCACTTGCGTTTTTTTAAGAGTGCCAAAGAATGTGCCTTGTGTGTGTGAAAGCTTTCAAAACGTTTTTGCAATTAGTCATTTTTTCACCAAACACCCAAATAACAAAAAAGCATGGCATAAAAATTAGTTTTTTTGCTGAAGGAAATTTTTTTTTTCAGTTTTCCTGCCGACCAAGGGGGAAGGTGTGTTTGGGGGGTGCTATCATAAAAAATGTTTTTTATTAACTTGTTTATATAGGGGGGGGGGGTGCTGATGAAAAAAAAATTTTCCACAAGCTGCTGGGACGTTTCCAAAAAACGCTAGCGTTAACGCAAGTGTCTATATGTGCCCAGCATTAACGCTTGCGTTTCCCATTGGGTCCCATGTTAAAAAAATGCATGCGTTTTTGGGAAAACGCACATGCGTTTTTTACAGCACCCAAAAGCGCTGCATGCAGCGTTTTTTGGACTGGGGGAAAAAAACGCAAGTGGGGCTGAAAAACGCATGTACACTCAAATGGACCCTGCGTTAACGCACCTGCGTTTTTTTTAACAGCCCAAAAAACGCAGAGATGGGCAAAAATACGCATGTGTGTGAACATGGCCTTTGATAAACTTGAGGTTTTTTGTTTTTCTTTCTCTTTTCTGGCGTCTATGTTGCCTCCTGTCCCCTCTACTTGTCCTGTAGCCTTTGGTTTTGACGGATTTATTCCTATTAAAAGAAACACTGTTATTAACATTATCCACAGAGTTAACAATATCATTCGGTTCCCCACATATACACTTATAACTTTCTTTCTCCAATTATTGCCACTGTCCCGCTGCCAGTTATATATTGCCTTGTTTATAGTCTTCCAAGTCATGAGTCCATTTTTTTCTTTGTTTCCTCTAATTCTCCTCGCAATTTGGAAACATGGGAAGACACATTCTCAGAAAAGTTTTTCCAATCTGTCCCAGACAAAATGTTCTTAAGTTTTGTCTCTGATTCTGCCACACATTAACCCTTCCCGACACATGTCACACCGTTTGTGCCATGAAATCCAGTTGCTTCCCGACCGATGGCACAGATGCTGTGCCATCTGGGGAACGCACTGCTGCAGCTCAAGTGAGAGTCTCACTGACCTGTCACTTGGGCTGCAGGTAGCTGGGGACTTGTACTAAACCCCACAGGGGGTGGATTAACCCCCTCGTGCCCAGGACCCCCTCCGATCGGCAGCTTAAAAGTGAAACTGCCGATCGGAGAAAATCATAGGGATTCACCCCTCCAGATCTGATTGGAGCTCTCCAATCAGATCTGGAGGGGAGGATCGGCAAGTGCCCACCCCTCCTCAGCCCCCTCCAGCTCCAGTACTTACAGGGCCCCCCCCCCGTCCCCCCGAACTGCCCGCCCCCCCTATTACTATGTGTATGCCGGCGGGCTACACCCGCGGGCGCGCCCACCGGTCAGATGTGCCCCCCAGGCAGCCCCCACCTCCAGGCCTGTGCCCTGGACCTCCTCACCGACCTCATCCGGCGGGCTGCACCCGCAGGTGCCCCCGCCGCTGTCCCCGGCTCGCCGCTGTGCCCGGCCCGCCCTGCGCCTCCTCTCCTCCGCCTCCTCTCCTCCGGTCGGTGGGCCCCGCCTCCTCTGCCAGTCGAGAGGGAGGTAAGTATGTGTGTGTGTAATGTATGTATGTGTGTGTGTGTGTGTGTGTGTGTGTGTGTATATGTGTGTGTGTGTATATGTGTATATGTGTGTGTGTGTGTAATGTATGTATGTATGTATGTATGTGTGTGTGTGTATATGTGTGTGTGTGTATGTATATGTGTGTGTATATGTGTGTGTGTGTATATGTGTGTGTGTGTATATATGTGTGTGTATATGTGTGTGTGTGGATGTATGTATGTGTGTGTGTGGATGTATGTGTGTGTGTGTATGTATGTGTGTATGTTGTGTATATGTATGTGTATGTGTGTGTGGATGCGTGCGTGTACATGAGCGTGCATGAATGTGTGCGTACATGAGCGTGCGTGGACGAGTGCGTGTGTGGACGAGTGCGTGCATTGATGAGTGTGCATGGATGTGTGCGCAGATGTGTCCGTGCGTGGACGTGAGCGTGCATGGACATGTGCATGCGTGGACGTGAGCGTACGTGAGCATGCGTGTGCATGTGTAGACGTGTGCGTGCGTAGACGTGTGCATGGATGGATGTGTGCGTGGACATGTGTGTGGATGTGCATGCGTGGATATGTGCGTGCGTGGATGTGTGTGTGTGGATGTCAGCGTGCGTGAATGTGTGCATGTGTGGATGCATATGTGGAAGTGCGTGTGTGGATATGTGCGTGCGTGGATGTCAGCGTGTGTGGATGTGTGTGCGTGGATGTTCGTGCGTGGATGTGCGTACGTGGATGTCAGCATGCGTGGATGTGCGTGCGTGAATGTCACCATGCACGGATGTGCGTACGTGGATGTCAGCATGCGTGGATGTGCGTACGTGGATGTCAGCATGCGTGGATGTCAGATTGTATGGATGGATGTCAGCATGCGTGGATGTGGATGTGCATGCGTGAATGTGTGCATGCGTGGATGATGGGTGGATGGATGGGTGCAACAAGGGATCAAGTGTCCTCTTATTGTAGTCTCTGGGATCATAGTCATGGTGCACTGTATGACAGATCATTGTCATACAGTGCACCATATCTGTGACCCCAGAGACTGTAGGAAGAGGACACTTGATTCCTTTCTGTAGTCTCTGGATTGAACAGAGGCGATCAAGCTTCGTGGGACCTTCGCTGTGGACTACGTCGGAGGTGATCGAGCGTCGTGGGACCTTCGTTATGGACTACGTCGGATCTTTTTATAATAAAGATGGAGTCTGAATTTTGTTTGTGTTTTTTCTCCAAATAAAAATATTTCTCTGTGTGTATTTATTGACTACTTACCAGAGATTCCTAATGGCGGGTCTAACATTGGCCCAATATTATGAATCTCGGGCTTAGTGCCAGCTGCCAATAAAAAGCTGGCATTAACCCCTTTATTACCCAGTTTGCCACCGGCACCAGGGCAACTGGAAGAGCATGGGTACAGCGCCAGAAAATGGCGCTTCAATGAATGCGCCATTTTCTGGGGCGGCTGCGGGCTGCAGTTCGCAGCATGGGGGGCCCAGAACGCTTGGGCCTTTCCATGCTGAGAATTCCAGCCCCCAGCTGCCTAGTTGTACCTGGCTGGGCCAAAAATATGGCGGAGCCCTACGTCATTTTTTTTTTCTAGAATTAGTTCTAGAAATAAAAAAAAAGGCTTCGCTGTATTTTTGGTTGCAGCCAGGTACAACGAGGCAGCTGGGGGTTGCTGGCAGTCTGTAGCTGCCAAGTTGTACCTGGCTAGACCAAAAATATGGCGGAGCCCCACGTCATTTTTTTTTCTAGAATTAGTTCTAGAAATAAAAAAAAAAAGGGCTTCGCTGTATTTTTGGTTGCAGCCAGGTACAACGAGGCAGCTGGGGGTTGCTGGCAGTCTGTAGCTGCCAAGTTGTACCTGGCTGGACCAAAAATATGGCGGAGCCCCACGTCATTTTTTTTTCTAGAATTAGTTCTAGAAATAAAAAAAAAATGGGCTTCGCTGTAATTTTGGTTGCAGCCAGGTACAACGAGGCAGCTGGGGATTGCTTGCAGTCTGTAGCTGCCAAGTTGTACCTAGCTGGACCAAAAATATGGCGGAGCCCCACGTCATTTTTTTTCTTCTAGAATTAGTTCTAAAAAAAAAAAAGGCCTTCGCTGTATTTTTGGTAGCCAGCCAGGTACAACTTGGCAGCTGGCTGACTGGAATCCTCAGTGTGGAGAGACCCAAATGTTGTGGGTCCCCCACGCTGCAAATTGCAACCCACAGCCACCCAAGAAAATAGCGCATTCATTAGAGGTGGCATTTTCTGGTGCTGCAACCCAACTCTTCCAGTTGCCCTTGTGCTGGTGGCACACAGGTTCTCCATACACGACATGGTGTCCCGCTAACAATTTCAATGGAAAATTAGCTTCAATTGTTAGCGGAAACCATGTTGCGTATGGAGAGCCCCTCCCTGTGTGCCCGAACATTGGAGCTCCCCCACAAGTGACCCCATTTTGGAAACTAGACCCCCTAAGGAACTTATCTAGATACATAGTGAGCACTTTGACACACATGTGCTTCACAAATTAGTCCACAAAAGGGAAAAAGAATATTTTTTGTGAAAAAAAAGTAATTTTTCATTTTTACAGATCAATTTGTGAAGCAGCTGGGGCTGCAAAGTGCTCACTATGCATCTAGAATCATTCCTTGGGGGGGGGTCTAGTTTCCAAAATGGGGTCACTTGTGGGGGAGCTCCAATGTTTAGGCACACAGGGGCTCTTTATATGAGACATGGTGCCCACTAATAATTCTAATTGTTAGCGGACACCATGTTGCGTATGGAGAGCCCCAGTGTGCCTAAACATTGGAGCTCCCCCACAAGTGACCCCATTTTGGAAACAAGACCCCATAGGGAACTTATCTAGATGCATAGTGAGCACTTTTTCCCCCAGGTGCTTCATAAATTGATCCGTAATAAGGAATAAGTACTTTTTTCTTTTCACAAAAATTTCTTTTTTCATTTTTACGGATCAATTTGTGAAGCACCTGGGGGTTCAAAGTGTTCACCACCCATCTAGATATGTTCCCTGGGGGGTCTAGTTTCCAAAATGGGGTCACTTGTGGGGGAGCTCTAATGTTTAGGCACACTGGGGCTCTCCAAACGCGACATGGTGACCGCCAACAATTTGAATGGAAAATGAGCTCAAATTGTTAGCGGACACCATGTCGCGTTTGGAGGGTCCCCGTGTGCCTCCAGATTGGAGCTCCCAGATAAGTGACCCCATTTTGGAAACTAGACCCCCAAAGGAACATATCTAGATGCATAGCGAGCACTTTGAACCCCCAGATGCTTCACAAATTCATCGATAAAAATGAAAAAGCACTTTTTTTCCACAAAAAATTTCTTTTTTCATTTTTACGGATCAATTTGTGAAGCACCTGGGGGTTCAAAGTGCTCACTATGGATCTAGATACGTTCCTTTGGGGGTCTAGTTTCCAAAATGGGGACACTTATGGGGGAGCTCCAATGTGGAGACACATGGGGACCCTCCAAACGCGACATGGTGTCCGCTAACAATTCGAATAGAAAATGAGCTCAAATTGTTAGCGGACACCATGTTGCGTTTGGAGGGTCCCTGTGTGTCTCCACATTGGAGCTCCCCCACAAGTGACCCCATTTTGGAAACTAGACCCCCAAAGGAACGTATCTAGATCCATAGTGAGCACTTTGAACCCCCAGGTGCTTCAGAAATTCATCCGTAAAAATGAAAAAGCACTTTTTTTTTCCACAAAAAATTTGATTTTTCATTATTACGGATCAATTTGTGAAGCATCTGGGGGTTCAAAGTGCTCACTATGAATCTAGATATGTTCCTTTGGGGGTCTAGTTTCCAAAATGGGGTCACTTGTGGGGGAGCTCCAATGTGGAGACACACGGGGACCCTCCAAACGCGACATGGTCCGCTAACAATTTGAGCTCATTTTCCATTCAAATTGTTAGCGGACACCATGTCGCGTTTGGAGGGTCCCCGTGTGTCTCCACATTGGAGCTCTCCCATAAGTGACCCCATTTTGGAAACTAGACCCCCAAAGGAACATATCTAGATGCATAGTGAGCACTTTGAACCCCCAGATGCTTCACAAATTGATCCGTAATAATGAAAAAAACACTTTTTTTTCACAAAAAAATTCTTTTTGCCAACATTTTTTCAGTTTCACATGGGCAAAGGGATAAAATACATCACAAAATTTGTTGGGCAATTTCTCCTGAATACACCGATACCTCATATGTGGTCATAAACCACTGTTTGGGCGCACGGCAGGGCTCAGAAGGGAAGAAGCGACATTTCACTTTTTGAACGGAAAATTGGCTCCAAAATTCAAATTGCGCTCCTTCCCTTCTGAGCCCTGCCGTGCGCCCAAACAGTGGTTTATGACCACATATGAGGTATCGGTGTACTCAGGAGAAATTGCCCAACAAATTTTATGATGCATTTTATCCTGTTGCCCATGTGAAAATGAAAAAATTGAGGCTAAGAGAACATTTTTGTTACAAAAATTAATATGTCCATTTTTTCCTTCAACTTTATTTTAGTTCCTGTGAAGCACCTAAAGGGTTAATAATCTTCTTGAATATAGTTTTGAGTAGCTTGAGAGGTGCAGTTTTTGGAATGGTGTCACTTTTGGGTGTTTTCTGTCATGTACACCCCTCAAAGGGACTTCAAATGTGATGTGGTCACTAAAAAAATGGTTTTGTAAATTTTGCTGGAAAAATGAATAATTGCTGATGAACTTTGAACCCTTATAACGTCCTACCAAAATGTTTTTTTTCTTCCAAAATTGTGCTGATGTAAATTAGACATGTGGGAAATGTTATTTATTAACTATTTTGTGGCACATAACGCTCTGGTTTTGCAGAATAAAAATTAAAAATTTGAAAATTGCTAAATTTTCAAAATTTTTGCCAAATCTTTGATTTTTTCACAAATAAACGCAAAAGTTATCGACCTAAATTTAATACTAGCATGAAGCCCAATATGTCACGAAAAAAGAGTCTCAGAATCGCTCGGATCCAATGAAGCGTTCCAGAGATATTACCTCATAAAGGGACACTGGTCAGAATTGACAAAAATGCCTTGGTCTTTAGGGTCAAAATAGGCTCGGTCATGAAGGGGTTAATTAATTTTAGCCATTTCTAGTTGTAAATACTCTATATTCAGGAGGATAGTATCAAATGCGTACTTATTAGAAATCTTTAGTTAATACACTTCAATTAGGGATTGTCTATATCCACTACCAAAATTATCAGAAAAAGACTATATCCCACATGGACCAGACAAACCGCACCTTAGGTACATATATATAAATAGGAATACACGATCAAACGTCCCATAGTTTGCAAAAACTAGTGATTTTTAATGACAAGTAAAAACAGGGGGTTACAACCATAGTACAAGTAGGGATGGGCGAATCTACTCGCTAGGACTCGTTACTCGGCGAGTAGTAAGGGACTCGCAGGACTCGGTACTCTGCGAGTTTCCCAGTGATTACTCGCACGAGTCCAATGCAAATCAATATCAATCCTAGTTTTGTCAGAAACGCTGACAAAACTAGGATTGCCATTGTTTGCATTAGACTCATGAGTAATCACTGGCTACTGTGCCAGTGATAGCAGGGAAACTCGCAGATAACTGCTGTTTCTTTGCGAGCCGAGTCCAGCTGTCTTCTCTGTGCAGCTCCAGGGTCCTAGAGCCCGCCTGCTCACAGACATTATGTAGCAGAGCTGAGATTGTTCTCAGTCTGCTCATTCCCTGTGTACAGACATGAATGTCTGTGCACAGAGATGATGTAGCAGTGCTGAGATTGTTCTCAGTCTGCTCATTCCCTGTGTACAGACATGAATGTCTGTGCACAGAGATGATGTAGCAGTGCTGAGATTGTTCTCAGTCTGCTCATTCCCTGTGTACAGACATGAATGTCTGTGCACAGAGATGATGTAGCAGTGCTGAGATTGTTCTCAGTCTGCTCATTCCCTGTGTACAGACATGAATGTCTGTGCACAGAGATGATGCAGCAGAGCTGAGATTGTTCTCAGTCTGCTCATTCCCTGTGTACAGACATGAATGTCTGTGCACAGAGATGATGCAGCAGAGCTGAGATTGTTCTCAGTCTGCTCATTCCCTGTGTACAGACATGAATGTCTGTGCACAGAGATGATGTAGCAGAGCTGAGATTGTTCTCAGTCTGCTTATTCCCTGTGCATAGACATCTATATTTATGCACAGGGGATGTAGCAGAGAGGACATCGCGTTTTGGACTGCGTCAGACGGAAGAGGATTTTTTTAATTAAAGATGGAGTCCCTAATGGCTTTTTTTTTTTATTTCTAATAAAAAATTTTCCTTGTGTTGTGTTTTTTTTAAAACAATTTAATAGAAATTCATGGCGGTCATGTCTAATATTGGCGTGACCGCCATAAATTTCGGGCTTAGGGCCAGCTGATAATACAAAGCTGGCCCTAACCTCTTTATTACCCAGCGTGCCATCGCTACCAGGGCCGCTGGAAGAGCGGGGTTCAGCGCCAGAGGATGGCGCTTCAATGAACGCGCCATCTTCTGGGGCGGCTGCGGGCTGCAATTTGCAGCGGGGGGTGCCCAGAAAGCTTGGGCATCCCTGCGCTGCGGATTCCAGCCCCCAGCTGCTTAGATGTACCTGGCCAGACATAGAAATTGCGCGGAGCCCCACGCATTTTTTTTTAATTATTTCATGAAATTCTGAGATTCTGACTCTGAGACTCTGACTCTGACTCTGAGCCTCTGACTCTGAAATTCATGAAATAATAAAAAAAAAATGCGTGGGGCTCCGCGCAATTTCTATGTCTAGCCAGGTACAGCTAAGCAGCTGGGGGCTGGAATCCGCAGCGCAGGGATGCCCAAGCTTTCTGGGCACCCCCCGCTGCAAATTGCAGCCCGCAGCCGCCCCAGAAGATGGCGCGTTCATTGAAGCGCCATCCTCTGGCGCTGAACCCCGCTCTTCCAGCGGCCCTGGTGGCGATGGCACGCTGGGTAATAAAGAGGTTAGGGCCAGCTTTGTATTATCAGCTGGCCCTAAGCCCGAAATTTATGGCGGTCACGCCAATATTAGACATGACCGCCATGAATTTCTATTAAATTGTTTTAAAAAAAACACAACACAAGGAAAATTTTTTATTAGAAATAAAAAAAAAAGCCATTAGGGACTCCATCTTTAATTAAAAAAATCCTCTTCCGTCCGACGCAGTCCAAAACGCGATGTCCTCTCTGCTACATCCCCTGTGCATAAATATAGATGTCTATGCACAGGGAATAAGCAGACTGAGAACAATCTCAGCTCTGCTACATCATCTCTGTGCACAGACATTCATGTCTGTACACAGGGAATGAGCAGACTGAGAACAATCTCAGCTCTGCTACATCATCTCTGTGCACAGACATTCATGTCTGTACACAGGGAATGAGCAGACTGAGAACAATCTCAGCACTGCTACATCAGGCAGCAGGCAGGTTCTAGGACCCTGGCAGCCAGCACACTGAGGAGACAGGACTCTTATCTGTGCGAGTTTCCCAGCGATTACAGTTGCAAAGTAAACGAGTCCAATGCAAATAAATGACAAAACTAGGATTGCTTCAGGCTGAAGCTTCCGAGACACATCTGCGATTTGTAAATCTCACACTACTCGCTATTACTCGCTTCCCCATTCATTAACATTGGACTCGCTAGACTCGCAACGAGTAGCGAGTCCTGTGCTCGGACTCGCTAGAGTCAAGCGATTCCGAGTAATTTAGGATTCGCCCATCACTAAGTACAAGCAGCATTATGGCAGGCTGCACCACTGACACACACAAGATATATGCGAGATTGTATCAATGCACAAGGTTATTTCATGCCAGAGGAAAAAAATAAATAAATAAATAAAACATACACACATAATACATAGTATTAGTACAACATAGTTTATACCCAATGGGTGTACATATGTGCAATATATAAAGGTTTTATACGCAGCTAGGCACATTCAACTTAGGTACAGTTTCACCTGAGTATCTAATATATAATTGCCTTAGCGCACTTCCGTCATTTTCGGCGCTACTTCCGTCGTCGTGGACGTGGCTGCTGCAAGGCAGCCATGCCACACACGAAGCATTGGCCGCGTAGCGGCCATTGCGAGTTGTTTGTTGGCACGAGCAATGGCCGCGAGGCCATTGCGAGCCGTTGCCGGAGCGCGCGCGCGCGCTCTCTCTCTCTCTCTCTCTCCTATACACACAGAGGTGACAATGGTGCTAGAGGTACTATACACACAGAGGTGACAATGGCGCTGCAGGTACTATGCACACAGAGGTGACAGTGTTGCTCTCCCCTGTGCAGGCCCCGGTGCTCCCCTCTCCCCCTCCTCTCCTCCGGAGCTGGGAGGAGGAGCGCGATAGTGGGCGGATGTGGCCGGAAGCGGCCGGATCCGGCGAGTACCTTAACCCCCCCTGCAGACCCCGGTGCATCCCTCTCCCCCTCCTCTCCTGCAGACGGCAGGGGTTAAAAATAGCTCAGCATCTTTTATTCTTACCTTTCCCGGCTCCAGCGGCGCGATCCAGCTCTATCCTCAGATGCTAACAGGAAATCTCGCGATGTAAGAGTCACATCAGCGGTCATGTGACTCTTACATCGCGAGACTTCCTGTTAGCATCTGAGGATAGAGCTGGATCGCGCCGCTGGAGCCGGGAAAGGTAAGAATAAAAGATGCTGAGCTATTTTTAACCCCTGCCGTCATGCAGGAGAGGAGGGGGAGAGGGGAGCACCAGGGCCTGCAGGGGGGGTTAAGGTACTCGCCGGATCCGGCCAATTCCGGCCACATCCGCCCACTATCGCGCTCCTCCTCCCAGCTCCGGAGGAGAGGAGGGGGAGAGGGGAGCACCGGGGCCTGCACAGGGGAGAGCAGCACTGTCACCTCTGTGTGCATAGTACCTGCAGCGCCATTGTCACCTCTGTGTGTATAGTACCTCTAGCACCATTGTCACATCTGTGTGTATAGTACCTCCAGCACCATTGTTACCTCTGTGTGTATTGTACCTCCAGCACCATTGTTACCTCTGTGTGTATAGTACCTGCAGCACCATTGTCACCTCTGTGTGTATAGTACCTCCAGCACCATTGTCACCTCTGTGTGCATAGTACCTGCAGCGCCATTGTCACCTCTGTGTGTATAGTACCTACAGCGCCATTGTCACCTCTGTGTGTATAGTACCTGCAGCACCATTGTCACCTCTGTGTGTATAGCACCTGCAGCACCATTGTCACCTCTGTGTGTATAGTACCTGCAGCGCCATTGTCACCTCTGTGTGTATAGCACCTGCAGCGACATTGTCACTTCTGTGTGTATAGTACTTGCAGCACCATTGTCACCTTGATGTGTACATCACCTGCAGCACCATTGTCACCTCTGTGTGTATAGTACCTGAAGCGCCATTGTCACCTCTGTGTGTATAGTACCTGCAGCACCATTGTCACCTCTGTGTGTATAGCACCTGCAGCGCCATTGTCACCTCTGTGTATATAGTACCTGCAGCGCCACTGTCACCTCTGTGTGTATAGTACCTGCAGCACCATTGTCACCTCTGTGTGCATAGTACCTGCAGCACCATTGTCACCTCTGTGTGTATTGTACCTGCACCATTGTCACCTCTGTGTGCATAGTACCTGCAGCACCATTGTCACCTCTGTGTGCATAGTACTTGCAGCACCATTGTCACCTCTGTGTGCATAGTACCTGCAGCACCATTGTCACCTCTGTGTGTATTGTACCTGCACCATTGTCACCTCTGTGTGCATAGTACCTGCAGCACCATTGTCACCTCTGTGTGTATTGTACCAGCACCATTGTCACCTCTGTGTGCATAGTACCTGCAGCAGCATTGTCACCTCTGGGTGTATAGTACCTGCAGCACCATTGTCACCTCTGTGTGCATTGTACCTGCACCATTGTCACCTCTGTGTGTATAGTACCTGCAGCACCATTGTCACCTCTGTGTGTATAGTACCTGCAGCACCATTGTCACCTCTGTGTGTATAATACCTGCAGCACCATTGTCACCTCTGTGTGTATAATACCTGCAGCACCATTGTCACCTCTGTGCGTACCATACCTGCAGCACCATTGTCACCTCTGTGCGTATAGTACCTGCAGCACCATTGTCACCTCTGTGTGTATAGTACCTGCAGCACCATTGTCACCTCTGTGTGTATAGTACCTGCAGCACCATTGTCACCTCTGTGTGTATAGTACCTGCAGCACCATTGTCACCTCTGTGTGTGTAATACCTGCAGCGCCATTGTCACCTCTGTGTGTATAGTACCTGCAGCACCATTGTCACCTCTGTGTGCATAGTACCTGCAGCGCCATTGTCACTTCTGTGTGTATAGTACCTGCAGCGCCATTGTCACCTCTGTGTGCATAGTACCTGCAGCGCCATTGTCACTTCTGTGTGTATAATACCTGCAGCACCATTGTCACCTCTGTGCGTATAATACCTGCAGCACCATTGTCACCTCTGTGCGTATAGTACCTGCAGCACCATTGTCACCTCTGTGTGTATAGTACCTGCAGCACCATTGTCACCTCTGTGTGTATAGTACCTGCAGCACCATTGTCACCTCTGTGTGTATAGTACCTGCAGCACCATTGTCACCTCTGTGTGTATAATACCTGCAGCGCCATTGTCACCTCTGTGTGTATAGCACCTGCAGCACCATTGTCACTTCTGTGTGTATAGTACCTGCAGCACCATTGTCACCTCTGTGTGCATAGTACCTGCAGCGCCATTGTCACTTCTGTGTGTATAGTACCTGCAGCGCCATTGTCACCTCTGTGTGCATAGTACCTGCAGCGCCATTGTCACTTCTGTGTGCATAGTACCTGCAGCACCATTGTCACCTCTGTGTGCATAGTACCTGCAGCACCATTGTCACTTCTGTGTGCATAGTACCTGCAGCACCATTGTCTCCTCTGTGTGTATAGTACCTGCAGCACCATTGTCACCTTTGTGTGTATAGTACCTGCAGCACCATTGTCACCTCTGTGTGTATAGTACATGCAGCACCATTGTCACCTCTGTGTGTATAGTACCTGCAGCACCATTGTTACCCCTGTGTGTATATTACCTTCAGCACCATTGTCACCTCTGTGTGAATAGTACCTGCAGCACCATTGTCACCTCTGTGTGCATAGTACCAGCAGCACCATTGTCACCTCTGTGTGTATAGTACCTGCAGCACCATTGTCACCTCTGTGTCTATAGTACCTGCAGCACCATTGTCACCTCTGTGTGTATAGTACCTGCAGCACCATTGTCACCTCTGTGTGTATAGTACCTGCAGCATCATTGTCACCTCTGTGTGTATAGTACCAGCACCATTGTCACCTCTGTGTGTATTGTACCAGCACCATTGTCACCTTTGTGTGTATTGTACCAGCACCATTTTCACCTCTGTGTGTATATAGTACAAGCAGCACTGTCTCCTCTGTGTGTATTGTACTAACAGCACTGTCACCTGTGTGTATACTACCACCAGCATCAGCACTGTCACCTGTGTGTATAGTATCACCAGCATCAGCACTGTCACCTGTGTGTATAGTACCAGAGGGGTCTGGCCCCCTCTTGCCACCCCCCACTGCGGTTCCCTGTCTCCCTCCTGCCCTAATATGGCTACTGTTCCCCGGCCCCCTCCTGCCCGCACACAGCCACTCTTCCCCGGTCCCCTCCTGCCCTCACCCGCCTGCTCTTCCACAGCTTGCTCCTGCCCGCACCCGCCCACTGTGCCCTCCTGCAAGCAATCAAAGATATTGTCACAGGATTTAAACCCAGCTTCACTTTGCATTATTCTTAAATCTTCATAAATAAACTAAATACATAGTCTAGAATACCCGATTCTTTAGAATCGGGCCGCCATCTAGTATATAATAATGACATTTGGCTCAATGTGTAGTAGATCTAGGATATGAATGTCCCCTATATCCCCAGACTCGGGTTGCATATACAGCTCATATAGCAACCACACTATTGAGACCAGTATCTGCCAGAATATCCTGTGCAAGTTACCTATGAAGTGCTACAGTGCTCCTTGCATCTCTCAGTAAATGGTGCCCCCAACCCCTACAGCCGTTTCGGCTCCACCTTCATCAAGGGGTAGGTGGATGAAGGTGGAGAAGGGGCATAAAGACACGGATATCAAATTTAGGATCATTGATCATGTGTCCCTCATTGAGAAGAGGAGACAATAGAGAAGCCCTTCTCAAGAAAAAAGAATTAAGGTGGATTTATATGTTAAATACTTTGAAACCTAATGGTCCGATTGCAGATTTCAATATTTGCAAATTAATTTAGATGTTGTTTTAATAATTAGAAATATGTCATATTAATCTCACAGGACCTTTGATTTAATCATCCATACATATGCAGTGTATGTAATATTATAATTTGCATGGACTGCATAATTTGGATCATTATTGAAGTATATATGCTCTTTATTGAGTGTTATATACAATATGTTTTACAGCTATAATCAATATGTACAATATGTTTAGTGGAATCGAGTTATTTGCATATATTGTGCATAACATGATGTTTCCACTATGGTGTTAATGTCTTTTTGTGTTGTTTGTTTTTGCAGGAGGAACGTGTGGTTGAAACCCTTTCCATGAATGGAGTGTTAACATTAGTGGCAGCATTTGATTACTAATTTTGTTCAACTTGAAAATAAAATCAGGCTCCTTTTTTCATGCACCTCTATGTTTTTTGTGTTTACTGCTCGAACAAGGGTATATATCAGGGGTGGGGAACTCCAGTCCTCGAGGGCCGCAATCAGTGCAGGTTTTCAGGATTTCCTTAGTATTGCACAGGTGATAACATAATCACTTACACTGGTGATGATTCCAATCCCTGTGCAATACTAAGGAAATCGTGAAAACCTGCACTGATTGCGGCCCTTGAGGACTGGAGTTCCCCACCCCTGGTATATATGGACCTGGTATGATTGTGTGTTGTGGAATGGAGGCAGTTGGTCCCTGGTGGATGTGGGTGGGGGTTGGCACCGGTGATGTTTCGTCAGTGGTTTTCAGCCTACACTCACTGATGGCCTCATTGTGCCCTATGGGTATCACTGGGGTTATCTCTGGGTGACTATCATGCCTCCAATGAATGTTCAGGCCCTTTACCCCCAGTAATAAAGCTTAATAGTATGTTAAAGTAATACTTTGGCGATATAAATTCCGTGGAGAACGTAATTGAGCAGTTTTGGACAGTTTATAGCGATTGCCAGGTGCCAAAATGGTGGAGCCAGCGTCAGCAAGTTATCTAACCATATTAACATGTCAGCTGACCGCATTAACAAGTCAACTGACCATGCACACTAACGTCGGACATGAGGAGATGCTTGGGCATGCGCTATGGAACCCTGAAGTCCGGGCATGCGCAGTAGATTGCGGAAGATCTCGGTGAGCGGCGCAATGGCGGTCCCGGTGCCACCTGTTCAGGAATGTAGGGGGTTGATTCCACACATCTCCTGATGCAGTTTTAAGGATCACAGTTGAAAGTCATAATAATGTGATCACTAATTAAGAACCTTTGGACTGTATATATAATATGTACCTGTAACAGCTACTGCACTTTCAGCACTGTAAAAGTCACATTATAATGAAAAGACTAAGATTTTTAACATTATCTTTTAGATACCCCAAGAACTCTGTCAATTTTCAGCAAATTATCACATTTCAATTAAGCAATGTTATCTAAAGAGATGATAGATAAATAGACAGATAAATAGACAGATAGATAGATAGATAGATAGATAGATAGATAGATAGATAGATAGATAGATAGATAGATAGATAGATAGATAGATACAAAAAAGAAAAAATAGAGCAGCGTTTCAAAAAAGTAAAACTTTGGTGCTATATCAGCCCTAGGTAGGGATCAGGTGCCAAGATACAGACGATATATGCAAAAAATGGACTGCAGCACTCAACAAAATCCTCTTTATGCCTTTATTGGCCTTCAGGAAAAAATGGCGACGTTTTGGTCAATACATAACCCTCTTCCAGCCTGGAAGAAGGTTATGTATTGACTGAAACGTCGCCATTTTTTCCTGAAGGCCAATAAAGGCATAAAGAGGATTTTGTTGAGTGATGCAGTCCATTTTTTGCATATGGATAGATAGATATATAGATAGATGTACAGCAACTGTAAAATATCCCACCCCCTACATATTCTAAGCTTGCACCCTTTAGTGATTTTATTTGGCACTAAAAGGTGTTTTTGCAGGTTTATGCTAATAAATAATAATAACAAAAAGATGTGGGGTTTCCCTCATTTTTGATAATCAGTTAAGGTAAAGCAGACAGCTGCAGGCTGCAGCACGCAGTTGTCAGCTTTGCCATGGTTAGTTATTAAAAATAGTCATGACCACACACTGTTTTCTTTATTATATAGTTAAAAATAAATAATTTTAAAAAATGTGGGGTTCCCCCTATTTTTGATATTCAGCCAAGGTAAAGCTGACAGCTATGCAACAGTACTCTCAGACTATGAAGGCCAATGGTTGTTTGGCCCTTCCCAGCCTCAAAATAGCAGCTTGCAGTCATCCCAGAAGTGGTGTCTCCATTAGATGCGCCAAAACTGATGCTTTGCCCAGCTATTCCTGTTGCCCTGGTGCAGTGGCAATCAGGGTTGATGTCAGCTAACTCAGGGTTTAGTAGTGTAGAGGTGTCTATCAGATACTCCACAGTACTAACCAAGTAGCTAAAAAGATAGACACATGCAAATATATTTTATTTCATAAAAACACTCCCCCACATTTTCCCAAATTGACCAATAATTAAAGAAAAAAAGTCCATAATTCCGAAGTAGTCCACAGATACCGATATAGTCCACCAAGTTTAGTGTAGTCGACAAATGACAACTTGAAAGAAATAAAAATAGAGAATTATTAAAGAAATAAAGAAAACAGACAGACCTTCATTCAATAATTTATTTCTCAACAAAATCTCAAGCATGTCCGACATAATCCACCTGGAGTTCCCTGGACATTCCTCGATTTAGTCAATTCGGAGAACAAAGCCTCATATTAATTAAGAGCTGCCACTGCTGACTCTCATGCAGCGCTCCATTAGAGGTGGTAGAGTTATGAGCAGTGACATCAGTCAAATTACCGCAGGTCACACACGTCAGGTCACACAGTAGATATCAAGCGAGCTAGCGAGTATGACGAGTGGTGAGATCAGTAAGGTTACTGCAGGTCACACTCGCTGGATCACACAGCGAATATTGCATGGGCCACCAAGTGTGATGAGAGGTGACGTCAGTAAGGTTTCTGCTGGTCACACTCACTAGGTCACACAGAAGGTATCATGTGAGCCAGCAAGTGTAAACTATGGTAATCTCACTAACGTCACCACTCATCACAGTCACCGGCGAACACAATAGACCCTGTGTGACCCGGCAGTGTGATCTGAAGTAACCTCATTGATGTCACTGCTCGTCACATCGAGAACAGCATTAGAGCCAGCATTGGCTACTGTTACAGTGTATGGGGCTTTGTTCTGTGAAAGAGGCTCTGTATGCTGGGTGACTTAGTCAGGGAATGTTGTGGGACCCCATGGGGACTACGCCGGATCTGCTTGGGATTTTGTCGGGGAATACATTGATGAATAAGGGACTGTTTCTTGCTTTTATTTCTATAATAATTCTCTTTTATTTGTTTCATGGTGTCATTTGTGGACTAAATCAAATTCAGTGGACTATGTCTGAATCCGTAGACTATTTCAGACTTAATAGGCTTTTTTTTTTTTTTTTAAATAAATTGGTGAACCAGGAAAAGTGTTGGAGAGTGTTTTTCCAAATAAAATATATTTGTGTGTGTTTATCTTTTTACTGATTTAGTTAGTAATGTGGGGTATCTGATAGATGCCTCTACATTAGTAACCCCTGGGCTAGATTACAGCTGATATTACACAGCTGACATCAACCCCAACTGTCACTGCACCAGGGCAATGGGAAGAGCTGGGAAAAGTGCAGGGATCGACAACTTTAATTGAGGTACTGTTTTTGGGGCAACTGCAGGCTGATACTGGGAAGGGCTCAATAACAATGGATCATCCCAGCCTGAGAATACAGCCCATAGCTGTCGATTTTAACTTGGCTGGTTATCAAAAGTAAAGGGAACCCCACTTTTTTAAGCTATTTATTTTTAACAAAATAATTTTAAAAATTAGCAAGGGGTTACCCCTATTTTTGATAACCAGGCAAGATAAAGCTGACAGCTTTTTTACTTATTAATCAAGTTAAAACAAGGTTAAACACTCTTCAGTGCCACATGATTGGCACTAAACAGTGAAAGTGTATAATGTGTAATATCTGTCCATCTATATGTTTATATGCCTGCTATATTTTTTTAACAAACAACTTAATGTACATAGAGTATTGTCAGATATAAAAGATGATATTAAAATGCATTCCATATGTATGGATCACTTCTTCTCTGATGAAGTGGTCTGGAGCACCACAAAACACGTAAGAAATAGACATTAAAGGTATTGCTTTTAACATCTTGTGATTCCTTGGATTTCTTGGAACCAATGGACAGACGGCAGCGCACAAACTACCACCTTTCATCTAATGCTTTAATCGGTTTCCTTGGGCGGAGTGCTGCAAGCCGACTTATGCTTCAATAGTTGGTGTGACTCTCACAACAACATAAGGTTAGTGCAACAGCACACAATACTACACCACGGTTATACCCGGATAAGACCCTATGTGCGCTTTTCTGCCTTTCTTCTAGTTTTCATATGTATGGAAAAAAAAGGCACAGTCGCATAGCACTTGCATGTCATACAGATGAAAAAACTGTATGACAGTTGCCTGACACTTAGAAACTAAACTTTTCTGGCTAAGAACTTCAGCAAGTCTATATATGCATATGTAAGTGGACCCTTAAAGGGAACTTCTCACCAGTTTTTTGGGTCCCAAATAGGGAACTCGCCGAATAGTAGCAGTATTCGGCTACTCGCTACTCTCCGAGTATCTTATGAGTACTCGGGAGTAGCGAGTAGTCCGAATACTTTCGCAGTGTATCTATAGATACACTGCGAAAATACCCTAAAATTGAATAAAAGTGGTTAAAAATAATAAAATTACATACTCACCTGTCCGACACCTGCACCGGGACCGTCCCAGAAGACCTGTGATCACCGGACAAGTACTGCCAGGACCTTGCAATCTGGCCAATCAGGTGGCCGCTAGCGATCACATGGTTGTGACGTGTCGCCATCTGATTGGCCAGATTGCAAGTCACAGGTCCTTGTCCGGTGATCGCAGGTCTTATGGCGTCGAACAGGTTAGTATGTAACTTTATTAGTTTTATCAACTTTTATTCACTTTTAAGGTACTTTTGCAGTGTATCTATAGATACACTGTGAAAGTATTCAGACTCATTATACTCGCAACGAGTACCGGGACCTACTCGTTGTGAGTATAGCGAGTCCGAATAATGAGGTACTCGCTCATCCCTAGTTCCAAACCCTGCCCACCAGCTTTAACATGATGTGAATGAGATTCCTGTAACCCCTTTATATCCCCAGATGTGCCCCTATATACCTCTAAAAATCATTTATATGCTTGTCCTGCGCAGTATGCTAATTGGTGCCTCCAGAGTATGATCAGTGCCACCCCTCTCCATGCAAATGCAGCATCTTCTAATTGCAGGCAAGTGTATGTCATCTCTATGCCATCCACGCAATTCCAAAGTCTCGCACCTGCGCAGTAGAACTGGAGACCTGTACAAGCATGCCTCACTATGCCCTATGGAACAGCTAGGTCTCCATTTCAACTGTGCAGGCGCGAGACTTGGGAATTGTGTGTTTGGCATAGTGACATTATCCACTTGCATGCAATTAGAAGTGGCGGCGTTTACATGGAGCTGAGCGGCACTGATCACACTCTGGAGACACCCGTCGGACCAGACCGCACAATTAGCATACAGCAGTGCACAAGAATAAAGCTTATTTTTAGAAGTATTTAGAGGCATGTCTGGGGACATAAAGGGGTCCCAGGAACCTTATTCACATTATGTTAAAGGTGGTGGGCAGGGTTTAGAACCACAAAAACTGGTGACAGGTTCAGTTTAAGTTGTGAGTGACTGGAGATGTACACAGGGAGAAAGCAAGGAGCAGTAATGACACTTTGCTGGTTCCACAGAACCTTGGTTGTTTAATCATTTAGTAATGATCCTAAAGTAATGTCCTAAATTTGTATCTTTAGCAGGACGGGAAGCACTGGGCCTTCCAGAATTCTAGGTTACGTTATTTTTACACCATATTGCTCACTGATTCCCTAGAGTACACCGAGTCTGTGTGGAGAAAATTGTCTTTTAAAAGATTCAATTACCTCTAGTCTGATGTGCTGCAGAGGTTGCTCACCTCTAAGGCCAGCTTTGTTTCCTGGGCAGCTGTTCTGTAATTGCACAGGTGGAAATATCAGACAAGCCTCCCATTTGAAGACCCTCATTAGTGTCTGGCAGGCGCTAGCTAAGTATAACTATAGCACCTTACTTTAAAAAAAAAAAAAAAGAATGCTGTTTAAGCTGGAGGATCACTTTAAATAAAAAAATGACATCCTCTATTCTGCACATACAGTGGCATATATACATTTATTTAATTACATTCCAAGTACCTCATCAGCCGCTATCACTAATTAACCTAGCTTAGTAAGCAAAAGTGGGAAGATGAGGGAGTTTCAAAAGCACATTATTAAAACGGCTATGTTATAAAATCTGATGCAAGTATTTATCGAAGTCATCAAGTTTTGGTAATAAAATATTTGTGCTGTGATAACATAATGATGATTCAATACAGTTTTATAGCAGTACAATACTGTTAGTGAATGTATATTGTCTATCACTCCAATAGACGTTTTAATCAATGTGGATTTAATGACACCAAATTCATATATCATTTTGGAAATTTATTTTTTCTGGATTTAGGAAAAAAAACAAAAGCAAAAAAAAAATGGAAAACATATTATAATAATTTCTTAGGGAAGGCTTCTCTTGTGCTGTTTTGATAAGGGATATCTCTTAGGGCCCTTTCACATCAGCGTTTTTTTTCAAATCGCGGCAGATGCGGTGAAAAAACCGCATCTGCCGCGATTACCGCATACCGGCTGCACTTGCGGCGCGGTTGCGGTTTTTGCCATGCAAAGTATAGGCGGACTTGCGGCAGGTGCGGCAAGTGCGGTTTTGCACTTGCGGCAGGTGCGGCCGCGAAAAAAACCGCGGTCAGCCGCGGTTTTTTTCGCGGCCGCACCTGCCGCAAGTGCAAAACCGCACTTGCCGCACCTGCCGCAAATCCGCCTATACTTTGCATGGCAAAAACCGCAACCGCGCCGCAAGTGCAGCCGGTATGCGGTAATCGCGGCAGATGCGGTTTTTTCACCGCATCTGCCGCGATTTGAAAAAAACGCTGATGTGAAAGGGCCCTTAGATATATTGAATGTTCGACTTTGAAAACAAATTTTATAATTTACATAAATAGGCTATGCTACTTATCACAACCAATTGTCAGTATATTTCCAATGCACCTGATATAAAATATGGAACAGCTAAGTAAATGAGATAGTTGGAGTCTTTTGTTTAAAAAATGCAATACATTAATAATTTGGAGCACTTCATCTTTCTAAATGTATGTTCAAATACGATGTATACAAACTTTGCGGTCCCTCACAACATCCCCTTGGAGGTTCTGGAATACCTAATTCCCAGCCTGAACACATTGGAATGGCACAGTAAGGGTATAAAGCAGATGGGAGACATCATAATAAATGGAGAGATCATTCCATTCCACCTATTACAGAATATATATTCTCTCCCCTACCAGGATAGGACAACTTGTAGACTGATCAATGGCTTTTCAGTCAAACACAAACCGAGTCTGTCCCTCCTACAAAACATAGCAGTCTCCATTGACCATCCGGCTGTGAACTCCAGATGGAAAACAAACTTCTTCTACAAAGTTCTGAATGAAGACTTAGGGTCCCGTCACACATGGTGATGTTCCAGCGATCCCGACAATGATACGGCCTGGTAAGGATCGCTGGAACATTGCTACGTGGTCACTGGTGAGATGTAAAACAGTCAGATCTATTCAATGACGCAGCAATGATACGGCGACCCATATAACGACCTCGGCAGTCAACGGGATCCTGTCACACAGCAGCTAGTCTGATGACTCAGACTTACGCCGCTGAGTTCTGAGTCGCCAACAAGTTCATTGTTAAGGCGTCAAACACACCGATGCATGCTGACCAGAGGGAGCCTGACGATCAAAAAATGATCTAGGGCATTTTGACACAATCTGTGATCTCACAGCGGGGGGACTCGTCACTGCTACGTGTCAAACATAACGAGATCGCTGGCGAGGTCGCTGTTACTTCACAAAACCTGTGAATCAACAGCGATCTCGCTAGCAATCTCGCTATGTGTGACAGGGGCTTTAGACTTAAAACAAAACACCTTCATCACAGCTTGGGAGGAAGGGCTAAATGTACAATTAGACACTACAGATCTATTCAGGGCCATAGAAACATATTATGCAAGCACAACATGCATCAACCTACAGGAAACATTCTACAAAGTTCTATGCCGCTTGTACTGGACCCCCCTTAAACTAAACCTCATAAACCTCTCTCACTCCTCAGACTGCTGGAGAAACTGCCAAGCAAAGGGCACGCTATCCCATATCTTCTGAAACTGCCCAAAACTAGACAACTTTTGGGCAGAAGTCACTCATCTTCATTCTCCAGGTGACAGGGCTAAAAATCACCTCATCACCATAATTAGTGCTTGTTTCCACTGGGTTGGACAAAATTGCAAAAAAACAGAGATTCATAATCTGCCATATCCTCACGACCACTAAAATTCTGATAGCGTCAAGGTGGACTAAACCAGAGATACTGACCATATTGGACCAAGGAAACAGGGTGACACTCCATAGTGTATTTGAATTCATTCACGCAATGAGATGCAACACGCGTCACAAATACACAGAAAGATGAAACTCGTGGGCAGAGATTTTCTCCCCGACCTAACCCAATAGGCCATACTGACATGTCAAAACCCGTCACCAACAGCCCAAACATAGTTACACATTATAGATATAGACTTAAACTTCAACTATACTCTTGCTCTCAGGAAAGAACTGACTCACCAACCCCACATCATAATACCTTATATGATGGTTGGATGACCCTTCCCCCATGTTACCTGTTTAGTCTCAACATAGAATCAAGACACCGACACTATATGTACCCTATTTTTTTCTGCCTTATTTGTTTTTCACATTTGTTTTTTCTTATTATTTTCTGTATGTTCTTATTTGATTTTCTTATGTTTTTTTTTTGTTTCTATTCTCCTTATTTGTATAACCCCATATATCCCTGTATGCACCATTTTACAACTAATACCCCCTTCATTATTTGTAAGTCTTTTCCCTTTTTCAATTGTTACCAAATTTCCCCCAATAAAAATATTTTGAAACCAACATCAACACCACGTAGTGCAGATTTTATTGAAAAATTGCTGCAGATGGAGATCCAAGATGGCCGCGGATGAAGGAGGCTGCATCTCACAGCCCTCCTAACAATCCACCAACATCCGTGCCATCCAAACGTTGGAGGGACCCCCAGACGCCTGGGAAAGCTGGCGACCAGCTCCCCTACACCCAGGGGCTTATATTGAATTGCCCGTGTCGCAGGATCCCCGCTCTCTGGACCGCCGGGCCAGCCGCGAGGGAGCCGCGTGTGCAGTGACGGCGCTGACGCCGGACGGTACTTGGGACGAGTGATCCCTGCCCTGCGGATGTCCGGGGGGCTGAGCTCGCATCTCGGCTGAACCCGCGCCGCACCCGGGCCGCGGGATCCCCACTCTCTGGACCGCGGGGCCAGCCGCGAGGGAGCCGAGTGAGCTGTGACGGCGCCAGCGCCGGACGATACTTGGGGCGAGCGATCCCTGCCCTGCGGACACCCGGGTGACTGGGCCCGCACCTAGGCTGAGCCCGCGCCGCGGTACTGCGGCTGACTACCTCGTCGCATGAGGAGAGACGCCCGGAGCTGAACTGCGGGGGAGCACAGAGGTGGACGCCATAAGCTGGAAGCAGCCCTACAGCACAAACCCTCGGCGCATGGAGAGGGGAAGCGTGGGACACAGGGGAGACCAGAGGAACCGGAGGCACTGAGATTTAAGGTGAGAGGGCCATAAGGAAACGCACACATAAGCCATCTTAGGCCCCAGCAAGAGTGACCTAGCATCAGGGCCGGGGGCCACAGCACATAGGTGCCCCTGAAGCACCATTGAAGCAGAGGAGACAAAGGGGGCTTAGTATTCTTACCATCTACTGTCTAGGATCGCAGCAACAAGATCCACTTATCTACAGGCAAACATCACTAGCTGCACTGCTATTCTCTGTTACACTTTCTGAGACTTTGCAAGACTAAAGTGATCTTATAAGACTGACCTTCCCTACTACCTGTGTAACAGAAACCTTGCTGAGACCAGAGAGAGATAGACAGACTTTCAACAAACCCATACACCTTGCTGTATTGGCCCCTTGCTTCGTCTGTTTACCACCCTATGTGCCTTCCTCCCTAACTCGTGCCCTGTTGTTACACCCCGAATATAAACCTCATGCCCTCCTTAACTGGTGTCTAATACCAGTAGGATCTCCAAAGGCATTTGCTTCTTATATCTAACCAGTCATTTAGCAACTTGTGACATGTAAACCCCCTAAGCAAGCAACAGGGGGCGCGAACAGACCACATCAGTGTGATCCAGAACGCATATCTCACTTTGTCTCCCATTTTTCAACTTTTACGTGTAATAGCTAACACTCCGAAACATGGGGAAGTCAACCATAAAAACCCCCAAATTAGCAACAAAAACTTCAAAATCCATAACCCAAGCAGACGTAGACCACTTCTTGAGGAAGCAAACTGACTCCTCAGACTCTCTTAACCCTTTTAAGCACTCTGTCCTCCAACCTGATGACGATTCGGACTCGGACATGGAGGGCGAGACAGATACTAGTATTAAAAAGAAAGACTCTATGGTGACGAGATCTTTTCTGAAACGTATTTTGTCAAAGGCCTTGGAACCCATAGGGCGTAACTTAGCTGACATCAAACAAGATATCGCCCAACAAGGCCATAGACTTGAGACGCTAGAAACGACACAAAGTACGATACTCCGCCAGACGAATACACAACTAGAGTGTCTGATGTCACATGAACAACAACTGCACCAAATACACGCTACTCTCGAAGATCACGAAAACAGGGAGCGCCGCAATAACATCCGCATTAAGGGCCTCCCTGAATCTGTGGCGTTTGAAGCTCTGGGCAAAACAGTCATAGAGATGTTTGCAGCATTGCTGAGAGACGGGGACCCACAAGAAATTGAACTGGTCCGGGTACACCGAGTCCTCCGTCCTAAACCAGCCCCTGGGGAAACCCCCCGAGATGTCTTGTGCAGGTTCCTGGACTACCGTGCAAAAGAATTAGTACTGCGGAGAGCCAGGGAGGCAAAAGAGGTCGTCTATGGAGACTCCAAAATCCTTCTATACCAAGACCTCTCGGCTATAACACTGAGGAAACGACGCCTGCTGAAACCATTCACGGGGGCGGTTCTCGAGAAGGGCTTCAGGTTCCGCTGGCTATTCCCCTTCGGGATATCCGTTACAGCCGGGGAAAAAATCATCACTGCCAGGACTTCTGCCGACATAAAAAAAGCATGCATTTCCCTGGACATAGTGCTCGACCAATACCCAGACCTGGAGTCCTTTCACTCGGCCTCTCTCTACCATCCACTACCGACTCCGACACCCTGGCAACAGATGCTAACACCAAAATCCCAGCGAGCAAAAAAGAAACTGTCTAAATCGCCATCGCTGAAAGGCCCAGACGACGCTACCTGAGAGGCGATGGGCGAACACACGGATTTCATTCCTCTTTTTTTTTTTCAGACCTTTTTGTTCTAAATTACCTCACGCTCGACGCTATTGAACCTGGTGATTAGACCTACCTTTTATGGTATATGTTCTTCCATACTCCAAATAAGGGCCACAATAACGCCCTCATGTTTATGCTATAAGATCGTTACACTTGTTAAAAATATAAACGTATAGTTGAAATTGTTGTACCCTCATATCTGAACCTCTCCAATAACACCCACGCCCCAACACCACCCCCTCCCCCCATCACCCACCACCTTCATCCCTAAACCAAATCCTCCCCCTCCACCCCCCCCTACCCCGACACTCCAACTTCCTCCCATTCCAACCCTCTCCCTCCCCTCCCTCCATCCCCCCCCTTCCCTCATCCCTCCTCCACCCCCTCACCTCCCTTACCTTCACCCTACCCCTCCCCCCCCCATCTTCCCCCCCCCGCCCCTTTACCCATAACCCCCAACCC
The DNA here is from genome assembly GCA_033576535.1 of Allobates femoralis. Taxonomy (NCBI): domain Eukaryota; kingdom Metazoa; phylum Chordata; class Amphibia; order Anura; family Aromobatidae; genus Allobates; species Allobates femoralis. The sequence continues at coordinate 378,354,148 of JARQOC010000002.1, forward strand.
GCCGCCCAACGAGAAAGCGACCGATAAGATGCCTGAGTCTATGCCCTCTATTTTAACCTGACCATGAGGTTCATTGTTACCAGGAGCCAACCTCTCCTACCCTGAAAATTGTTACGGGATCTGCTTTTTAAACAATACAAGTAAAAAGCGCCCCCATGCTGCTATTTAGCAGTAGACATGTTCACATTGTTGGAAAAAATGAATATTTTCTATGACTTGTACTTCCAAATGCTAAAGTTTTTTCTTTTCCTTCCTAACTCTATCACCTCTCACAACCTTCCCACTCTCCTACTCACCCCTTTTCTCCCTGAGTCTTCCCCCAACCCCGCTTCTCCCAACAGGTACAGCCAAACATCCCTTCGACACATCCAGCGGAGACCGCATATTTTAGAAGATCATGGCTAAGGGTAACGTATTCACTTATACTTCACTTAATGCACATGGTTTGAATTCACCAAGTACTAGACACCCGACACTACATGCACTAAAGAAACAGGGTACCGACATCCTCTTCCTACAGGAAACCCATTTTAAACCCAATAAAATTCCTAACTTTGAAAAATCGGCATTTGACCGATGGTATCATGCCACTTCCAACCAAACTGGGGCCAGAGGCGTATCAATAGCACTTAGAAAGCATGTCCACTACCAACACCGAGAGTCTTGGATAGACCCTCAGGGCAGATTCATACTGATCAAAGGCCTATTGAATGGCACCCTAGTGACGCTTGGTAGCCTCTATGCCCCGAATAAAAAACTATTAAAATGGATACTAGCCACCATGAATAAAATAGAGAGGTTTAGAGAAGGACTAGTGATCATTGGCTGTGACCTTAATGTGGCACTTGAACCCCTTCTAGACACGACCAAACAAAAAAGCTCCATTTCCCATCGGGACCTTTCAAGAATACGTTCACGCCTACAAACTATGCAATTAATTGACTCATGGCGCTATATCAACCCTTCAACCCGTGACTATACCTATTTCTCACATCCTCATAAATCCTACCACAGGCTAGATTACGTCTTAGTTTCAAAACGCTTATTACCATCAATACGCACGTCGGTAATAACCCCTAGCATTTTCTCAGACCACTCGGCAGTCCAAACGTCCGTTTCCACTTCTGCGCATCACACATCATGCAGGTCTTGGCAGATAAATGAAGCCCTATTAACCTCCAATGATACAAAAAAACGTCTAAAGGAACGGCTTCAACAATACTTTCAGAACAACCAAAATGAGGATACCTCTATCCAAACCCTGTGGGAAGCACATAAGGCCGTGATTAGGGGAGAACTGATCTCCATGGCGGCTTACGCCAATAAGAGACGGCATACCGAAACACAACAGCTGTATGATGAGATCGCGGAACTGGAACTATGTCACAAGACAACCCAACGTCTAGAGGTTCTCAAAAGCTTGACATCCAAACGCCAACGCTTGAAAGATTTAATTAATGTAACATCGGCGCGGCAATATAAAAAATGGAAAACCAAACTATATGCCCATGGGGATAAAGCTTCCAAGTTCATGCTCTCTCTATTACGCAAAAAACAAACCCGCACGCAAATACACACGATAAAGAACACAGAGGGAGTAGACTCTCAAGACCAATCTCACATAGAACGGGCTTTCTTAGATTATTACTCGCGCTTGTACAATTTGAGATCTGGAGATTCTGAAGATCTCACGCAACATAGAACTCGAGAAATTGAAAACTTTCTGAGCGACATACGCCTCCCAACTTTAACTGATGCTGACCAACAAACACTCCTTCGACCCTTTACTCTTCCTGAACTCCAGTCCACCCTGTCCCGCTGCCCTAAAGGGAAAGCGCCTGGCCCTGATGGTTTCTCGGCCTTGTATTATAAGACCTTTCCATCCCTACTCTTGCCACACCTACTGGCACTGTGCAACGCCACACTTGCTGGCCAAACTCTGCCTGCTCAAATGCTTGAAGCTAAGATCTCGCTGATACATAAGGAGGGAAAAGACCCAACTCAGTGTAGCAACTACCGGCCTATTTCTTTACTGAACGTTGACCTGAAGCTTTTGGCCGGCATGATTGCTCACAGACTGGCGGCATTCCTACCACAATTGATCTCAGCGAATCAAACAGGCTTCGTAAGAGGTAGGGAGGGGAGGGACAATGCACACAAAGTTTTACATCTAATTCAATATGTAAAAGCACACAAATTACCGTTAGTTCTCCTAGGCACGGACGCGGAGAAAGCGTTCGACAGGGTGGACTGGACCTTCTTGAGACTGACATTACTTAAATTTAATCTCCCTGCCGCACTAGTTACGTCTATTATGACGATGTATCAACAACCCTCAGCACGCATCAAAATCAATGATTCACTGACAATACCCTTCACAATAGGAAATGGAACCAGACAGGGGTGCCCACTCTCCCCGTTACTGTTTGTGTTGACGATGGAGCCCCTGCTAATGGCAATACAGGGAAAACAGGAAATAGAGGGCGTCAAAATAGCAGGAGTTCACTATAAAACAGCAGCTTTTGCAGACGACCTCTTAATATTTTTAACAAAACCCATGAGGGGACTCCCGGCTCTCATGAATGTGATGGAGAGATATGGCGACCTGTCGGGCTTCAAAATAAACTTGTCAAAATCTGAAGCTCTAGGAATACAGATCAAACCAAGTACCCTTAAAAAACTACGAACTTTATACCCACTTTCCTGGCCCACACACTACATTACATACCTGGGAGTGAAACTAAACGGAAACTACCGAGACCTTTTTAAATTGAATGTTCTTCCTCTATTGACATCCACGACGTCAACTATAAGGACCTGGAGAGATACCTATCTCTCGTGGATGGGGAGGAAGAATATATTAAAAAGCTTAATCCTACCTAAATTTAATTATTTATTTCAAATGCTACCCATTACGATCCCACTGAGCTTTCTCTCTAAAATTAATACGCTTTTCACTAACTACATGTGGCAAAACAAGAGACCCCGAATATCAATACGTACTTTGACCCTACCTAAACACCTAGGTGGGATGGGAGCCCCTGACATTAAATTATATTATAAAGCAGCACAAATCACTCGCCTTGTTGACATTCTGAGACGAAACAATGAGAAACATTGGCTGAATATCGAGGAATCGTTAGCACCTTGCAGCCTGAGATCTCTTTTCCTTATACAATCCAATTTGAAAAAACACATACCCCTCCCAAACCTACACACCAGAGCTACTTTACAGATATGGCGTACCCATGTGAAATACTTAGCACCACCCCTCTCACCCCTAATTAATCTTTATGACATATTAGCCCATCTAGAGACTACACACAGCACCACCCCGGATCCAAGTCGAAGCCTCTCTACCTACTCCATTGACCAACTATTACAAGACGGCACTATTCTACCGTATACAGATTTAACAACATTACCGGGCCTCTCCAACTTGCATTACTTACACTACAAAGTAATACACAGTGTTCTCCGCCCACTGCTGAAAGGCTCAGACCTTTCTAGGGAGTTAACTGACTTTGAACACCTATGTGCCGCTGTGACAAAACCAAAACAAATCTTCTCCAAAATCTATCAGGCTTTACTGGAGGCAGAAATTAGCCCCAAAAGAGCATATATTGCGCTTTGGGAGAAGGATTTGGGATACAAATTTACGGCTACACAGGTGAAACATATCTATAGGCACTCACACGGCCCTACTCAATGCGTGAAAGCTCAGGAAACTGCCTATAAAATCATAACGAGGTGGTACCACACACCGGACCGTATCCAGATATGGGACGTTCATCACTCTGCTACATGTTGGAGATGTGATGCACCCGATGCTGACTACTTTCACATGTGGTGGAAATGTCCGACTATTGCTCAGTTCTGGAAACAAGTGGAACGACTCATCCAGACCATCACGTCCAAACCCCTCCGACTTAGCCCCGAAATGGCCTTTCTACATTTCCCAATCTGGTCTGACTGTGCTAATATCTCACTCCTTGCTCAACACATCCTAACAGCGGCTAAACTATTAATTCCCCAGTTTTGGAAATCCTCAGACTTGCCTTCTCACTCCCAATTAAAGGAGAAGATACACTCACTATACCATGTGGCTGAAGTAGTAGCCGCAGTGAACAATACGACCCCGAAATTACTTACCATCTGGACCCCTTGGCTTACATACGTTCACTCAACACAAGTAGAGTAATACCCACAAAAACAACCGACAACTAATAGCCTTTAGGGTCTGGCTGTACCTGCCTCCCCCCCCTGCCTGCCCATCCCTCTCATCCCCTCTACTCTCACATCTCTCTATATCTTCTACCCCCACTCGAACTGCCCTGATATTCTATTCTACCCTCAATTCTAATCTTTTTCTTATATCCTCTTTACTTTATCAATATTTAGACTGCATAATTTTGTTTATGTAAATATGTTATGTTCAATACATTGAAGAAATAAGCCAATGCACCAAGATGTATGTAGAGCCTACCAGAGGGGAACCCATTCTGGATGGCTTGACCCGTGGCCAACCTATGAAGAGAGCCACTCCTATCCTTACGTCAAACCTGACCAGGAGAACTTTTCTGACAGACTCAAAGTTCTGACGTATGTACAACGCTTTGACTTTTAAAGCTCCTCTATCCCTGATTGGTCATTAGCTTGCTAATAGGCCACAAGGAACATTATACTTACTGTTGGATGTATTGAGCTTTTGTTATCGTGAAGATTACTTTGCAAACAATACTCTGTTACTGTTTATTCTCACAAAATAATTCAATAAAAAGAATTTTGAAAAGAAAAATTGCTGCAGATTTCAACAGTAGCATAAACTGACCTGATGCAGATTTGAAATCAACAGTGCAGAACAATTTATTAGTACAAAAGATATGTATGTGCATTCTTAATAAGAGATCCAAGTAGTGTTTTATATTTTTGCTTGTTTTAATTTGTGCCTTGTTTTTTGATTCACACCTTTTTTAATATCTATTTCATATGTATTTATCTGCTTTTTTATTTTCTTCATTATGGGTATGGTATGTTGTCTCCTAATGTTTTGGGCTGATACATAAATTCTAACTTTTTTAAAAAGTTTCTAAAGTTTTAACAAAATACACTCCAGTCCCACCCCTCCTCCCCTGGGTAATAATATGTGTCTTAAATTATTGTGCAAATTTTCCACCATGCTAGTGGAATATGCAACTTTTTGTGCTAAAAAGTTTCAAAAAGGTTAAAAATTATATATTGCTTTAAATTTGTATGAAATTCTACAACCATGAGAGCCATTTTGAAAATTCGTCACAAAAATGAGTCAACAAATGCCTCAGTACAAATAAATAAAAAGTGACTTAGAAAGCTGCACATGATGAATCAGGCCCACAATTTATTGAGCAGGTGTAACATGGGCAGGGGTGAGGTGAGCATTACACACTCCTCACCATGCTACAGGAAAATAGGAGTGCTGCTTAAGTGTTTTTACTGCTATTACCTTGGCACCTCTACAGATCGCTTCCTGCCAATGAACATGGCAGGCCAAGACCAGATGAAGTAGAATCGAAGGAGGGAGACCAAAGTCTTAAAATAAACTTTTTACTGAACAACACCTCTATGAAAAGTATATACATCAGACACCAGGCAATACACCTCATGAATGCTTCTTCTGTAAAATCAAGAGTCAAGGTTATACATGGAAGTACATCACTTATATTATACATTACAACAGTCCAGCAAACCATTATGGGAAACTCGATCCTCCTCTGTGAGGACCGTATGGGTCAAGAAGTGTTGCTACATCCCCTCATAGCTAATCTCAACTCATTCTTAATTTGTGAGGACCTAACTGCAAAAAGTACTTTGGTATGACGCCTCTCTAGGACACTCAAAGCTCCACGAGTGTGTCATGTCTGACTGAGAATTTTCAGGCACCCAGGATTAGAAGGTCTCAGCTATTAGCATAACGCCGCTACTCTTTAGATTTCGATGGGCCATTAACACGAGGGGAGTGGAATTATTTTCATTTGACGTTGAAGGGGTTAGGAGTTCCTTTTTGATCCTGCTAAGATTCCATAAACTATAATCTCATCTGCTGCACCTCGCAGCTAAGCCTTTTTATTATTTAAACTCACTACTTCCTCTCCCATGTTCCAGTTATAGTTCCTCTATGCTAATCTTCCAGAAGTTGTCCTTGCGGAGACTGTAGAGTTCAGTTTGTTGTTTTATTGCCTCTACTTTGTCTCTTTCACAGTGTTATATTATTGTAGTTATAAGACTAGCAGTTAGATACCTTACTCATTAGCCAGGGCCAGCCCAGGATCAGCCAGGGCATAGACAAGTCATCACACACAGGGAGAACGAACCATCTAGGGATGATAGAGAGAGAAGGGTTCTGTCTCAGCTGAGTGTTAAGGGGTCACCCCTCTCCCTTACATCAGGGACTACTTTTATCTCTTCCCTGGGATTTCACTTCTTTTGTGCCATACATTGGGCATCTCTTCACTCTGTCATGACATTATAACTAACCCATTTTTTTTCAGAACTCTAATATGGATCCATTTGTGGATCTTGCAAAACAAATAATGAGTGTGTCTCTGGAAGTGACAAATCAGCAGTCACAGATTTTGCAGCAACAACAGACAACCACGGGTCTAGTGGTCTCAACAGCCAGTCAAACACAACAAGAACCAATTGTGAGTTTCCCTGACAGGTAGGGATGGGCGAATCTACTCGCTAGGACTCGTTACTCTGCGAGTAGTAAGGGACTCGCAGGACTCGGTACTCTGCGAGTTTCCCAGCGTTTACTCGCACAGTAATGAGTCCAATGCAAATCAATGGCAATCCTAGTTTTGTCAGAGACTCTGACAAAACTAGGATTGCCATTGTCTTGCATTGGACTCGCTACTGTGCCAGTGATAGCAGGGAAACTCGCAGAGTAAGAGCTGTCTGCTCTGTGCAGCTCCAGGGTCCTAGAGCCCGCCTGCTGCCTGATGTAGCAGAGCTGAGATTGTTCTCAGTCTGCTCATTCCCTGTGCATAGACATCTATATCTATGCACAGGGGATGTAGCAGAGAGGATATCGCGATTTGGACTACGTCGGACGGAAGAGGATTTTTTTAATTAAAGATGGAGTCCCTAATGGCTTTTTTTTTTATTTCTAATAAAAAATTTTCTCTGTGTGGTGTTTTTTTTAACCCTTTATTGGAGATTCTTAGTCAAACCTGGCCTGACATTAAGAATCTCGGGCTTAATACCAGCTTGTATAAAAAATCTGGTATTAACCCCTTTATTACCCAGCGTGCCACCGCCACCAGGGCCACTGGAAGAGCGGGGTTCAGCGCCAGAGGATGGCGCTTCAATGAACGCGCCATCTTCTGGGGCGGCTGCGGGCTGCAATTTGCAGCGGGGGTTGCCCAGAAAGCTTGGGCCTCCCTGCGCTGCGGATTCCAGCCCCCAGCTGATTAGCTGTACCTGGCTAGAAATTGCGCGGAGCACCACGCATTTTTTTTTTATTATTTCATGAAATTCATGAATTTCATGAAATAGGCTCTAGGACCCTGGAGCTGCACAGAGCAGACAGCTCTTACTCTGCGAGTTCCCCTGCTATCACTGGCACAGTAGCGAGTCCAATGCAATTCAATGGCAATCCTAGTTTTGTCAGAGTCTCTGACAAAACTAGGATTGCCATTGATTCGCATTGGGCTGGTTACTGTGCGAGTAAACGCTGGGAAACTCGCAGAGTAACGAGTCCTAGCAGATAGAGCCTGAAGCTTCTGAGACACATCTGCAATTTGTAAATCGCACATTACTCGCTATTACTCGCTTCCCCATTCATTAACATTGGACTCGCTAGACTCGCAAAGAGTAGCGAGTCCCGGGCTCGGACTCGCTAGAGTCAAGTGATTCCGAGTAATTTAGGACTCGCCCATCACTACTGACAGGTTTTCTGGATGAGGGATATGTTTGTGGTGTTCAGAAGTTTGAAAACTCTATTTCAGGTTTTGTCTTTGCTCCTCGGGGAGTGAGAAACAGCGGGCAGAGATTGTTGTCTCTTTCCTATAAAGGGCTGGAGATGTCTGCGGCGACTGGCGGGTGCACGCACGTTTTTGGTGCCCGCCAGCGTCGCCGTCCCGCATTTACATGGGGCGACATCTCCAGCGTCACGCCGGCGAGCTGACAGGCGGCATCTGAAAACCCCAGTGGCGATGCAAGACAATGGGAGCCTATGGCTCCCATCATCTGACAGGTTGCCGGCGGCCAGTTACATGAGGCGATGTGTGCACATCGCTCCAGATCGGTTGCCTGATTTCAGAGCACTGCTCTGAAAGCAGGCGACCTCCCAGCGGCGCAGACATCTCCCCGTTACATGAGGCGACGTAGGGGCGATGTCGCCGCTGATAGGCCACGCCCCTACGTCGCCTATGTAATTGGCGGCGATGTTGGCCCGTGTGATGGGGCCTTTAGGGCATCTTCAGTTTTGGACTTTCTCCCTTCCAACTGACTCTCAGTCCTTTCAGTTGTAGGTGAGTTTTTTGTGGCCCTATGCCTTATTTAAGATGATCCTGAGCGAGTCTCCCTTGCAGAGTCCAAGCTACATAGGCTTCAGCATGGGGATCCATCAGGGTAAAATTTTTGTTCAGGGTTCCACAGATGGGCAATGGACACCAGGAGAAACCACCCTGCCCTTAAAAGCCATTTTTGTCAGGGCCTGTGAAAGATGGTTAAAAGACGCTTTTGCTCCGTACAAACCTCATCTGTCATTAGAAATTGTTATGCCCATAGCAACCCAAACTGATAGACACCTAAGGAATAGACCTGTGTTTACCACTTCTCTTGTTGTGAGCCCTAAGGGTGAAAGCCTTCCTGTATGCCTAGATGAACCCATGCAGTTAGAGGGGGCCTTTTCACAAATGAGGCCTCCTGTAGTTCACCAAAAGTTGGGGGTTTGTTTATTTTTCAATCAAAGGGGTCATTTTATTGAAGCCTGTCCCTCTGTACTTAAACTAAAAAAATGTTGGATAACTTCTTACCTCATGTTATCTGGAGAATTACATGATACTTCTTCTGTATGTGCATCTCAGTGTGTCTTACCTGCAGATGTTGTCAAACATATGAACACTGAAATAATTATTGTCCTTTTAAAGAGTGGGACTGGGTCCAATATGGTGGATGTTTGGTCTACCCAGACCCATGGTCTCTCTTGTAGTAATCTAGCGAAACACATTCCCATATTTGCTATTGACTCTGCGGCTCTTGATCATGGGTGTTTTACATGAATTCTACATAATTTAAACCTTTGTATAGGGGTCCTGCACAATGATTAATTTCTTGTTATGTGCTTGAAGGTCTTCCTGCCCCTATTGTAATGGTCCTTCCCTGGCTGGTTATGCACAATCTGGTGGGTTATTAACATAGTTATTGTGGAGTAATTCCTGTAAAAATAACTGCTTGAATACTCTTTTCTCTACAGTCTCCACTGAAACCTTACCCTTTTTTCCTGTCCAGTATAGAGGACATACTCTCTAAAAATGTGTGTCAAGATTTCCTCCTCCATCATGCTTATGAATGCCAGGTTAACTTGCTCCCAGGAGTAAAACTACACAAAACCAGAATATACAATCTTTCTGGCCCTGAAAGTGTGGTGCCCCACTGGTTGGTGTGCCACGAAGGGGTACTCCACCCAGACCAGTGTGTGTGGTATCTCAGTGGCCAGTGGATGAGGGAGGTTCGCATGTGGCTTTCACCTATGCATTCACACTCTTAGAGCCAGGGGACCAATTGGTTAAACCCATTACCAGGGTAACCGGTCTCGGTGGGAGGTTATATAAGTGGGTAAAGAAGAGCGGGAAGAGTAGCGCAGTTCGGGATAGAAGTTGAGGAGGACCCTGCAAGGAACAAAAAGGGAGGGCACCTAGAAACAGAGGTGACCAAGATGAAAAGGGGGATCCTTGGGTCTCAGCTAACACCCGCACCAGACTGTCCTGATTACCAGTCTGGCAGGGAAACAGGAGGGCTGTGGACAATCAGACAGCCACGACCCAGGTCCAAAGCACACCTCCACCAGGGACTCTGTCCAGGGTCGTGAGCATCTCAGCTAAGGGATTACTCTATTCAGACCCATAGGCCTTGTGCAAAAAAGGGGCTCTGTTCAGGGCCGGGCTGAGGAAGTAAGGAGTAGCGCAGAGGAAAGTGAGATGACAGTGGGAGAAACTAGAAAGAACACCGTTGAAAGTCATAAGGCCCCGTCATACCTGGCGACGGGGCTGGAGATGTCGGCGGCAACTGGCGGCTGGCGCACATTTTTGGCGCCAGCCGCCAGTTGGGGCGACATCTCCAGCGCCATGCCAGCGAGTTGACAGGTGGCAACGCCGCCGGGGTGTCTGAAAACCCCAGTGGCGATGCAGGACAATGGGAGCCTATGTGTGCACATTGCCCCAGATCGGTCGCCTGGTTTCAGAGCACTGTTCTGAAACCAGGCAGCCTCCCGGCGATGTAGGGGTGATGTCGCCGCCGATAGGCCACGTCCCTACATCGCCTATGTAATTGGCGGCGATGTCGCCCCGTGTGACGGGACCTATAGAAGGACACCTCATCCACTGGTAACTACTCAGGCCAGCTACCCGAGACTGTAAACCTGTTTATTGCCTGACGGTTACCAGTAAACCAGTACATAGACTCAGCAACGTGTAGTGTGTCATTCTTTCACGCGGAGAGAAGTCACTCAGCATTCCACCTGCATAGCTACCTCACACTGCCTGCGACCACAACAACCAGTACTGGAGCACTGGCCTGCAGATTGTGCTCCAATCTACGGGGAGAAACACCACCTAGCTGCAGCCACATCATCCCTAGAGGTCTGAGAGCAACGCTGATGCATTCACCAGATACCGCAGGTGGCGTTACAAACATTAGATTTTTATTATTTTATTTTCCACACCTTGCAGCGACCACCAGGGCCACGGACCCGTCCACCGGCCACCAGTGACAGCATCCGTAATCAATGCCCAGGATCCGAGTCCCCACGGCCCTGGGGTGAGTCAGCTTCTGGTGTCATGAACAGGATATGAACTATAACCAATGTGCACCTTAGAGACTGTAAAACTCGACCTAAAGAACTTTTACCCACTGCTTTGAAAAGCCCCAAAATGGTGGGCCTAAAAATGTGAACAACAATGTGCTGGCCCAGGGGCGTGCCTCGGCTCCTCATCGTGGGAGGGCCATGCCAGAGGCGCGAAAATACTTGCTCGCCCCTATTGCCATCAAAGAACCAAGGGGGTGGGCCAAAGATCAAAGTACCCCTGCCAGAGACCAGCAACCAAGAGCTGGAATTGGGAGCAAGATACCGGTCCACGGTTGAGCACCCGGTTGCCAGGGAGAACCCGTTGGTTTAAACGCAGCCCATTGCCAGCGCAGAAGTTGGGGCATCTGGGTTCCGCAAAGAGCCAGATGACCCCGAGGCCTTAGCTGATGGCAACGGCAGCGAGACAGCCGGAGCGGAGTCAGAGGAACCTGAAGGGGACGTCCAGGAGATTCCCACTGAGGCGCCCGATGTAGTGTTGGAGGCCGAGAGTGAGGAGCCATCCAGCCACCCAGAAACCGTGGAGGAGGACCAGCCCAAACGAGATTACATCGACAACTTACAGGAAGTTGGATAATCCGGGCCCCGCACGGTACAGAAAGAGCATCAACTGCACAGACCGGCTAGACAAGTCGGTGTAGCTGCCATGACAGGGAGCGGAATCGTGCACCAGCTCCGGTCCCGGAGCGGGAACTGTACCGGAATGACCGGGTTAGCTATGAGTGGCACGCAGGGCCAAGAGAATGGTTTGCCCTGTGTGTTTACAAATGTGTGCACTAGAGACTGCAAAACCTGGTAATGTATATAGTTGTGTAAAGATTTGAAAATGCTGAACTTTTGTGGGACTCAAAGACTTTCATGAAAACTGCTTCATTTTGTTTGAGCCTGGACTGAGATGGTTAAGCTAGAGACTCTGTGTGCTATGTGTGATAATGTGCCTTTAAGCATCTATGCGGTGATAGAGACACTGTAGAGAGTGCAAGGGAGATTACGTTGGGACTGCATGTGTGTACCGGCTCCGTTAGGCTGATGTAAGTTATGAAAAGTATTGCATTTTATGAGTAAATAAAAATGTTCCAGTTGTGTTGTTGTAAAACACATAAAAATTGAAGTCTGTACCAGGTAAAGGGTAGGATCACTCGCAGACGAGTGAGTTCAACCAAGGGGAAGTGTTACGCCCCAATGGTCGGTGCAACACAAAGGGGTACTGCACTCAGACCAGTGTGTGTGGTAACCCAGTGGCCAGTGGATGAGGGAGGTTCGCATGTGGCTTTCACCTATGCATTCACACACTTAGAGCCAGGGGACCAATTGGTTAAACCTGTTACCAGGGTAACCAGTCCTGGCGGGAGGTTATATAAGTGGGTAGTAGAGTAGTGCACTTTGGGAGAGAAGTCGGGGAGATCCCTGCAAGGAACGAAAAGGGAGGGCACCCAGAAAGAGAGGTGTCCCAGATGAAAAAGAAGATCCTTGGGTGTCAGCTAACATCCGACAAAAGACCGTCCTGATAACCGGTCTGGAGGGAACCCGGTCCATTAACGGAGAACGGGCTCCGAGCGAGGTGCAGGAGACTTCAGCCCTGAGCCGCCAACCCAGAGGGCCGTGCGCAATCAGACAGCCATGACCTGGTCCAAAGCACACAGGGATTACTCTATTTAGACCTGTAGGCCTGGTGCAAGAAAGTGGCTCGGTGCAGTACCACACTGAAGAAGTAAGGAGTAGCACAGAGGAAAGTGAGAGGACAGCAGGAGAAACCAGAAAAAACACAGTTGAAAGTCACAGAAAGACAACTCATCCACTGGTAACTTCCCAGGCCAGCTACCTGAGACTGTAAACCTGTTTATTGCCTGAAGGTTACCAGTAATCCAGTACAGAGACTTAGCAACGTGTAGTGTGTCATTGTTTCATGAGGGGAGAAGTCACTCAGCATTCCCCCTGCATAGCTCCCTCACTGTGCCTGTGACCACGGCAACCAGTACCGGAGCATTGCCCTAGGGATTCTGCTCCACCTACGGGGAGAACCACCTAGCTGCAGCCACATCATCCTCAGAGGTCTGAGAGCAGCGCTGATGAATTCACCAGATACTGTAGGTGACGTCACGAACATTACTTTTTTATTATTTTATTTTCCACACTTTTCAGTGACCACCAGGGCCATGAACCAGGGCACCGGCCACTAGTGACAGCATCCGTAATCAATGCCCGGGATCTGAGTCCCCACAGACCTGGAGTGGGTCAAAAGACAGGCTATTAAAGCTTAAGTAAATAAAAGCCTTGACATATTAGACCCGCCTCTTCTCCTGTGGTTGCAGGGTTCTTTTTTGTTAAGAAGAAAGATGGGATTCTGCTTCATTATTTAGTCTTTCATGAGTTAAATTAGAATACTATCTGAAACCTTTACGCCTTTCTGCTCATTCCTGATTTATTTAATCAAATTGTTGGTGCCAAATAGTTCTCCAAGTTGGACCGTAGGAAGACATTTTAATCTGACTAGAATCAGGGAACAGGATTAGTGGCCTTTAATACTCCTGAAGGGCAGTATGAAAATCTGGGCAAGTCAGTTTTTCTGAGTAATGCTCCCATCGTTTTTCAACATTTTGTCAATGACATTTTTTGTCATCTGGTGGGCCTATTTGTAATGGCTAGGAATGAGCGAACCTGAACTGTAAAGTTCGAGGTTTGCACCAGACACTTTGTGTTCAGTGCTGAACCAAGAACACGGACTTCCAGCTGGATGTAGGTGTCAATGTTCAGTTGCACCATCCAAATAAACTTGTTGAAAGGCTATAGCATGACCAATCAACATGCTCTTAGGCTAAGGACACTTTTGGAGTCATCACAGCCATACCAAATCATGGCTGTGATTGGCCTGTGCACCACATGAACCGGTCTGTATAAAGGCCAGATCATAGGTTGGGATTCACTTTTGCATTCTGATCCTGGCGCAGTGAAGAATATACTAACACTGGCTTGTTTAGACAGCTTTAATACCGCCTGGTGCAAACAACTCTAATACTAACTGGTTTAAACAGCTCTAGTACTGCCTGGTGCAAACAGCTTTAATAATGCCTGGTGCAAACAGCTGAAATATAGCCTGGTGCAATTTGCTCTAACCCTGTGTGGTGCTAACAGTTCAAAAGCCGCCTGGTGCAAAAAGCTATAATAAGATCATTTACAAACCACTCTAATACTGACTGCTGTAAACAGCTCTAATATAGCAATGCTAGTCTAAGGCTGTGGTCACAGTACCATTTTTCACATGCATTTTTGGAGACCTGCGTTTTCAAAAACGCATGTAAAAAACGCACCCATAGGCCCCCATGTTAAAAAACGCATGCCCTAATAGCCAAAAAGCATGTGTGAGGCTGGGGTCACAGTACCATTTTTCACATGCATTTTTGGAGACCTGCGTTTTCAAAAACGCATGTAAAAAACGCACCCATAGGCCCCCATGTTAAAAAACGCATGCCCTAATAGCCAAAAAAGCATGTGTGACTGTCCCATGCGTTTTTGGAGCATATCCAAAAACGCATGCATTTTGTATAAAACGCATGCGTTTTTGTAGAAAACGCATGCGTTTTTATAACATGGGTTCCTATGGAAAACGCATGCAAAAACGCATGTACAGTTAGTACCTTTTAGTGCCATTCAAAAACGCATGCGTTTCCCATAGGAGCCCATGTTAAAAAAACGCATGCGTTTCCGGAAAAACGCATGCGTTTTTTTAACATGGGCTCCTATGGGAAACGCATGCGTTTTTGAATGGCACTAAAAGGTACTAACTGTACATGCGTTTTTGCATGCGTTTTCCATAGGAACCCATGTTATAAAAACGCATGCGTTTTCTACAAAAACGCATGCGTTTTTCAAAACGCTCCAAAAAATACTACAAGCACTATTTTTAGGTGCAGATTCAAAAACGCACCCAAAAACGCAGGGAGCCATCACACACCTTACAAAACTCATGCTGACATGAAAAAAAGCATGAGTTTTGTTAAATCACTTAAAAAAACGCATGGCAACTGTGACCACAGCCTGACTGTCCCATGCGTTTTTGGAGCATATCCAAAAACGCATGCGTTTTTTAATAAGGGGCCTTATGGAAAACGCATGCAAAAACGCATGTACAATTAGTGCCATTCAAAAACGCATGCGTTTCCCATAGGAGCCCATGTTAAAAAAACGCATGCGTTTGCGGAAACGCATGCGTTTTTTTTAACATGGGCTCCTATGGGAAACGCATGCGTTTTTGAATGGCACTAAAAGGTACTAATTGTACATGCGTTTTTGCATGCGTTTCCCATAGGAACCCATGTTATAAAAACGCATGCGTTTTCTACAAAAACGCATGCGTTTTTCAAAACGCTCAAAAAAATACTACAAGCACTATTTTTATGTGCAGATTCAAAAACGCAGCCAAAAACGCAGGGAGCCATCAGAGACCTTAAAAAACTCATGCTGACATGAAAAACGCATGTAAAAAAGCATGCGTTTTTAAAAGGCACTAAAAAAACTGTGACCACAGCCTAATACTGCATCTTGCAAACAACTATAATATAGTTTGCTGCATACTGGCATAATACAACCTGGTGCAAGCAGCTTTAATATTATCCTGTGCAAACATCTCTAATATCCAATACCACTTGGTGCATACAACTTGAATACTGCCTGGTTCAAATAGCTCTAATATAGCCTGGTGCACACTACCCCAATACCACCTGCTGCAAACAGGTTGACTACTGCCTGGTTCAAACAGCTTTAATATAGTCTGGTGCACACTGCCCCAATACCACCTGGTGAAAACAGGTTGAATACTGTCTCGTGCAAACAACTCTAATATAGCCTGGTATACACTGCCCCAATAATGCCTGGTGCAAAACAGCTTGAATGCTACCTGGTGCAAAAAGCTCTAATACCGTAATTTGCAAACCACTCTAATACCGACTGTTACAAACAGTTCTAATATAGCCTGGTGAAATACTAGTGTAGCACCCCAGGATCCGGTTGCCACAGGGGCATTGCCTCCCCCACAGGGGGTGATTTCACACCTGGAAGCAAGAAAGGGGATTCCGTATTGAGGTGGCACAGCATCCAACACTTTCCTGTCTCCAGCCCAGAAGAGGCAGGTCTAGAACCTGGCTTAAGGGGAGCTTCCTTATAAAAGTTCTGGCCTGGAGGTGGGGTCAGGTAGAAAACCACAGACAGTCTTAGAGAACAGTCATGGAGTGAGTATGAGGAGGAATGAGAGCCTGGGGAGCAGAGCGGTGAGGAGCTTACCCCAGCGGAGAAAGCACCAGAAACTGGACACCGGAGTCCGAGGCCGTTCAGGTACTAATGCCCCAGCAGTAGAAATTCAGAAAGGCAGGGGATTCCAAGTCCCCTGGCCTACCTAACACCTGGAGCACCGTAGCATACTAGAGCCCGGGGCCTCCACTGAGGAGCGACTCCTAGAACAGGGCTCGCGTTGCCTGCTATACAGGTACAGACTAGGAGCAGGAAGAGGACCATAGCACAGCTTTATGCAGCGAGGTCCAAATCACACAGCACAGAATAGAGGCCTACAACCCACCTGGCTAGGTGAATCTCCTTATTACTTCCAGGCTGACTGTGTCCACAGTAACATCTAAAGCAGTGCCCTGGACTGTATCTGCAACAAACAAGTAAAGGTAAAGGAAAGACTAATTGCTGTGGCCTCCAGTTATTCCCGCGCCTCTGTCCTGCACCCCAATGTCCATCGTCATTACATAAACTGTTGTAACTGCCCTGGGGATTCCGCTCCACCCGTGGAGAGCCACACCAGCCTAGCTGCCCATCCATCGTCTCCAGAGGGTAGGCAGCAGCAGCAGCTACCCATAGCCACACACCACGGGTGGGGTCACATTTATTCCTAATAACTGTCCCTTTTATTGCCCGCCCAGGGCCACGAGACCACCATGATTCCCCCAGCAGAACTGTCACCCGGTTCCAAGTACCCCATGGCCCTGGTGGGTGAGTCACTAGTCTAATGGCAGAGACACACTGTGCGAGATGCATGCAAGATACTCATATGTGTCTCGCATGACTTACCTGGAAAGACCCCTGCCTCTCTGGATTGGCCAACTGCTTGTGTTTCTCTGCAGCTCCAAGCTCCCATTTAGAGTTGCAGGGGCTGTTCTGGGTGACATTTGCGAGACTCATGCGAGTATCTCACATGCATCTCACATACAGTAGTGTGTCTCTGCCCTGATATTGCATCTTGCAAACAATTTTAATATAGTCTGCTGCAAACTGGTGTAAAACAACCTGGCACAAACAGCTCCAATATCGCCTTGTGCAAATAGCTCTAATATAGCCTGGTGATAACAACTTTAATATTACATGGTTAAAAAAAAAAGCTCTAAAATAGCCTGATAATAACAGCTCTAATACAACCTGCTCCAAGCAGCTCTAATAGCAACTGAAGTACACATTTACTAGAGTAAATAGCTCTGATACCACCTGGTGCAAACAGCTGTAATATAGCTTGATGCAAATAGCTCTAATACCATCTAGTGCAAACAGCTCTAATGTAGCCTGTTGCACACTGCCCCAATACCATCTGATGACAGCAGCTTGAATACTGCCTGGTGCACACTGTCTGTGGCCTTACTTTTTTTTAATTCTCTCGCCACAGTGTAGTGTGCCAAAGAATGGGGAGAACATCAAATTGGGGACGTGACCGTGGTGGTGCTTCTGGAGGTGCAGCTGATTCACCACGCTAACTGAGGTGGCTGCATTTGACACAGCTCCTCAAGGACTTGCAGCATCCACAGCTATCGCCCTCAAGAGAGCCCTTGATCTACCTATCTACCACCATCAGAAGCTCTTTACATCATCACAGACCCGAAAAAAGAAACTTTGAGTCTGCATTAGCTCATCCTAGGTGGGTTGACCACAATCCCCAGGCCCCCGCCATATTGGGCCCAGCACTGTCCCATACCGCTCTCTCCCGCCAGTCCCCACCTGTCTTGCCCACTCCATCTCCCGTCGGTTAACGCGGGTAGCAGCCGAGGAGCCCGCTGACGCTGCGGGGCTGTGAAGAGGAGACACAGATGTGGTGTGTGGTGATAGACACCCGCAACGCCAGCGGAAAAGAGTACAGCGGCGGGCGTGAGGAGATGCGCCGGCGCCATGGAAGCAGATTGTGGTGCCTGTTGAGAGAGCTTACAGCTGACGCCGCCACTGTGCACCGGACTCCGTCACCGACCGGGAAGTAGTGACTGCAACCTGACCTGTCAGGGAGACCCCGGGTCACCACAGAGAACCGGTGCTTAGACAACAGACCCGCCAACTCTCCCCCTGGAGACAGCCGGAGCCCGCCGACGCTTATTATCGGTGAGTGGGTAGCTTATATGAAAGACTTATATCAGGCATATACGGACGGCCCCCTGCAGTCACCCGTGCGGGGAGCGCACGTGCAATCCGGCGCCTTCACCCCCTTCCTGGCTGCCTAACACGCACACACTAGGGGAAATTCTCCCTGCAGCAGATAGCATTTCACTGTTCTAACGCCGAGTATTGCAACAAACACAGGCAACGGTTAACTAAATCAGCCTGGTCTGTGGCTGTGAGAGAGAGACACAGCTAAAACAGCTCAAGACAGTGAGTCGAGGGCGCAGAGAACTACAAATCACCCCTATACCAGAGCCATTGTACAGTAACACAGGGCCAGAAACTAAAACAATCAACTCTACCGTATCCTGCTAGGCATATATATTGAACTACAGGCTGTTAACCCCTGCAGGATACAGAAGATACACAAAAGGTGCCTCAAACGCCACCATAAATCACTCTGAGTTTAACTCTATAGTGGACTGCCACCCATGGTCCTGATACAGAGTATACCCTGTCAATAGGATCTCTCAGAACTCTAATACAATAGCCCCATCTTCTGGATCTCTAATCATCATTATATTCCCTAGATCTCAGATACTAACCTAACATGTGCGCCATCTAGTGCACACAGCAGGAACTGACGAACAAAAGAATTATATATGATTAGACTATTATAAAGACAATACGATGGTGAAATCTGCTGTAAAATTTGCCAAGTCAGCCACAAAATCCAATACCAGCGCTTCTCAACCAGGCTTAGACAAATATTTAAAGAAACAGATCGATATGTCCTCCCTGTCTCAAGCATCCAGATGCCTCATAGTGGAAGACCATTCAGAGTCAGAAATGGACAGTGACCAAGAAACAGAGGACACTAACAAACATTTACTAATAACAAGATCATATCTCAAAAAAACCCTAAGCAAAGCGCTTGAACCACTGGTCAGACAACTATCGGAGATCAAAAGGGACTCAACACAAATGGGTCACCGAGTAGACTCATTGGAAACTTCGCAGGTAGAGATGGTTCAACAATCAAACACCACACTATTGAGTCTTCAACAACATGAAGATCACCTAAATAAAATATAGTCAACTCTAGAGGACCATGAGAACAGAGAAAGGCGCAACAATCTACGCCTGAAAGGCGTTCCTGAGTCAATAGGTCAAGATGCGCTAACCCCGACAATTACAGATGTTCTCTGTTCTATTCTACTACCTGACGATCCAAAAGAAATGGAATTAGTGAGAGTACACAGAGCACTCCGCCCGAGACCCCCTCCATCTGAATCTCCGAGAGATGTGCTGTGTCGTTCCCTGGACTATAGAACCAAGGATCTGGTTCTGAGGAGAGCCCGGGAAGCTACAAACATTTCCTGTAACGATTCGGTGATACACATATACCAAGATTTATCACCAATCACTTTAGCCAAAAGAAGGCTTCTAAAACCGTTTAAATCGGCTTTACAACAAAACACCTTCCATATAGATGGCTCTTCCCATTTGGCATTTACATCACAGCCAACAGCAAAACTCTTCAGGGACACACTTCTGCCGACATTAAAAAGTTGTGCCAAGAGCTCAACATAGAACTAGAACAATACCCTAACCTGGAAACTGTTGTCACAGCATATTTGATGAAACCCATTAAACCTCCTCCGCAATGGCAAACAAACTTAACACCGAAATCACAAAGATCAAGACGCCGATCGGTCAAAGCAGTGAGCACTGTGGATAGAGACGGTTCAGCCGGATGAGAAGATTTCGGAACTTTATGCCTTTTCTATTGTTTTCCACAATCTTCTCTCCTTACCTTCTTTTTTACAGGACACTGTAGAATATCAAGTTCCTATTGACAGTATAGAATTCGCAGAAAATGACTGTTTCATTCCCAAATTAATCACCATCATTTAATGTTGTTCTATATGATTCAAAGAGCCGTCACACCTCTACCTATATAGACCTTTTCCCTCCCTCTCCCTCCCGCAATATAATCCTACCCTCATCCTACCTCCTATGCCTCCTTTCCAACCCAACCCTCCCACCCTATTTTTTCCCCTTTTCTCCTATCTTTACAAGTGGTCGTGGTCGGTTACAGCAGATATCTTTACCCATATGTACATTATTATTATCGTCGACAATGACGAAAATATATGGTCAAGATACCATTGATCTATATAATACTTAACATTTTAAAGAAAACCGTACGTCGGTCCCTAGCTTTGTTCAAAATTCAATGCCTGATCTTTATCAGATTCTGAAATTGTTACCACAGTTTAGTTTGTTAGTTATGATTATTCTGTTTTCCTCTCCCATGCATTCTCTTTCCCCATACCCCACCATTATCCCTTTCCAGGACTCCACGGAATGTCTACGACAGCTAATATTGGCCACTTTGCAATACCTGCCATGACTTCTGTATGTAAGTTGTACCATGTTGTTTCACATAATGTTCATGGTCTCAATTCACCGATCCCTAGATCCCAAACATTACATCACTTTAAAAAAAAAGGATATGACATTCTCTTCCTACAAGAAACTCACTTTAGAAGAGAAAAGGTCCCAAATTTTGATAAACACTTCTATAACACTGGGGAACAATTTGAAAAACATTTTCTGTTGAGTTAGGTTTTTGAGCTGATTTATACTAAAATTGTCATGCTGATTCCAAAAATGTAGTCAGTTTTTTTCTAGCACGTCAAGTTTTTCCTCCATAACTTACCTGCCAGAGAAGCACAATTGCACTGATATCTGTAATAAGACTTGTTTTCTGATTACAATATATATATATATCCTTTGTAAAAAACATGATAGTGTTAAAAAACATATTTGCCATGCCTATTTCTTATATATTTCATTTTCTGTTCATATTTGTACTATTTAAAAAAAAACAACACTTTTTAGGTACATTACTATTATAAAAACCAGTACTGCAGGTCTGGATTTATTATTTACTTGCTACAACTATTAACATCAATCAAACAAGAGGAACATAGTTGCTTCAGCAAAATTGGGATTCTATTTATTAAGAACAATCCACATAGTTAGAAAATTTATGACAAGTAATGTTTCAAGGTAAAAGTAAAGTGCACAGTGATGAGACAAACGATAACATGCAAAGAGTTGCCTCCACAACATTTTGGGACTCAGTTGACAGATGGTTATATGGGTTTTACAGAGATGTATACATATACAGATTACAAGGGTTTTTACAGTTTAGTATCGTACATGTTATCATACATATTGTATATATGTTGCTTGGATGATAGGTTTTTACTTGGTCTATAGAAAATGCAACCATACAACTTAGGTGGCCACTATTGAGATCTTATAAGTAGCATTGTTAGCACACCTGGGATGGAGCACATCTTACACTAGAACCACAAATTCCTACATATCACAATGCCTCATATTGCTAGATTAGACCGTAATCCCTTTCAGCAGTAAATCTGGAGGTCACCAATCTCTGTTCAACTAACTAGAGCCCAGCTCTTATGTCAAACTGCAATCATACCAAGTGCTGCTGGAGGGTCCCTCCGTGCATGTGACGGCCCCTACGCCGTTTCGCTGGTAAGCTTCGTCAGGGGGCGACTTTTTAGGTACAGTAGTTTACATATTTTTGAGAAGACAATAGTTCAAAAACTTGACGTGATAGAGAAAAACTGAGATCATTTCTGGATTCAGCATCCAAAAATTAATTAAGAATAGTTGTCTGACTTAACTCCTAAAAAATTGTGTTCCCCAGTGTAATGTATGGTTCCATGCTTTTACACCCCAGAAAAGAGCAAAAGGAATTGCTATAGCATTTACGAAGCACACCCCCTTCTTACTACATGATAGCCTCGTAGATCGAGAAGGTCATTATATCTTTATAAAAGGCCTCTTAGGGGGCAACCTTTAACATTGGGGAATATATACGCCCCTAATAAAAAACAATCAGTATGGGTGAACAAAACCCTCCGTAAATTCTCTCTATTCTCCGAAGGCTCTGTCGTATTGAGGGGAGATCTAAATATAGCATTAGAACCTTTATTAGATACATCTTCCAGAAAAAGCAATATTTTATTACAAGACCTAGCCCGCATTAAGTCCTCCCTCCTAGATGCAGGGTTGATAGACGCATGGCGATACTTTCGACCGCAAGACAGAACCTACACATATTACTCCCACCCCCATAATAATTACCACCGTCTGGACTATCTGTTGGTGTCGAGGACACCTAACGTCTCTGATGTTGACATTCTTCCTGCCCTATACTCAGACCATGATATGGTGACGATGAAACTAGAGTTTGGAAATCCCTTCCCCACAGTTCACACTTGGAGATTAAATGAATCTCTTCTCAACCTAAATGATATAAAACGCAAAATCCGGACAGCTATAATAGACTATTTTACTATAAATAATACTCCAGATGTAGACCCGACCATAGTTTGGGAAGCACATAAGGCTACGATCAGGGGAACAATTATTTCAGCTGCTTCGTTTCTCAATAAGCAGCGGAGAGCTGAAATGGAAACTATTCATAGAGAAATTGCCAAATTAGAAACCCAGCACCAAAAATCAATAATTCCAACAACGTTAACTAAGTTGACTGAATACAGACAACAGCTGAAAACCCTACTTAATAAACAGGCAGCGAAATACTTCTCCTGGAAGAATCGCCTCATGGAACATGGAGACAAGGCCTCAAAACTGATGGTCTCGCTGATAAAACACAGACAATCCCGTACATTCATCCACAAAATTGTGATGGAGTCGGGAGAATCAACACAAAACTATAACCGTATAGTTGAAGAATTTTTAACTTTTTACAAAAATCTATATCAGCTAAAACTTCATGAGCCAGAGGCGACGATAGCACAGAGGAAATAAGAGATAGAGACGTTCTTGACGTCCTTGTCTTTACAGCAATTGTCTGATGCTTAACAATCTTGGTTGTCCAGACCCTTTGACTACTCGGAGCTCCTGTCCATCCTGTCAAGGAGTCCCAAGGGGAAATCCCCTGGTCCAGATGGCTTCACAACATTCTATTATAAAACCTTTTTTCCAGAACTCAGTCCGCACTTGCTGAAAATGTGCAACGCAGTTCTCAACGGTAGCTCTCTCCCCTCTCAGGCCCTAGAAGCGCACATCTCTCTCCTCCATAAGGAGGGCAAGGACCCTGCCCTATGTGGAAGTTACAGGCCCATCTCCCTGCTCAATGTAGATTTGAAAATGTTAGCTGGTTTAATAGCAGGGCGTCTAACAGATCTGATACCTTGTCTTGTCACTCCGGAGCAGACAGGATTTGTGAGGGGAAGAGAGGGGAGGGACAATGCCGGCAGAATCTTGCACTTAATACAGTATGCGAATCTGAATAAGAAGCCTTTAGTTCTCTTAAGCACAGATGCAGAAAAGGCCTTCGATAGGGTGGACTGGACGTTTCTAAAGAGTACTCTTACAGCTTTTGGAATACCTTTTCATATTATAGAAGCTATATTCAAAATGTACTCCTCCCCTACAGCATGTTTACGGGTTAACAACATGCTTTCAGACCCATTTGAGCTAAGAAATGGCACGAGGCAGGGATGCCCTCTGTCTAGGGATGGGCGAGTCTACTCGCTAGGACTTGTTACTCTGCGAGTAGTAAGGGACTCGGTACTCTGCGAGTTTCCCAGCGATTACTCGCACAGTAACGAGTCCAATGCAAATCAATGGCAATCCTAGTTTTGTCAGAGACTCACTCTGACAAAACAAGGATTGCCATTGACTTGCATTGGACTTGTTACTGTGCAAGTAATCGCAGCGAAACTCGTACAGTAACGAGTCCGGCTGTCTGCTCTGTGCCGGGCTCGGGTCCTGCGGGCTGCCGCAGCTCTGGGGTCCTAGAGTCCACCTGCTCTCCCTGTGTACAGACATGAATGTCTGTGCACAGAGATGATTTAGCAGAGCTGAGATTGTTCTCAGTCTGCTCACTCCCTGTGCATAGACATCTATATCTATGCACAGGGATGTAGCAGAGAGGACATCGCGTTTTGGACTACGTCGAACGGAAGAGGATTTTTTTAATTAAAGATGGAGTCCCTAATGGCTTTTTTTTTTTTATTTCTAATAAAAAAATTTCTCTGTGTTGTGTTTTTTTTAAAACAATTTAATAGAAATTCATGGCGGTCATGTCTAATATTGGCGTGACCGCCATAAATTTCGGGCTTAGGGCCAGCTGATAATACAAAGCTGGCCCTAACCTCTTTATTACCCAGCGTGCCACCGCCACCAGGGCCGCTGGAAGAGCGGGGTTCAGTGCCAGAGGATGGCGCTTCAATGAACGCGCCATCTTCTGGGGCGGCTGCGGGCTGTAATTTGCAGCGGGGGTGCCCAGAAAGCTTGGGCCTCCCTGCGCTGCGGATTCCAGCCCCCAGCTGCTTAGCTGTAGCTGGCTAGGCATAGAAATTGCGCGGAGCCCCACGCATTTTTTTTTTATTATTTCATAAAATTCATGAATTAATAAAAAAAAAAAGGGCTCCCCTATATTCTTGTGTCCGGCCAGGTACAAATAGGCACCTGGGGGTTGGGGGCAGCCCGTTGCTGCCTGCTAGATCCGGCTGGTTCTAGAAATACGGCGAAGCCCACGTCATTTTTATTCTGAAAAATCAATAAAACAATCCTAAAAAAGGGACTGCATCTTTATTAACCCCTGGACCATGGTCCAGGGGTTAATAAAGATGCAGTCCCATTTATTTATATTGTTTTATGGATTTGTCAGAAAAAAATTTGACGTGGGCTTCGCCGAATTTTTGATAATACAAAGCTGGCCCTAAGCCCGAAATTTATGGCGGTCACGCCAATATTAGACATGACCGCCATGAATTTCTATTAAATTGTTTTAAAAAAAACACCACACAGAGAAAAATTATTTATTAAAAATAAAGACACCATTAGGGACTCCAACTGTATTACCACCACATATCCCTCCAAAGAACCAGGTCTTCTCTCTTCTTTCTTCTCTCTTCTGTCTTCTTTCTTCTTGTTGCACTCATTCAGCACTGCTACATCACACAGCAGGGGGCGGAAATGCGCTCCCCGTGCTGTGTGATGAGTCAGTGAGGCTGTGAGCACGGCCCCGTTGCTATAGTAACCAAACTATCGGTTACTATAGCAACGCTTAAGCAGTGCCGACAGCACTGCGCCATGACTCATTCATAAGCTGCTGGCTTTAACTCTCTGCTTACCGAGCGCCGGTAAGCAGGGAGTTAAAGCCAGCAGCTTATGAATGAGTCGGCTCTGTGCTGTCGGCACTGCTTAAGCGTTGCTATAGTAACCGATAGTTTGGTTACTATAGCAACGGGGCCGTGCTCACAGCCTCACTGACTCATCACACAGCACGGGGAGCACATTTCCGCCCCTTGCTGTGTGATGTAGCAGAGGTGAATGAGTGCAACAAGAAGAAAGAAGACAGAAGAGAGAAGAAAGAAGAGAGAAGACCTGGATCTTTGGAGG
The DNA here is from genome assembly GCA_033576535.1 of Allobates femoralis. Lineage (NCBI taxonomy): Eukaryota > Metazoa > Chordata > Amphibia > Anura > Aromobatidae > Allobates > Allobates femoralis. The sequence goes on from JARQOC010000002.1 coordinate 378,380,045, forward strand.
GATATGTGGTGGTAATACAGTTGGAGTCCCCAATGGCGTCTGTGTCTTTATTTTTAATAAATAATTTTTCTCTGTGTGGTGTTTTTTTTAACCCTTTATTGGAGATTCTTAGTGGCCGAGTCAAACCTGGCCTGACATTAAGAATCTCGGGCTTAATACCAGCTTGTATAACAAAGCTGGTATTAACCCCTTTATTACCCAGCGTGCCACCACCACCAGGGCCGCTGGAAGAGCCCGGTAAGGCGCCTGGAAATGGCGCCTATTATTAATGCGCCATTTTCAGGGGCGGCTGCGGGCTGCTATTCTTTAGCGTGGGGGGGGCCTATAACAATGGGCCCTCACCCCGCTGAGAATACCAGCCCTCAGCTGCCTAGTTTTACCTTGGCTGGCATGGAAAATAGGGCGGAGCCCACGCATTTTTTTTTTGCCAGTCAAGGGGAAATTAAGCAGCTGAGGGTGGCAGCTCGCAGTTTGCCTGCTTTCATCGGGCTAGACTTACAAATGCTGTGAAGCCCCACGCGTTTTTTTTTTTAAATAGCTATTTATTTTACACTCTACAACGCCAGGTTGGTTGCCATACACTAATGTGTATGGCAACCAAGCAGAATCACTGTCCAGATTGAGAAAATCAAGTCTGATTACAACAGCCAATCACAGAGGCTCCCACAGAGTGTGAGCTCCTGTGATTGGCTGTTAGTTTGACAGTGCAGTTAATATGTAATGAGCTTAATAGGCGGCCCCGGAAGTAACAGCGGGAGCCTATTAAACATGATTTAGCTATTGTAACAGATAGAGCCTGAAGCTTCCGAGACACATCTGCGATTTGTAAATCGCACATTATTCGCTATTACTCGCTTCCCCATTCATTAACATTGGACTCGCTAGACTCGCAACGAGTAGCGAGTCCCGGGCTCGGACTCGCTAGAGTCAAGCGATTCCGAGTAATTTAGGACTCGCCCATCACTAATGGTACCTTTACACGCCGCTACAACAGGATGCATACAACCCGCTACAGGCTACAAATGTAGCTTGTAGCGCCAATATCGCCTGTAGTAGCGGCGTGTGAAGACGGGACGACACAGCCGGCTACAGATACATCTGTATCCGTGCACTGCCCATAAACAGATGGCTACATCGCCGAGTGTAGCGAGCTGTATCGGCGTGTAAAGAACCCACAGAAGGGAACTCTGGACACCCAGCGATGTAGCTGCAATGTAGCTAAGGCGTCACCCAGGCTCCGTGTTACCGCGCCCCATCTGCGATCATTGGAGGAAGCTCCTGCGTTGCGATTGGTTGTCGCCGCATAGGGCGGCATATTTAAGGAGCTGACGAGTCACACTACACAATTGCTCGAGCGTCATGTATTAATCAGCCTCCTGCGATGCCTGCCCAATCATGGTATTATTGCTTTGTCCTATCAGCGTACGGAATTCTCGTAATCCACAATTGTAGCACGCCTATGTGCTGTCCCTGCTGCAACAGGTACGCCCATAGTAGCTGGTTGTAGCGGTGTGTAAATGACGTACGATGAGCTACAAATGGCTACTTGAGACACCCGGCGATGTAGCTAGCTGTAGATGTAGCGTAGCGTAGCGCACCTTGTGGCGGCGTGTAAAGAGGGTGCGTTTCCCGTTGGTAACCGTTCGGGCGTGCTCGTGCACGTGAAGTAGCCGTTGGTATCCATCCTGTTGTGGCGGCGTGTAAAGGTACCATAACTCTGTCCCCACTCCTGTTCGTACTGGTAATGGAACCACTATTGCGTAATATCCAACGGAGTGGGGAAATTCGAGGCATTCAATTACAAAAGACACACCATAAGTCAGCGGCATATGCAGACGACTTATTGGTGATTCTATCTGACCCAGACAGAGGCATCCCGGCCTTGATGCAGATATTAGACCATTATGGACATCTATCAAATTATAAAATTAACCTCTCTAAGTCGGAAGCATTAAGTTTAAACGTAGCTGAAACTTCCATAACAAATTATAAAATAAATTATCCCTTCAAGTGACCACCCAAATATATTACCTACCTAGGTATAAAAATCGGTCGTACGACTAAAGAATTACTAGATTTTAATATACTGCCGGCACTGGAAGGAGCATTAGAAACGGTTAAATCCTGGAGAGACCCATTTCTCTCGTGGATCGGACGGAAAAATCTCCTTAAGAGTTTAATTCTACCAAAGTTCCTGTACCTCTTCTACATGTTGCCTATATGTATCCCAACCCATATCTTAAACAAAATCCATTCATTCTTTATTAACTATATATGGGAAAACAGACACCCCAGGATAAATTACCAAACACTTGCATTGCCAAGAGCCAGGGGAGGCATGGGTGCACCTGACATTTACAGATACTACAGAGAGGCTATGCTGACTAGGGTGGTGGAGTGGATTCGTAAACCTTCTCAGAAATTATGGCTGTCAATAGAGGAGCAAACTGCTCCTATGCTCATCCGCACACTGGCATTAATGATGGACTTCTATGACAAATCTCTTCCCTTTACCAATGCTTTAACTAAAGCAGTGGTCAAAGTTTGGGCCAAAGAAAGCAGCACATTAATCCCACCTCTGTCCCCTATCTTAACCCTACAAGATATTGTGGGCACTTTGTTGACGAACACTCCACATACCAATGCTATCAATCCTGTCATAACACACTCCCCTGCTATCTCGCTAGAACGGGTGTTTTCTGATGAAGCACTTCTTCCTTAAGAGGAAATACAACAATCAGATGACATACCCAACATATCTATCCTTCAATACATAAAATTGAAGACCTATGTCCAAAAACATATAAAACAAACTCCTTAGACCAGACCCCTAACCCTCTTTGAGAATTTATGTGCGCAGACACAAGAGCCTCGTGAATTACTATCCCTTTTATATAAACTTTATATAAACTTCTATTGAACGACCAAACACATGTCAAAAGAGCCTACCTGAGGTCATGGGAACAGGATCTACAGATCAGATTTACAGAAACTCAAATTAAACAGATCTACCACAGATCACATGGTCCCTCACATTGCGTATAGGTGCAGGAGAACTCATATAAAGTGGTGTCCCGCTGGTACCGTACTCCTGTACCCATACATAAATGGCGTAACAGTATGACAGATAAATGCTGGAGATGTGGCTTACACGTGGGATCATATCTACATATTTGGTGGCAATGCCCCAGTATACGATGCTATTGGAAGATAGTTGAAAAAAAAATAACTGAGGATATACAAAAAGAGGCAGACCTAACCCCATCCGAGGCACTTCTTAACCTTCCTGTATGGCCCAACAATGCAACATCTTCGAGATTAGCCTCTAACATAATTGCGGCAAGCAGACTTCTCATTGCAGCAAGATGGAATTCCAATCAAATTCCTACAAAACCACAGGTTATTAGTGAGATAGATTCCCTCTATCATACAGCAGAGATAGCTGCCCTATCCTATAGCTCCTACTCTCTTTTCGAACTCACATGGTCACCATGGCTATATTATAGATCAAAGCCAGAATTTATAGAGACCCTCGTGACAGCTCAAACACCAACTATGATATGAATGAATGTATGGCGGAAATAGACACCGCAAAAAGAAATATACTGAAAATATAGCAACCAAACGATATATCCATGGAGTATCATATATAACCCCCCATAAAGACATCTTATTATCAATATAGTACACTACCCCCAACCTCTGAACCCCCCCCCTTCTTATCTATTCCTTAATAGACTAATTGATTTAACTTTAGGGAGACACTTGTTTAGCCTTCCTTATTACAGGTTTTTCCAAAATGTATTTGTTAGTTAAACTATGATTATTCTTACAATATGTATACTTTTTGCTTCAAATATTATACCACAAAATGTTTGTTATATATGACATTTCTAATGTTAAATATAAAGAACACTAAAAGAAAGATACTGTACGGCTTGGTCCACTGTGGAATGTGCATCATATTTCCAAAAATGACTCCTGCGGGCTGTGTCATAGGTGCAGGAAGACACCATGACAAACCTATCTACTAATGTAGTAGTTGTGGTCCTCAATTCAAGTTTTCAGAGGGCAATTAGTCGGTCATGAAGTCAGTGTAAATTTTGACTGAATATGTATCCCCTATCTCCGTCACAATGTGGCAAAACCCAGCAAGGTGGTTCTGCCAAATAGGGTGACTGACAGTAGATTTTGATTGAATATGTATCCCCTATCTCAGTCACAATGTAGCACAACCCAGCGAGGTTTGTCCACTGTACAATGTAAACATTTGCCCTAGAGGTGGAGTCATGGTTGACGCATGAATCCACCATCCCAAGGGCCTCCAATCACAAGTTGTTAGTTAGGCTGGAGTAGGAATTCTGTCCAAGACTAGTTTTCTACTGCACAATGTTCTTAATGTTTGTAAAAATTAGCCCTAAGGGCTGAGTCATGCTTGACAAAGGAAGGTGTTAGGCCCCCTGGCATCGCTTCCCAGCTCACCTCTCCCGGGTCGGCATCTCCTGCTCCTCTGCTGCCCGGGCGTCCGGCATCCAGGCGTTCGCACATGAGCACACTACTATGGTCGTATTCATGTGACCAATCAACCAATGTAGCCTACACTTTGAACTGCTGCCACAGCAGTATCCCACCGATCGGGCCAGGGTGGCTTTTGTGATGTCCCACCTGGAGGGCGAGGCCCTGGCGTGGGTCAACCCTCTCTGGGAGCATGATGATCCTACGGTCTCTCACTTGTCAACCTTTCTGGAGACATTCCGGAGGGTCTTCGATGAACCCGGCCGGGTTGCATCTGTCACGGAGTCTCTCTTCAACCTCCGTCAAGGGACGCTCACCGTTGGGCAGTACGCCATCCGCTTCTGCACACTCTCCTCCGAGTTGGGATGAAATAACGAAGCACTAACTGGTGCCTTCTGGCGTGGCCTGTCCGGCAGGATAAAAGATGAACTTGCGGGTCGGGATATCAAAGCGGAGCTGGAGGCCTTGATCTCGTTAGCCACTCGCATCGACTTGCGGTTCCAAGAACGCTCTCGTGAGTCCGCCAGGGAGAGGAGATCCGTCCGGCCGCTTTTCTCTGAATGCAGTCTGCCCTGTACACGGCCAGTGGTGTCCGCCGCCACCTTCCTTTCTGACCCGATATAGGTGGATCGGGTCAGAATGGCGGAACGATGCCGAGAAGAGAGGCTGCCTCGCGGCCTATGCCTGTATTGCGGAGACGCATCCCATCAGCGCCGGAATTGTCCCGAAAGGCCGGGAAACTCCTCTGCCTAGGTCAAGTACGAGAAGCCATCCTAGGCGAGAGCGATGCCTCTCAACCTCTTACCCTGCCCGTGCAAGTGATACGTCTGCAGAGACGCTACTCTGAGTTAGCCTACGTGGATTCAGGGTCAGCAGGAAACTTCATTCGGCAAGAGGCAGTGACTCGGCTTGGTATCCCTGTAATACCCCCATTGACGCCTCGTGTAAACGCATCGGTGGATGGCAGGCCGCTGCAGGACACTGTCACCAAGGTGACAGAGGAGGTGGAGGTGCAGATCGGGGCCCTACACCGTGAAAAGATTGCCTTCTATGTCCTGCCTGGTCTCTCCCACGCCCTGCTCCTTGGGCTTCTCTGCCTCCGAACTCATGAACCTGTCCTGGACTGGCGCTCAGGGGACGTTCTGCGGTGGGGTCCTCTCTGCCACGAGAGGTGCCTGCAGTCCGTTCTACCACCCAGTTCCCCGCCACCGGCTTCTGTTCTTCCTGGATTACATGCTGCGTATTGGCAGAACGCGGATGTCTTTAACAAAACGGAGGCAGAGGTCCTCCCACCTCATAGGTCTTATGATTGCCCTATTGATCTGATACCGGTTGCTACACCACCAGGGGACGTATCTATCTGTTGTCCCGGCTGAGTCACAAGCCATGTCCGAGTACATCATGGACAATTTGGCCAGGGGCTTCATCCGAAAATCCACGTCTCCTGCTGGCGTAGGATTTTTCTTTGTGAAGAAAAAGGAGGGCACTCTTCGACCCTGTATTGATTACAGAGGCTTGAATACCATCACCATCAAGAAAAAATACCCCCTGCCACTGATTCCAGAGCTCTTTGACAGGCTAAAAGGGGCTCGCATCTTTACGAAATTGGACCTATGAGGTGCCTACAACCTCGTTCGCATACGTGCCGGAGACGAATGGAGGACGGCTTTCAATACCCGGGACAGCCATTATGAGTATTTGGTCATGCCGTACGGGTTGTGTAATACTCCCGCAGTATTCCAAGAGTTCGTCAATGACATCTTCCGTGATTTGTTGTACACCTGTGTGGAGGTATATTTGGACGACATCCTCATTTTCTCTCCGGATTTGTCCTCTCATAGACGGGACGTACAGCAAGTCCTTCTGCGACTGAGGAGGAATCAATTGTATGCCAAGATGGAGAAGTGTGTCTTTGAGCATACCTCATTGCCCTTCCTCAGATACATCAACTCTGATTCCGGATTCCGGATGGATCCTGAGAAGCTCTCTGCTGTTCTGAAGTGGCCCCGTCCTGTGGGGACTAAGGCTATTCAGCGGTTCCTTGGCTTTGCAAATTATTACAATCAATTCATTCCCCATTTTTCATCCTTGATCAAGCCCATCACGGCTCTCATCTGTGAGGGAGCAAAAGCTTGTACCTGGACCCCAGAGGCTGAAAACACCTTTTCCTCCCTAAAGTGCTCCTTCACTGAGGCTCCCACCTTGCACCGACCAGTGGTAAATAGACAGTTTATCGTAGAGGTAGACACCTCCTCCATAGGAGCAGGGGCTGTCCTCTCCCAGAAATCCTCTTCGGGTCGGTTATTCACATGCGGCTTCTTCACCATGTCAGAGCGCAATTACTCAATCGGGGATCATAAATTGCTGGCCATCAAATTGGCACTGGAGAAGTGGTGACACCTCCTCAAGGGCGCTGTCCATCCGTTCATAATCTTCACTGACCACAAGAACCTGGCTTATCTCCAGTCTGCCCAGAGGCTCAACCTCCAGGCAATACCGGTGGTCCCTGTTCTTTGCCCATTTCAATTTTGAACTGCATTTCTGACCTGGTAGTAAAAATGTCAAGGCTGATGCCCTGTCGCGGTCCTTCCAGCCGTCGGATGTGGAAGATGAGCCCTTCCATATCGTCGACCATACCAAAATAATCACTGTGGCTCCCTTATGTGTAGCTGGACTTCCACCGGGTAAGACATTCGTCGCCCAGAATCAGAAGAGGACGGTCCTGTCATGGGGACACTCGTCGAGAATTGCCGGTCACGTTGGAGTTAAAACGTCTCTTTCTTTGATCACTTGTCACTATTGGTGCCCTACTATCCGTCAAGACGTCCACGACTTGTTTGCCTCATGTCCATCTTGTGCTAGGAATAAGGTGTCCAGAAAGTTGCCGGCTGGACGTCTCCTGTCTCTTCTGGTCCCATCGGCTCCTTGGCGACATATAGCGATGGATTTCATTACGGATATCCCTTACTCCTCCGGCTGTACGGTCATATGGGTAGTCGTGGATCGCTTCTCCAAAATGGCTCACTTCGTTCCTTTACCCGGTCTACCATCCGCTCCTGAGTTAGCCAAGTTATTCATTGAACACATCTTCCAGCTCCATGGATTTCCTGACCATATCGTGTCCGATAAAGGAGTCCAGTTCACTTCCCGGTTCTGGAGAGCGCTGTGCAAGCATATGGACATCACGCTGGACTTCTCCTCTGCCTATCATCCTCAGTCCAACAGGCAGGTGGAGCGCATTAACCAAGTCCTCCCACCTACCTTCGGCACTTCACCAGCGCTCATCACGATAACTGGACTGGTCTCCTTCCTTGGGCGGAATTCGCATACAACAATCACTCTAGTCGTCAGCTAAATCCCCTTTTTTCGTGGTATTCGGGCAACATCCTGGTGTACCTCTTCCGATTTCCTCAGCAATCCGGCAGGTGATGCATTGCCCATGGACTTCTCCAGGATCTGGAGTGAGACCAGAGACGCTCTTAAACAAGCCTCCGGCAGGATGAAGAGACATGCTGATAAGGGACGTCGGGATTCACCATCTTTTCTCCCGGGCGATAAAGTGTGGCTTTCTTCCAGATATGTCAGGCTAAAGGTGCCATCTTACAAGTTGGGACCCCGTTATATCGGCCAATTCGAAGTCCTAGGACACATCAACGATGTTGACTACAAGCTGAGACTACCTGCCTTGCTTCGCATCCCTAACTCCTTCCATGTCTCGTTAATGAAACCCATGGTGCTCAATCGCTATCATCCCTCCTCCGGTACTGTGCCACGGCCTCTCGGCTCTGAGGATGTCTATGAAGTCAGGGACATCCTTGCCATGAAGAAGAGTAGAGGCAAGACCCTCTTCCTAATTAATTGGGCTGGCTTTGGTCCCTCAGAGAGGACCTGGGAGCCACGGGAGAACATTGATGGGCCACGCATTCTGGCGAGGTTCTTAGCGCGCCTTCGGAGGAGGGGGCGTGAGGGAGGGGATACTGTTAGGCCCCCTGGCACCGCTTCCCAGCTCACCTCTCCCGGGTCGGCATCTCCTGCTCCCCTGCCGACCGGGCGCCCGACATCCAGGCATGCTGTGTTCCCTTCGTGTCAGGTTCGCACATGAGCACATTACTATGGTCGTATTCATGTGACCAATCAGCAGCGAGCTAGGTGCACTTCTTCCCTGTGACTCTAGGGGCCGGCACGATCCAACCTGACACTCCCCTTGACCAATAGCTGCTCTTCCCATGGTATATCAGGCCACCTCCTCTAATGGGAGGTGCCTGATTATTAAGTCAGTTTACTTCTGCCTTGCTGACTCTTGGTCAGGCCTTCCTTGTGCTCTGTGTCCTGGAACCCTTGCTGTGCTCTTCCCCGGTAGCACCATTCCTGTCCTCCAGCCTTGTACTCTGTTTCCTGGAACCCTTGCTGTGCTCCTCCCTGGTATTTAGACCCCCTGGGCTTGCCCCTGACATCCCTGTATAGGGGTTGGGTAAACTAGGATCAGCTCACCCAGGGGAGTTCGGTACCACAGCCCAGTGGGTCCACTCTAGGGTGCCTTCTCCCGGAAGCGTAACAGAAGGAAACAGATTTTTATGGGAAGGAGTCGACGGTAACAGTAATAGCATGAAGAATTAGCATTTTTGGCGAATTTAGGTTGGATTGCTGTCATCTGGAGGGATTTCAAATTGTGGAGATATTCAGCCCTTGTTGAATTTGGAGTAAGTCCTTCTGCATTTTCCGTTGAGAGGCGTATGCGCCTATCAGTGATGATTAACCCAGCGGGACTGAAAACACGCTCTGACATCACACTAGCAGCAGGCCAGCACCTCCAAGGGGTATAACGAGAGGTTGGGCCAAGTGTTCATCTTGGACACCCAATAATTAAAGGGAACTGAAGCATTAGAAAGGACAAACGTATGGTCACTTAAGCACCCCTGGACCATGTTCTGCAACTTCTACTTCTTTGGCATTGTTACAGGCACAGATAGCCCTTGGTGTTGTGCTGGTTTACTGAAAATTGCCCAATTTCTGTATATTTTCCCCCCACCTCTGATGGACCTGTGTTCGTGTCTCTTCCCATTATCTCTTGGTGTTGAAAGGAGCCAGTACCTCTGCCACCAGCATTGTCTGAGGGTGATGTTTTCAGCAACTAATCTACAATGACCCTTTTGAAGGATTCCATTGTAAGACTGTTTGGTGACTACAAAAGGAGAGAAGGAATTTTCTCCTTGTACCATGGATCGAGAAAAGTGGTCAACCAGTATAGATTGATGGATACAATGTGTAAGACGCGAGGGTTCTTGGCACAGAAAGTTACACATGAATTGTGCCATGTGGGCCAAGCGGCAAATCTTCTATGTCCCCAACAGTACCCATCCTCTCCTCCTGCTGGCTCGCCTCCTCCTCCTCCATCTCCTCCTCTCCAGCCCATTCAGCCTTGGCAGACATGAAGCTTGGGCTCCCTCTGTAGCATTAGGAGTCCCCTCAGTAGCACAGTAAAACAAGTCATATCTCGCCTCATCCTCCTCATCTTCCTCAGTATTAGTGGAATCACCCAATCTTGCCTCAGAATATTGACTGGGCTGGGTAGTATCAACCATTCGGAAATCTGGCTTCTTATGGTCCCGTCACACAGCACGACCTGGCCAGCGATGTCGGAAGCGATGCGCGGGTGCCCGCTCGGTTCCGACATCGCTGGCCAGCTGTCACACAGCATCGCTGCGGCCGGCGACACCGCAGCGATGCGGGCGGTGACATCGCTCGCTAGGCTGGGCTTGGCCCAGCGAGCGATCCGCAGCAACGCTGCGGTATAGGCTGGATCGCCGCCGACATCGCTCTGGCGATGTCACACGGCGCGATCCAGCCTTATCGCAGGTCGCCGGTTGACAGGTTTACGGTTCTTCCCGTAAAAATGTCAACCTGCGACCGGCGATAAAAAGCGGTCGCGCCGCTCGTTTACACAGCGCGACGTCGCTAGCGACATCGCTGATACGTCACTTTTTCGGCGATGTCGCTAGCGACGTCGCCAGGTGTGAAGCCACCATTACTAACATGCTGGCCACTCAAAGCTTTATCTTTGAGATTCTGCGTGATTGTTTCAGGAGACACAGCAGTGGGATGGTTACGCTAATAGCCTGATCATCACTGACGAGGTTGGTGCAGTACTCAAAGTTCTCAAGAACCTCACAAATATTTGCGATCCACACCCACTCGACAGTTGTTATGTGTGGTGGCTGACTCTAAATCTCATGTTGAAGCTGGTACTCAGCTACTGCTCTCTGCTAATCATTAAGACTCGACAACATATGATAGGTAGATAAACATAACAATAGAAGGAAACCCGAGCACTGGTGGAGTACTGCAACTTATAGCACAAACAATGGTGAAGGGGATAATCACCGGTGTTGCTCAGTCCTCAGTAAGCAGATACAATATACTTTTGTGGTAAAAAAGACGGCACCACAGCTGTGGACCTGTACAAGCACATTTGGCGAGAAACATTGACCGTTATCTCCTCTGCTGAACCTTCACTGCACTGTGTAACCTCCTTACTGGATTAAAGTTGCACCTGCAAGAAACCTTCAGTGAGGGCCGTCTTTTTTACCGCAAAAGTATATGATAGGTAGAGTTCCACCGTGTGGGCAGGTTGCAAATGAGTCAGTGATTTGGCAAATTCAAGTGCTTTTGCAGCACTGTAAGAGCAGCAAAAATGGTACAGGAATGGCGTTAATGGGTGCTAACCTTCTCAAGGAGGTATGGCAAGTCAGGGTAAATTTTCAGAAATTTATGAACAACTAAGTTCAGCACATGAGGCATGCATGGCATGTGTACCAGCTTGCCTACCTTTAAACCCGCCACCAGGCTACGCTCATTATCGCAGATGACCAGACCTGGTTGGAGGTGCAGCGGGACGAGCCACTGATCGGTCTGTTGTTTTAAAGTTTGCCACAGCTCTGCTGCAGTGTGTAGTTTTTGACCTAAACAGATCAGCTTCAGCGGAGTGTGTTGCCGTTGTGCTGTGACAGAAATGTATCGTGCCTGTTCACAACAACTTTCCAGGTGTTTATTGTTATGTGGCCCTTCATGTTTATGGCATTGGTGAAAGCACATTTCACATTGTTTAATAAGTGATTGAGTAACGCAGGGGTGGGTCATCGGGCAAAATAACGGCAGCTGGGAACACTGTATTGTGGATCAGCCACAGCCAAGAGATCACGGAAAGACTGTTCCCACAAGCCTAAATGGCAACATCTCCACAGCTACTGTAGCAATTTGTCAATGTAGGAGTTCAGTATTTGTGCCTGTGGATGCTTGGCTGGGTATTTACGCTTTCTTTGCAATGTTTCAGGCATGGATTGGATGCTTCACTGGGACAAGGAGTTGGATGTGGTTTATGTTTGTTGTGAGTGAGCAACCACAGCTTGTGGGCAGGAGGTATGAGCGTCAGCTTCCTGAACTGCAGACTCTGAAGGACTTAGGCCAGGAGACATGGCAGTTGTTTGACCCCCAAGATGCAGATTTGGTAGCCTGGTGTTCCACCCACCTACTGGGGTGCTTGGCTGCAATGTGGTTTCACGTATTGATAGTGCTCAGGTTCCTTTTGCCCTCAACTTGCTATGGCAGATGCTACAGACTACAATGTATTTCTCCAAAGGACTTTCAGAAAAAAAAATTCCACACAGCAGCTGAACCTTGCAGCCCCCTTGCCCTGACTTAGTCCATGGAGGAGGTGGTCTTGGGAACAATTGACCAAATTGTCACTCTTTGCAAACCACGACGACCCCTTCCTTCCTATGTTGGTGCTACATATCCATCTTCCCCTGTGTTGCTGTCATGGAAATGTGTGCCAACAGTCCAGGTCGGATCAGTGGACTCATCATTGACCACCTCGTCTTCCATCCCATCCTCCTTTTCAGTTGACATTGTAGGCTGACCTGATAGTAACTGTTTCTCATCATCATCAACCTCCAACTTTGGAGACAGTAAATGACATTCCTACAAGTGGCTTTCTTCTGACCGTATGTCCTCAAATACTTAAGCATCAATGCCTGACACCTGCTCATGTCCCTCTTAGATGCTGCACGGTGACAGGCCAGAGCCCACCAAAGAATACATACTGAACAGATCCTTGGAGTGGCCAAGCTTGGGGTCATATGTCTCCTGTGACAGATATTGGCGGGAGGAAGGAGAATCGGCTTCAGGGTTGGATGGGCCAGCCTTCTGCGTATCGACATTACACTGTGTGGTTGTGGAAGATATGTTGCTGCTTACCAAATGTGTAGAGGCCATGTCTGCTATCCAAGACAGAAATAGCTCTCGCTCTTCTGGCTTACACACACATATACATTCCAAACTTGGGCTTTTTTCCAGGAACATAGTGGATTCATGTGTCTTCTTCCTACGTGACACAGACTCAGTGCCTTCTCACGCCCAACTGACACCACCATGTATTTTGTTGATAGATTTTCAGGTGTGGATAGAACAAGCCAACCTAGCTGTCAGAGACAAAATGGTGGGGAAAATGCCCGGGTGCATGCTTTGTACCATGCAGTAGGAAATGTTTGAACTACTGCTGCTTTGCATTTGGCAAACTGCCTTTTTTTAAATGTGGACAGCAGAAGCACTAGAGGGTTAAAGAGCCTGGTGCGAGGTTTGTAGCATGCAGTAAAAATTGTTTGGACTACTGCTGCCTTTTTTTAATGTGGACAGCAGAAGCCAGGCTGCCTGTTACCCCAAAAACAGTGGTGAAAAATTACTTTCTTGAGTGTCTGCAGCTCTGAAAAGAGCTATTTTTAGGGAGTATTATGAAGCTACTAAGCGGGTTGTTTACACTGAACCTGCTGGACACTGACCCTGCTGGAATAACTCGCCCTCCCTGTAGCCTAACTCTGTACTGTCTTCAGCTCTCAAAAGAGCTATTATTTTGGTAGTATTATGCAGCTGCTGAACAGCTCCTTTCAACTGTCCCTGCTCCAATATCTCTCCCTTGCTAATCTACACTGAAGTACTATACACTAGAAGTAGCCCTGAAAAGGACTTTTGTATTAAAAATAGGCCTAACAATCTAGCTAGCAGCTGAGCGATCTCTCCCTATGCTTGTGGAATGCAGGTTCCAGATGCAATGTGGGCAAAATGGCAGCAGCAGGGCTTAAATAGACCTTATGGCGCTGGGTGGTCAGCCAATCACAGTAATGCCACAACCAAGATGTCTGCGGCATTACTATGATTGGTTAAGAAGCCCAGCATGTTTAGTGTCTGTAAAGGAAACACCAAAACTGTAGGGCAGGACATCCGAATATAGAGAGGCGAGTATACAAATACTCGCAGAATAACAAGTAATGCGAATAACGTACTATTTGTGCAAATAGTGAATAGTAACGAATACACTTTCTCATCACTATTAGTAAGCTGTAAGAGGCTGAATGAGGTTGATAGAGAAAGAAGATGAGTGGCTGATGGGGAGAGTGAAGCATCAATAGTGATGTTAAAGTACCTGTTGATGATAGTGGGGATATCACAGGATAAATAATGGGGAAGCCAAGTGGCAAAGTGATCTAGTATCTGACAGGAAGAGGCCAGAGGGCGATACACAAACACCACTTGCAGGGAAAAGTGTTTGAACAGTCTAACAGTGTGAACTTCAAAGAAAGGAAAGATAAGAAAGGGGACTAGAGGCATAACATGTAAGGCACTTTGTGATGAAAGCAGCAACCCAACACCTACACCTTGTCTGCTCTCAGGTGTGGAGGTATGTGAGAATTGTAACCCACCATGTGAGAGAGCAGCTGCAGCGGTGGTGTCTGACTGCTGGATCCAGAAGTTAAAGGGAGTTTGAAAGGAAGAAGTCTTGAATGTAGGAGAGTTTGCTGCACACTGATCGTGAGTTTCATAGGGCACAGTAAAAAAGAAATAGTAGAAGGAGAACGCTGAATATTTATATGATTTGAAGGGTTTCTTTGAGCAGTAGGATTGGAGTTGAATAAACTAATGAGAGCACTGCGGGGTTTAGAGAGACATAACCAGCTAGAAGGAGAAGGAGGAGAAGTAGCAAATGGTGTAAGGATTTGTGTATTTTGTGTGCCATGTGGTGGTGGTGGTGGTGAACAGTATGGAGTGTTTGAGAAATGTTAAAAGGGCCTCAGAGTTGTACAAGGAAGATAGTAGAATAGAGGGGCTTATGTGACTAATTATGACATTAAATAGTGATTGCACATTTTTAAGAAGCAATAGCCATACTATAGGGTTTCATCAGTGTGAACAGACCTATAAGATCATGGATGTGAAGCATATAATGGCCATAGGCTACTATTATATGAATTGCTATCACATAAGTGTAGAACAGATGGCCTTGCATGCTGGTGACCCTCTACAATAATAAAAGTTTGCACTCTCAAAAATGTAAAGTTCTCTTAAACTGATGTTTTAAGGACATTGCAAGCTTCCTGGACTTTCCATTTGCTGCCACATCTGGCTCTGTTTCCAAAATTCAGACCCTGTAGGTGCAAAACACCTGCAAGCTGCAAGAAGCTTAAAAAAAATCAAAAACATTCCCAAACATTCATCATCTACTACAAGGCGGTGGACTTAATGGCTGAGGACACTCCTAACGGAAAGTTAGGTGTAGTCCCCAGCCAATGGGTCGTCCAGCAACCATTTTGGCCCCAAATAAACAGGTAACGTTTTAGGGACAATTTAAATTTCAAACTTTTTCTCAAACTTAGCCGCGATCGCTAACTTTTAGTGAAAACGTTCGGGTTTCTGATCACTGAACCGAATCAGCCATGTTCTTGTCAAATTTGAAATTGACAAACATCTTTGGGGAAGTTCGCTCAGCACTAGATCTGAGGGTCATCAGGATATATATAAGCACTGGAAACCCTGTGACTTTGTGTTTTCCCAGGCCGAGGGTGCAGATGATGAAGAGTAGGGGGTCCTAGGACAGAGCCTTACGGGACTCTGACACAGAGAGAGAGCAGGATGAGAATGTAGTGCAAGAGTGTGAGACACTAAATGTGCTGTCAGAAACGTATGAGGAGATCCAGGATAGGACAAGGTCTTTGACACCAAAGCAGAAGAGGATCTATATTAGGAGGGAGTGGTCAACTGTGTGTAAAGTAGAAGACAAGTCTAGAAGTAGGAGTATAGAGAATTGTTTGTTTGCTTTGGCTGTAAGCAAGTTGTTAGTAATTTTAGTCAGGGCAATTTTGGCGGCGGAAATCATATTTTAGGTGTTTAAAGAGAAAGTTTGATGAGAAGTGGGAGGAAGGTTAAGCATGGACATGCTGCTCAAGTAGTTTGGAAACAAATAGGAGCAGTGATATGGGGCAATAGTTGGGCATAGCAAGGTTTGGCTTTCTGAGGATAGGTATGATCGTAATATGTTTGAAAGCAGAAAGGAATGTATGAGAAGTTAGTGATTGATTGAAGAGGTGGGTTAGCACGGGGATAAGCATGGTGTTGAAGTTGAGGTGGAGGTGGGATGGGATGAGGTCGAGAGCACATGTGGTGAGGTGAGATTTAGAGAGGATATGAGTAGAGATGGGCGAACACCTGAGTGTCCAAATTAATTTTGGTTTGCTGAATATGGGTTTGAAGAATTGTTTGGCAAGCAGCTTAACCTACCGAACCCAATTGAAAACAATGGCAGGTAACTTGAAACACATAGTAAACATCTTCAAAGTCATCCAATAGCTGTCAAACACACACACAGATCATCTTACTAGTCTTTCGCTGCTTGCTTGCTTCTGGGTCTACATTCCCTCTCACTTACTTCTGGTCCCATCCATGAAGCTTCATGCATATTCACTTCACTGATCAGCAACAGTCAATCACAGATGCTCGTGCTCTGTGAAAGCATCAGAGATAGGCTGTTGCAATCAGACTGCATTTCCACAAACTGGACCATGCCTGTGCTTGCTTGTCATACACATAAGTGTATGGCAACAAACCTGTTGTCACAGTGTGTGAAAACCAAGGAACAAAAAATTGTGCATTTTTAATTGACAGCCTAGGTAAAACTAGGCAACTAATGGCTGGTATTCTTAGTGGGGTGAGGGAGTTATTGGACTCTCCCAAGCTATAGAATAGCAGCATGCAACCGCCCAAGAGATTGGCACATTCATAGAAGCACCAATTCCTAGCACTTCAAACAGCTCTTCGGGTACCTTTACACGCCGCTACGACAGGATGGATACAACCCGCTACTTCACGTGCACGAGCACGCCCAAACGGTTACAAACGGGAAACGCACCACCTTTACACGCCGCCACAAGGTGCGCTACGCTACGTTACATCTATAGCTAGCTACATCGCCGGGTGTCTCAAGTAGCCATCTGTAGCGTACCTTACCTCATTTACACACCGCTACAACAAGCTAATATGGGCGGACCTGGTGCAGCAGGGACAGCACATAGGCGTGCCACCATTGTGGATTACGAGACGCCGTACGCTGATAGGACGAAGCAGGAACATCATGATTGGCCAGGCATCGCAGGAGGCTGTTTAATACATGACGCTCGAGCAATTGTGTAGTGTGACTGGTCAGCTCCTTAAATATGCCTCCCTATGCAGCGACAACCAATCGTAACGCAGGAGCTTCCACCAATGATCGCTGATGGGGCGCGGTAACCCGGAGCCTGTGTCACGCCCCAGCTACATACCAGGTACATCGCCTGGTGTATAGACATCCCTTCTGTAGCCTCTTTACACGCCGATACAGCTTGCTACAATTGGCTTTGTAGCCATCTGTTTTCAAGCAGTGCTCGGAAACAGATGTATCTGTTGCCGGCTGTCACGTCCCGTCTTCACACGCCGCTACTACGGGCTATATTGACGCTACAAGCTACATTTGTAGCCTGTAGCGGGTTGTATCCATCCTGTCGTAGCGGCATGTAAAGGTACCCTTCCAGTTGCTATGTAGCGGTGGCCAATTGGGTAATATGGGATTAATGCTAGCTTTGTATTGCCAGCTGGCATTAAGCCCGAAATGTTTAATGTCGGGCCAAGTTAGACCAGCCATTAAGAATTTCAAGTAAATATTAAAGAAAACACATCACAGAGAGAAAGCATTTTTTTTAGAAAGAAAAACACAAACACGTATCTGGACTCCATCCTTATTACTACCTCATACATATACTCTATCCTCTGCGACATCTTCATGATTGCAAGCTGAGTGTGAAGAGCACAGTGTCCTGTCACCGCAGAGTCCAAACATTAAATGAATGAGCTGCTACCTCCGGTCTGGTAAGTGGTGACTACTGAGGTCACCGTTCAGGTAACCAGGGTGGCTGCTAACCATAGCGAGTACTATGGTTACCTGAGCTGTCCTCGGGTGACCTCAGGAGTCACCCTTACCGGACCAGAGCTGGCGGCTCATTCCTTCAATGTTTGGAGACTGTGGTGACAGGACATTGTGATCTTAACCGCAGCCTGCAATCAGGAAGACGTCGCAGAGGATTGAGCATAAGTATGAGGGAGTAATAAAGATAAGGTCCAGATATGTGTTTGTGTTTTTATTTCTAATAAAGTGTTTTCACACCAAAACACTAATTAAAAACAATATGGGTCCAGACCCACATTGTTTTAACTGCTTGTTATTGGTGTTTGTGTGTTTTTAGTAAATAGCCATAGATATATCCTATCCGCTCCACCAATCTCAAATGCATCACAAATAATGGTTGGTGGCCACTTATGCTGCTCCTATCTGTTCCCCATCTCCTCAAGTTGACTATTTCATCATTACATATAAGCACCTGTACTTTGTGTCACCCCCACCTCATTATTAGATTGTAAGCTCTTATGAGTAGGAATGTCATTAATTTGCTTTAATTATTGCATTATGCTTTGTATTGTATTTTGTATTGTATTATATTTTCTGATAACTGTCTCTTACGATTGTTCGAATATGAACCTCTGGATTGTGAAGCGCTGCGGAATATGTTGATGTTATATAAAGATTTTTATTATTATATATGTAATAAAGTTGTCATTTTTTAATATTATTTCTGTGTGTGCATTTGTACATGCAGAGTCTTTTTCTATTTTGATGCTCTTGACCTTGCATTATGTGGCACCCTCTTTTGACTTTTTGTTATACAATCCCCCCTCCTGTATAAATATTCTTTAGTATTTACTTGAAATTCTGGCCGGGTGTAACATTATCCCACATTAAGAACTTCAGGCTTAATGCCAGCTGGCAATACAAAGCTGCCAATAACTCCTTATTACCCAGTTTGTCACCATTACATGCCAACTGGAAAAGGCGGGAAACATACCAGGAATTGGAGCTTCTTGTGAATTTGCCCTTTTCTGGGGTGGCTGCGGGATACTATTCTATAGCGTGGAGGGGGGGGGGATAATGATGGGCCCTCACCCTGCTGAGAGTACCAACCCACAGCTGCCTAGTTTAGCCTTTGTTGAAAATTAAAAATAGGTTGGAGCCCAACACTATTTTTTTCCGTTTTCTATTTATGTCATGTGAGGTTACACAGCCGGCATAACACAGCAGGGAATCCCACTGTGGCCCCACTATGTTGTTTGATGATTTTTGCAGCAGATTTAAAAAAAGCTGCATGTCTAACCTGAAGCCAGTAAAGTCTAGGAGAATTCTGAAGTGCAGTGCCAATGTGTTTTTTTAATTGCAGATTTGCTGCAGATTTTGGGCAGAAAAAAAAAACCTGAACCACATGTGCAAGGAAACAAAAAAGTTATATGGGCACAGCACTTCTGACTTGTCCTACACTTTGCTTGCCTCAGGATAGACATGCAGATTTTGATGCAGATTCCCACCCTGCGTAAAAGATAATCAAACAACACACTGTAGGGCAAAGGGAGAGCTGCAGTTGTGGCGAAAGGGCTCAAGGATTCCTCTTGACCCACGCTACTTCCACAGAGACGTCTAGGGCAGGGGTGGCAAACTACAGTTCTCAAGGTCTGAAAACAGTGCATGTTTTATGGATTTCTTTAGCATTGTACAAGTGCTAAATTGATCACCTACCTAGGTGATGAATGATTCCAGCACCTTGTACAACGTTAGGGAAATCCTGAAAACATGCACTGTTTGCGGCCCTTGAGAACTACAGTTGGCCAGCCCTGTTTTACTGGAGTGGGTGTCTTTCAGTTCTATAACTCACACTTTCAGGCCAGAGATCTGTGACTTGTTCACAAGTCTCTGTAGGGCAGTATCAAAGCATATGTTTGCAGAAACAGTCCAGCACACAAGGAGTGAAATAAAAAACATTACTATATACACAGACTATATGTCTCAAACAAAAAACGTAACAATATCTAATATATAATTGCCGTAGGCACTTCCGTGTCGGACCCCGCAAAAGACCGTGGCTTTGTCACTCTGTGATGTCACCACGAGCGAAGCATTGCCCGCGTAGCGGGCATTGCGACCTCTCGCCGCTGTCAGCACACCCCCCCAACCCCTGTCACCACACAGCCCCCATATGTCCTCACCCCCCCCCCCATATGTCCGCACACCCCCGCTCCGATCCCGCTCCGGAGCCGCTCCTGTAACCACACTCCCCGATGTCCACACACACCCCCCCCCCGCTGTCACCACACACCCCCCATATGTCCGCATCCCATATGTCCGCCATCACAATACTCGCGGCAGATGCGGTGAAAAAAACACATCTGCCGCGTTTGACGCATAACCGTTACACTTGCGGCGCGGATGCGGTAATCCCCATAGAAAGTATAGGGGGACTTGCGGCATAGCATAATTATTAGCATTAATAGCATTATTATTAGCACTAATAGCATTATTAATAGCAGTATTAGCATTAATAATAGCATTAATAGCATTATTAATAGCATTAATAGCATGATTATTAGCCTTAATAGTATTAATAATATAATTAATAGCATTATTATTAGCATTATTAGCATTAATATTAGCATTAATAACATAATTAGTAGCATTTATAGAATTATTATTAGCAGTAATAGCATTAATAGCATTAATATTACCATTAATATCATTAATATTAGCATTAATAGCATTAATAGCATAATTAATAGCATTAATAGCATTATTAATAGCAATAATAGCATCGGGTGTCTAGGATATTTTTAATTTTTTTTTAAGATTTTCGCGGCCGCACTTGCCGCAAGTGCAAAACCGCACTTGCCGCACCTGCCGCAAGTCCCCCTATACTTTCTATGGAGATTACCGCAACCACGCCGCAAGTGTAACCGCATCTGCCGCGTTTGCCGCATAACCGTTACACTTGCGGCGCGGTTGCGGTAATCCCCATAGAAAGTATAGGGGGACTTGCGGCAGGTGCGGCGGCTCAGGCAGCGACTCGCAATGGCCTCGCGGCCATTGCTCGCTCTACATGAGCGGTAAATCGCTAACTTGGCCAGCAATCCCCATAGAAAGTATAGGGGGACTTGCGGCAGGTGCGGCGGCTCAGGAGCGGCTACATGAGCGGTAAATCGCTAACTTGGCCAGCGACTCGCAATGGCCTCGCGGCCATTGCTCGCGCTACCTCAGCGGTAAATCGCTAACTTTGTGGCCGAGCCTCTGGTTCGATTTTCGGCCAGCGACTCGCAATGGCCGCTTCGCGGCCATTGCTCGCGCGTGGTGACGTCACAGAGTGACAAAGCCACGGTCTTTTTCGGGGTCCGACACGGAAGTGCCTACGGCAATTATATAGTAGATAGATAGATATATATAGATATATAGATATAGATTAATATATATATATATATATATATATATATATATATAGATGTCATATTATATATATGTATATGATTAGTATATATATATATATATATATATATATATATATATATATATATTGTATATTAATCTATATATATATATATATATATATATATATATATATATATATATATATATATATATATATATATATATATATAAAGGCGTAAGGGCATCTTGACGCGATTGGTGGGCTGACACAAACTGGCTGATACACACATTAGTACTGTTAATTCATCAGTTCAAACGATTGACACATTAAGAAGTATTGCTACTTTGTGTTCTAAGACCCTTACAACATAATAGTTCAATTTTCCTTAAATGATATCAACCATACAAATATATGTAGTTGGTGTAAAGATGTCATTGGATAATTGGATTATTATTTGAAAATCTTAAAAAAAATTTAAAAATATTCTAGACACCCGATGCATTTGCATCGGGCTCACAGCTAGTACATAGTATATGCAGATAATTAACAAAAACACATGCCTTGGTCAAGGACAACAAAAAAACTGGAAATAAAACAAGTCCCAAAGGTCATTGTTTGGCCAAAATGCCAAGTAAGGGACAGGTCACTGTCTCACAGACCCACCAAAATGCCTTTAGAAAGGTGCTATCTTTTACTGCATTTTTATACATGGCTTAGGTCTTTGGCGCAGTTTCTGATGGTAGTCTGCTGCTAGGTGGTCTTGGCGGGGTTTCGTGGGCCACTCCTCTAGGCACATTCTCTTCAACCACCTGCCCCCCCAGCACACTCCATCATTGACACAACTGGAAAAGATGATGGAGGAACTAAGGGACAACCACCTCCTCTAGGACAGACAGGACCAGAAGTATTTTTGGGAACATGTCCATGCCCTGAGGGTTCGAGTGTATCTGGCTGGCCAACAAAGAGACATTTTGGCCTCACTCAACGCTAACTTCTCTCCAGGTCAGCCTCCACCTGCCACAGCGCAAATTGGGCAGCAGTGCCAACCCTGCCTACGCAGAAACCACCCCTTCATGCCCAACACCTTCAAGAATGTGCATTCTTCCCCAACAAAGATGGTACACAGTCTTTGGGGAAGATTGTCACACTGCAGGACGGCGTGGTTGACATAGCACCAATTGGGGGTTAGGTGTTGTCCCCAGCCAACGGGTCTTCCAGCAAGCGTTTGGCTCCAAATAAACCGGTAAACTTTTAGGGCCTTTTTAAATTCCAAGCTTTTTCCTGAACAAATCCGCAGTCGCCGACTTTCGGAGAAAGTGTTTTGGGTTTTGGGTTTCCCACCACCAAACCGACTTAGCCATGTTCTTGACGAATTTGAAATTGGCGAATATGTTCAATCATTGTTTGCTCATCTCTAGAGATGAGTAAGCTCTCCTTCAGTGTTAGAGTGGGAGGTTATTTGGGAAGGGGAGTGGTCTGCTATACAGAGAGGTTGTGGTGGTGGAACAATAAAAGCTTGCCTTCTTTGGTCACACTTATTTTTGAAGTGTGTGGCAAAATCCTCAGCAGAGATGTAGGTCGGAAAATACTGATCAGCTATTTGAAGGTGAAGGATAAGGAATATACAAGAATTATAAAGTAGGTCTGTTGTTTAGCATTGGCGAGGGCTGATTTGAACACGAGTGTTGCTTGTTTGAGTGCAGGAAGTCATCTTGGAAGTGTGTATTCTTACAGCGCTGCAATGCAACCCTGGAAAACTGCCAAAGTATTTTGTTAAGATTATTGTGCCAGGGTTGTTTATTTCTTTATTATAATTTGCCATGCACTAGAGGGGTGACTGTGTCAATAGCTGATGTGAGGGTAGCATTGCAGAAAGCAGTGGTGCTGTCCGTTTCATGGAGTAAAGATATGGAGAACAAAGGTAGAATAGAGACAGAGAGTTTGTGGATGTCAAGATGTGTGAGGTTTCTGCAAGGGTGTGCTAGTTTCTGGACGTGGGTCAAAAGTGATGAGGACAAGGATGAGAAAGTGAGTAGGTTGTGGTCCGATAAGGGGAGAGGGGAGGTTATGAGTAGTGATGAGCGAATATGCTCTGCGCTGCTCGGTACTCGCACGAGTATCACTGTACTCGGGCTACTCGGCGAGCACCGAGTAATCTCGCGATACTCGTGCTGTGCTCGTGGTCCTCATCCCTGCATGTTGGCGCTCTTTACAGAGCCAGTCCACATGCAGGGATTGGCTGGCAGACCACTGCAATGCCACAGCCCTGTTAGTTGTGGCATTGCAGTGATTGGCCGGCCTGCACAGCGTGACCGAGCCTTTATAAGACCCGGCCGCGCTGTGCTCTGCACACAGCCATCCAGACAGTGAGTGTAGGGAGTTTGTCTGCTGCTGCTTAGGGACAGATTTGCGGCCCTCATAGGTAGATCCGGAACAGGGCTGCAAACTGCTGCTGACCACAACAGTCCTTCTCAGGACTAATCTAGGAGGATATAGGCAGGGTGATCCAGATCGGAATCCAAGCTTTTCTGTGACCATTACAGTCACCAGACTGTTGTACTTACTAGCTTGATACAGGTTAGGGACTAAAATCCTACTCTCCTGTGACCTCAACAGTCACCAGACTGTTGTACTTACTACCTTGATACAGGTTAGGGACTAAAATCCTACTCTCCTGTGACCATTACAGTCACCAGACAGTTGTACTTACTACCTTGATACAGGTTAGGGACTAAAATCCTACTCTCCTGTGACCATAACAGTCACCAGACTGTTGTACTTACTACCTTGATACAGGTTAGGGACTAAAACCCTACTCTCCTGTGACCTCAACAGTCACCAGTCTGTTGTACTTACTACCTTGATACAGGTTAGGGACTAAAATCCTACTCTCCTGTGACCTCAACAGTCACCAGACTGTTGTACTTACTACCTTGATACAGGTTAGGGACTAAAATCCTACTCTCCTGTGACCATTACAGTCACCAGACTGTTGTACTTACTACCTTGATACAGGTTAGGGACTAAAATTCTACTCTCCTGTGATCTGAACAGTTACCAGACTGTTGTACTTACTACCTTGATACAGGTTAGGGACTAAAATCCTACTCTCCTGCGACCTCAACAGTCACCAGACTGTTGTACTTACTACCTTGATACAGGTTAGGGACTAAAATCTTACTCTCCTGTGACCATAACAGTCACCAGACTGTTGTACTTACTACCTTGATACAGGTTAGGGACTAAAATCCTACTCTCCTGTGACCATTACAGTCACCAGACTGTTGTACTTACTACCTTGATACAGGTTAGGGACTAAAATCCTACTCTCCTGTGATCTGAACAGTTACCAGACTGTTGTACTTACTACCTAGATACAGGTTAGGGACTAAAATCCTACTCTCCTGTGACCATTACAGTTACCAGACTGTTGTACTTACTACCTTGATACAGGTTAGGGACTAAAATCCTTCTCTCCTGTGACCATAACAGTCACCAGACTGTTGTACTTACTACCTTGATACAGGTTAGGGACTAAAATCCTACTCTCCTGTGACCACTACAGTCACCAGACTGTTGTACTTACTACCTTGATACAGGTTAGGGACTAAAATCCTACTCTCCTGTGATCTGAACAGTTACCAGACTGTTGTCGCTATATACAGGCAAAATGTGCAAGGGCGTTGGCAAGGAACAAGGAAGTGAACGTGATGGTGGTGCAGGCAGAGGCCGGTGTCGTGTGCAAGCACTAATTTCGCAACAACAAAGGGGCACATCTACTCACTCACACGTCCTGTGCCAAATTCTTGGGGCCCGCTGCAGTACACCGCTCTTGAACCAAGACCAGTGTCAACAGGTTGTTACTTGGATAGCGGATAATGCTTCAAGTCAGATTGGCACCTCCACAAACACCCTGTCTTCCACACGGTCAAGTGTCAGTAGCCGTGATACTGCACCGCACATTTCCCAACCTGATCCTCCTTCCTACCACCAGGCCGAGTACACGTCCACGGACATTACTGATCCCACACTTGGACACTCGGAAGTCCAGAAGTGTGTACCCATGGGTGAGTGGAGGTACATGGCAAATTGCCATAACAAAATTTAAATTCCGCTGTCATTTGTGTGTGGTGTGGTGAAGTCTGGCCCAATCCAACCCTTCTTTACCTTGATTAGAGTCAGCCTGTCAGCATTTTCAGTTGACAGGCGGGTGCGTTTATCAGTAATGATTCCACCTGCGGCACTAAAAACACGCTAGCGGCAGGGCAGGCCAGGACTTCCAAGGCGCAGAGAGCCAATTCATGCCACGTGTCCAGCTTGGAGACCCAATAATTGTAAGGCACAGAGGAATCTCGCAGTACAGTTGTTCAATCTGCAAGGTACTCCTTCAGCATCTGGCCAAACTTAGCATTTCTTGTGGCACTACCCCGCACCTCACGGGCTGTGGTACGTGAGGGGCTGAGAAAACTGTCCCACATCGTAAAGACTTTTCCCCTACCTCTGGCGGATTGGACTTGTGCCCCTCTCGGTCGTATGCCTTGTTTGTCCACCGATTCCTGACCTATGCCGCTAGCGTTTTGTGAGGGGAATGCTTTGCCTACTTCCGTTACTATGGCCTTCTGGAACTGCTGCATTTTGGCTGACCTCTCCGCCTCAGGAATGAGAGACATAAAGTTCTCCTTGTAGCGTGGGTCTAAGAGTGTTGCCAACCAGTACTGAATGTCGGCAAAGATGTTCTGAACGCGAGGGTCACGAGCCAGGCAGCTTACCATAAAGTCAGCCATGTGCGCCAGACTCTTAACAGCCATCACTTCAGTATCCTGACCAACACGATGACTGAACATGCTGTCCTCCTCCTCCTCCTCCTCCTCCTCATCTCCCCTGTCCTCTGGCCAGCCACGCTGAATCGAGGGTATGACTGGTGTGCATGTCATATCCTCAATTTGGCCAGAGAGTTGTTCCATGTCTTCATCCTCCTCCTCCTCGTCATAGTTCTCCACTGCACATTGTGATGACATGAGGCTGGGCTGTGTGTTATCAACCACACCCACTACAGTTTCTTTCTCCAAGTCATCGTGCTCCGCCTGCAATGTATCTTCTTTGTTTTTCAGCAGAGACCGTTTTAGAAGGCAGCGTAGCGGTATGGTGACGCTAATAATTGCATCATCGCCGCTCACCATCTTGGTGGAGTCCTCAAAGTTTTGGAGGACGGTACATAGGTCGGACATCCATCTCCACTCCGGAGGTGTTATGTGTGGAGTTTGACCCATTTCCCGACAGCTTAGGTGATGCAGGTAGTCAACAACTGCCCTCTTCTGCTCACATATCCTGACCAACATGTGCAGAGTTGAATTCCAACGCGTGGGGACATCACACACCAGTCTGTGGGCCGGAAGACGCAAACGGCGCTGAAAGCTGGCAAGGCCGGCTGAAGCAGCAGATGACTTGCGAAAATGTGCAGACAGGCGGCAAACTTTTACCAGCAGATCAGACAGCTCTGGGTATGATGTAAGAAACCGCTGAACCACCAGGTTGAGCACATGGGACACGCATGGAACATGCGTCAGCTGGCCTCGCCTCAAAGCTGCCACCAGGTTCTGGCCATTGTCACACACGACCTTTCCTGGCTTTAGGTTCAGAGGTGTCAGCCAGTGATCTGCCTGCTGTTTCAGAGCTCTCCACACCTCTTCTGCATTGTGGGGTTTGTGACCTATGCAGACTAGCTTCAGCACAGCCTGTTGCCGCTTCGCAGAGGCAGTGCTGCAGTGCTTCCAGCTTGTGACTGGTGTGGAGGGTACAGTGGATGAGGATGCGCAGGAGGAGGAGGAAGAGGCTGAGGAGCATGACATTCTGGAGCTGTAGAGTGTCGGTGAAACCCTGACAGAGGTAGGGCCTCCAATCCTTGGTGTGGGAAGGACGTGTTCCGTCCCTTGCTCAGACTGGGTCCCAGCTTCCACAATATTAACCCAGTGTGCCGTCAAGGAGATGTAGCAGCCTTGCCCACAAGCACTTGTCCACGTGTCTGTGGTTAGGTGGACTTTGGCTGAAACAGCGTTGTTCAGGGCACGTGTGATGCTTTGGGACACGTGGTTATGCAATGCGGGGACGGCACATCTGGAGAAATAGTGGCGGCTGGGGACCGAGTAACGTGGGACAGCAACCGCCATCAGGTCGCGGAATGCTTCCGTCTCCACCAGCTGGAAAGGCAACATTTCTAGTGCGAAATGTGAGAATTTAGGACTGTGGCATGTGGGGCGTTGGCAGCGTATTTGCGCCTGCGTTCAAAGGTTTGCTAAATGGATAATTGAACGCTGCGCTGGGACAAGGACGTGCTTGATGGTGGTGTTATTTGTGCGTGGGCAACTTCAGGTGCAGGGCCGGAGGCTTGTTCGCGGCCAGCATGGACAGGGGATTGGCTCGCACGCACAACACGCGAAGCAGTGACATCAGCAAGCACCGCTCCTCTATTCTGTTGTACTTCCCACAAAGTCGGGTGCTTGGCTGACATGTGCCTGATCATGCTGGTGGTGGTCAGGCTGTTAGTTTTCGTACCCCTGCTGCTGCTGGCATTGCAGGTGTTGCAAATGGCCTTTTTAGAGTCATCTTGAGCCAACTTAAAAAACTGCCAGACTCGGGAAGACCTAACATTTGCACAGACACCTTGTGTCGTGTTGTTGTTCCGGGGAACGGTTGCCTGCCTTCTGCCTGCGGACACGACCCTGCTTCGTACTGCCTGTTGGGATGCTACGCCTCCCTCCCCCTGTGCACTGCTGTCCTCGCTCTGCATATCCTCCTGCCAGGTTGGGTCAGCTACTGGATCATCCACCACGTCTTCCTCTTCCTTGGCTCGCTGGACTGCTCCTCCTTCTCCTCATGTGCCACCATGATGACCATTACAATAGTTAGGCTGTTGTTTCAGGTATGCCCCCAGTGGTAAATTTTTACGCCCATTCTTTTAGAATGGGCATTACAACGACAGGATACCCGCTCCTTTTCAATGGGAAAAATGTTTTGAGGCCCACTTGCACGTCTCTATCCAGGGACAATGTGGAGCCTCCCAATTTTTGGCTGCCCTGCCAAAGGGCTATACTACAATACACCCACTTCAGGTTTACAGGCCCTCATGCACGTCTCTATCCAGGGGCATTGGTGAACCTCCTAATTTTGGACTGCCCTGGCAAAGGAAAATACTACAATAGACCCAGTTCCTCAAAATGGGCACATTATGTCAAGACAGGGCTTCATGTACGTCTCTTCTCAGGGTCATCGGAGTGCCGCACAATGTTTTCACGTAAAATCTTTCATGTAATCACAAAAAGTAACATACACCAGCTGTATCTCACTATTGGGTATGTGCCCTTAACATTACCACCCTAAATATTCATTTTGGTGTCATTTTGGAAGGTTTTCTGGTGACTCCGTAAAATTGGCGTGAAACTCAGACAAGATTGTTCACAGCTGTGACTTTTGAGTGAGAAATGCTTCCAGGGGTCTTGCCCATGGTGTTGCCATGTCATTTAAGCACTCTTCTGAGACTTTTGTGACATTTTTAGGGTTTCTACATGCTGCCGGCAGTCATTTCATAAAAATACTCAGGTCTCCCATAGGAGTACACGAGTATCTCGGGATGCTCGGCCCGAGCTTAGAGCACCCGAGCATTTTAGTACTCGCTCATCGATTACCGCATAACCTCGACACTTGCGGCACAGTTGCGGCAAGCCCCATGCAATGTCTATGGGGCTTGTGGCAAGTGCGGTTTCGGCACTTGCGGCAGGTGCGGCCGCGAAAAAAACCTCTTGATGAAGCAATCGTGATAACAAGAAAACCAAGCGAAACGTACGTCAGGAGTCTGGTACTAAGGGGGTCCCCTCCTTCCTGCACTACAGGCACTTTTGGTATGGAAATGGACTTATAACCTTTATGGACTGATCAGCTCATTAGTTGAGCAGCAATCATATGGGGCTGTTATTTCACAGTATAGCCTGTCTGCAATAGCGTGATTATTTAATGGCTTATCTGTGATTTCCCTAAACAAGGGTGTATTAAATGTTTTCCCATGAATTGTATTGATTGTCAATCCAACTGTGCAATATATCCTACTGTACCTTGGTGCTAGTGTATTTGTAATAATGGCACTTCATGTCTCTTGTATCCTAGTATTTACTATGTCTCTACAAACCTAAATAAATCAAGTATTTATATGCAAAGTATTGTAGCAAGATGCTCTAATTTTTCTCCTATTTATTGTATGTATTAAATATAGAGCTGCTGAGCTCCACTGGTATTTACCAGTATCTCCATTATCTAATCTATATGGAACTGTATCAAATGTAGCTTGCAGCGGCAATGTACCCCGTAGTAGCGGCGTGTGAAGACGGTAGGAGGCACCCGGCAGTAGATGCATCTGTTTCCGAGCACTGCCCGGAAACAGGTGGCTACACAGGCGATTGTAGCGAGCTGTATCGGCGTGTAAAGAAGGAACAGAAGGGTTGTTTCTACACCATGCTATGTACCTGGTATGTAGCTGGGGCGTGACACAGGCTCCGGGTTACCGCGCCCCATCAGCGATCATTGGAGGAAGCTCCTGCATTACGATTGGTAGTCGCTGCATAGAGAGGCATATTTAAGGAGCTGACCAGTCACACTACACAATTGCTCGAGCGTCATGTATTAGTCAGCCTCCTGCGATGCCTGGCCAATCATGATGTCCTTGCTTTGTCCTATCAGCGTACGGACGTCTCGTAATCCACAATTGTGGCACGCCTATGTGTTGTCCCTGCTGCACCAGGTCCGCCCATATTAACTTGTTGTAGCAGTGTGTAAATGAGGTAAGGTGAGCTACAGAAGGTGACTTGTGGCACCCGGCGGTGTATCCAGAGATAGATGTAACGTAGCGCACCTTGTTGCGGCGTGTAAAGGTGGTGCGTTTACCGTTTGCAACCGTTTGTGCGTGCTCGTGCACGTGAAGTAGCTGGTTGTATCCACCCGTCAGTAGCGGCATGTAAAGGTACCCTTAGGGCCCCTTTACACGCGGCTACATTTCTTGGGTGGCTACAGGTAACTTACTGGTTGCAGTGAAATCATGGAGACAAGGTTCTATCTTGTTGCTGTGTACAAATGGAATAATCTCTCCATGATTTCACTGCAACCAGTAAGTTACCTGTAGCCACCCTAGAAATGTAGCCGCGTGTAAAGGGGCCCTTAGACTGCCTGGAGATGAATCCATTTCCCTGTCTGACACGGCCGTTTCATTTGGATTTAATATGTATTAATGAGAGCTATTTATTTTCTTGTACAGGTGTGTCTGTGGTAGGAAGAGGAGACGTGTTTAAATCGGCTTGGAAATGTATCCATTTTTGGGGGGATAAACAGGATATTAAATTCCATCACATTAACCATCATATGTCCTGAACGTTAATAGAACGTTTTTTAACCTGCTACATGGTGTTCTGCAATTTCTGTGCTCAAAGGGGTTATTAAAATGTTTAATTTTTGTCTTAGTGATGGGATTTCTCATAGCCATCTGCTCCGTTATACCATTCCCTGGCTTTCAGAAGTACTTCTCAGGCACTCGGAGAAACGTGGATGTCATGGAAACACAAGGTACTCAGTTTTGTTAGTGAAACTGTGGCTGATAATAAAAAAAATGACATGCTTACAGGAATAGAAGAGGAGGCTGTGGAGGAGCCTAGAATCACCGAGTGTGGAGTAATGCAAAAAACACAGAAACGTGGAGATGATTGACAAGCAGGCATGTGTATTATTGGATGGAACTCGCACATAGCAGAAGTGCTGTATACTATTATTAATTTGGAGCAGTACTGAATGATAATTGATAAATGAATGGACGATAAATGTCTGTGCTGCTGCTGTCATATATCCTGATTTCACCCTGAAAAGATTTGATTTGGAATGTGTATCTAAATTCCACATGAACATAACTAGTCTTTTACTGTATTTGCCAGGGAAAATGTCACGTAAGATAGGAGTTATTGACTTAGAAAATTGTTTCCCTTTAAAAAATGCCAGGTAAAATATTGGTCACTATGGTAACTGACATGGGCATCTTAGCTTTAAAGTGCATCTGTCATGAGACAGGGACGCTATTAAGATTCCTATCTGCAGGATAACTTCGACTTAGCCTGAATGTCTCCTTTCTAACTTGAAATAAGACAAAGTGCCAGTGATCCTCGCTGCTGAAAGGAAGACCCAGGACCCGAGAAGTCTGGTCCAATGGTGTTACTTTATTCCGACGCGTTTCAGAGCAGCCTCTGCTCCTTCCTCAGGGATCATCCTTTCTAACTTTTCAGCCATAATGCTCTTCTAGCTGTGTTGGAAAGAGCCGAAGCTTTAGTTGATAGCCTGAAACCATCTGCTGACGCATCAGCCATGAAGGCTGTAGCTCCCTGCAATAAGGGAAGGGAAGCCAAGATGGTATGTTGAGGGGAACCATCTTTTAAATTATCTTCCAACTGTTGGAGCCAGACCAACATTGATATTTGCCATACATGTTCCCTCAATGGCTGGTCTAAAAATGCTTGTGTTGGACTCTCTGTTGTTCCATAGGAAACTATCTGCCTTCCTATTGATCGTGAAAGGAACCCAGGTCCTCAAATGGTAAGGCCGACATCCGAGATTACAGTACTTGCCTATTGCCACATCAATTTTGGGGCACTTATCCCATAAGAAGCAGCTTCATCAAAGGGTTACAATTTTGTCAGACCCATTGTTGATCAACTGATTCACATCCCCTGAATGAAAATAGGATTTTCCCCCTGTGGAGCTCTCATCTGAGGAGGAGGAAGTGGAGGAGGAATTAGAAGAAGATGAACAAGCCCCTGATTCTCGTTTGGACCTATGAGCCCTGTGCTGAGCCTGAAGAGGAAGCCTTCCGCTTCTTCTTATGCTTGTGGGACTTGGATAGGGATTTCAGCATATCCCTTTCTAACATCATGGGCTGGTAAATAGAAGCAAAATCAGGGTTTCTTCCACAATAGTCTTCTTAACACATCCGTTTCACAGGTCTTTAAGGTAGTCGGTGGCTAGCGAGGACTTGCACAAAGCACAGTCATTATTCTTTTTCTTACACAGCCTTTTCTTAGGTTTGTCCTATAGAAAAGAAAAGGAGGGGTTCCCTGAGTAATTTATCTGACACATTCACAAAGATCACTCACCACACAAGA
Organism: Allobates femoralis; assembly: GCA_033576535.1. Lineage (NCBI taxonomy): Eukaryota > Metazoa > Chordata > Amphibia > Anura > Aromobatidae > Allobates > Allobates femoralis. The sequence goes on from JARQOC010000002.1 coordinate 378,412,395, forward strand.
AGTATCGGTTAAGGAGGCAGGAGCTGAGCTGCTGGTAGGTTGGCAGCTTTTTCTGAATGGTGGCTAGCCTGACTGGAAGGGCTAGGCAATGTACCATTATCTCATCGACTCATACTCAGTTGTCTGAGAGGATGCTGCTGACGCGCCCCAGGACCATAGGATACTCCGAACCTGAGCTTTGGCCCTTCTCGGGGAGTCACAGGGGTCGAGAACCGACTCCGTGACCCTGGGGATCAGTCCTTTTAAAAGGGAATCTGGGGTGTAGTGGTTTAGGGAATAGGTGTCGTGACGCCACCTGTGGTATCCGGCTATTGAGGCCAGTGGTGCGGTGCAGGACCTCCGGGGATGATGAGTGCAGCAAAGGTGATATCATTCCCCAAGTGGAGTGGAGCAGTTCCCCGGGGCAATCTGTAAAGTCTTAGGCGTTGGTAGGCCAATTGGGATGCAAGACCGAGTGCGCAGAATAACTGACAGACACGCGGAAGTAGTTTACTTTATCTTTACAGCAGCCGTAGGTAGAAGCCAGGGTACACTACACAGTTGATGTTGTGAATCCGGGTGGCCTAGAAGCAAGTTGGGGAGTTCTGAGGCCTCCCTTCTGCGCTCCTCTCTCTGCTGGTCCTGGCTGCCTGTAGCTAAGCTAGGACCCTTTTTTTCTGCTGGAAAGTCTATTACCAGTATGGCAGGCCGTTCAAGCCCTTCCTGGGTGTCCCTCCTCTGGCCACTGTCCCTGAGCTCTTCATTCTGCTGTGCCTTCAGGTGCTTTGGTGGCCTGTAGACTTGGAATCTTCTGCCCTGGGCCTAAAGCACCCTCGCAACCTCGACCCCAGGGTCTGGTTCTGGCGCGCCGCTCTGGGGCGGACCATTAACAAGCTTCACTCCCCAGGCCTACTCCTGTCTCTCCTCAGACCCTCTCCTGTGGCTCCCTAACCCTGGCTAGTGAGAATCCTCAGATGAGCCTGACACCGCTGCAGCCCGCAGGATGTCTTCACAGTCCTCCTAAGAACTGAACTAACTAACCCTGCCCCCAGGCCTGAATTTATAGGGGAGTTTCCCTGAACTCGTGTTTCAAAGCTCCCCCTTCAGGTCTGGAGTCAGAAAGGTGTTGTGTGCTGTGGGCTTACCTGGTGTGGATACCCCATCCTGCTTCCAAGCATGACCCTACCCCCTGAGAGAGGCAAGGCCATTGTAGCAACTGGACTCTTGGGTGCCACACTGCATCCCAGGTGAGCCAGTCATCTTCCATACCTGAAAGGCAAACTTGCTCATCAGTCCGGTCTGTAAGTTGCTCCTTAAAACTCCTCCAGTAATTCATGTAACCTCTTCACGCTGAGAAACGTCTGCTGCAGGGCGCCGCCATCCTGGGGGCAGTCCGCACATGCTCAGATGCTGACTTCCAGGTTGTGCTTGTGTCACTGAGTGTCACTTTTGGTTTCTCCCCTGGATCTTCGCACTGGTGTATGTGAGACAGGAAACACCACAAGAGTGCTGTGCGTGCAAATTCCTCAACAGGGTGATGTGGTGACAGAGCCTCCATGCTCCAGGTCCCCACCCCATCCCTGCATCAGCCCAGCCATGGGGGATGCTTCTGAGTCAGGTACCTGGCACTGCGATGAGTACTGCTCTTCTTACACCAGTCCCAAGCCCGATTAACAATTCTTCCACTGTATCCCCATAAGCCACATGTGGATCTTCTCTCCTCCAGGACAGGAAACTGTACTGATGCGGAGGAGAGGTACTACCCTTTTATTTTAGTGGGTTTCCTGTCCTGAAGGGGCAAGTCATGGGCACGGGGTAAAAAACTTTCAAAAACCTTCCAGAAGATGTCCCCCTCAGCTTTTTCTGAAAGAGACATATGCTCATTGTCAGGTAACGCCATATTCAACTTTACAAACAATAAATATGGCTTTATAAGGGAGGAGGTGGAGCCTACACAGTGTTCACACTAAAGGTTACAGATCATCAGTGTACATGCAGTTTACCTCACGCTAAGGGGGGCAGTACTAAGCTTGTTAGGCTGTGAGAACAACCTCCTGTTACCTCATTCATCTCTTCTGCAGTGACATCGGCTCTGTTCTGTGCTACCAGCTGATTTCTGATCTGTCTTCTCTCTACCATGATGCAAGCGCTAAACTTAGAAATTTCCTCCGCAGCGCATAGCGTTAACGCTATGCACTGCCAGGTATTGGAGCCCCATAGTAACCTGCTGTTTATCTTAGCAGCCAGCCACACACAAAGCTCCAGGAGTGCACAGGAAAATGCTGCAGACTGCATTTCCTGTGCACTGATGAAAAGTACATTGGAGTGAAGCTGCTGGCTGCGGTAAGCTTCAGGTTACTATAGCAATGCACAGGCAGGCGGCGCTTCGCGTTACCTATTGTTAACGTTATGCCTGCATGGAAATAAGTTTTTACTGAAGCGTCAGGTCAGGGCCAGACTCAAGTCTGACCCTAGCCTCATGTAGGCAAAAATAACCTGAATCCAGTGATTTATCACTTAGATTACTGGGTGCAGCAGTTTTGACACATTCATAGTTTTTAGATTTAGGCTAGGGTCACACCTGCGGTTTGTTTAACCATCCGGATCAGGTTTTATCCATCTGGATCAGGATGCTCAAAACTGGATCCGCATCCTCAGCCCATAGACTTCCATTGCAAATAGTGCAATCCGGTTACTGGATCCGGTTTTGCAGCCTGCGCTAAAAATCATGCAGGCTGCATTTTTCGGACTGGCTGCAAAACTGGATCCATTTTTTTTAACATGGGACCCTATGGGAACCGGATCCAGTACCTCAAGGTACATAAATATACTTTGCAGTACCGGATCCGGATGCGGTTTTTAAAATTGCAAAAAATCCTCATTCCAAAACTGGATGCATTAATGCATTCAGATCCGGAATGAGGGTTGCAATTTTACAGATTAAAATAAGTATGAAGGCACAGTCCAACACCGGATCCAGTAATGGATCCGTTTACTGGATTGTGCCTTACAAGTGTGACCCCAGCCTTAGCCATGCAGCAAAGCTGAAAATCCTTTCCCCACCCACATCAGACCCTGTATGTACAGAGAAGTGCTAATCCCAAAATGGGACGGAGTCGAACAACATGGCATAGGTCACTGGTCCCAGCAATGATAGTCCTAGTGATAAAACACTCAGTTTAAGTAAACGGCAACACAGGAGGTAGCATGTGACACATCATTGAATGGTGAGTTTTAACTTCTATAGCATGCTGTCTTCAGATTACATAGCAAATAAGTGCTGACTAATTGCCTTTAAAACAAAAAGCGAGATATATAAATGTAACAGCTATTTCTGCCCACCTTTCCTGTTACTGTGACTCAGTCAATGTCCCCACACTGCAGCCTATCTAGAATACAACCATGAAGGCGATAATGAGATCTTGTTAGGAGAGCTGGAAATCCTCCCTCGCTGAAATAGTGCCCTTTACTACGGACACTGCTCCCAGTTTTCCCTATAGCTTTGTGCATTAGCAAGACACACTACTGTACCTGCACTGCAGATTGCTGAAAGACTTCTGTGCAAAACCTAAAATATACACTACATTATCACACCACCTTTCAACCTTCTACCACAACACCATCTGCTACTCTAATACTGGCTCCCAAGTCACCACACGTCAGACCTGCAAAGTGGCACCCACACACAGCTATCTGGCACTGCACCAATCTATCCCAGTGTTCATATGCTCTCCGCATCATTGTCATTGCACAAAATCTAAACTGGGACTTGTTGGTAATATCCTGCCATCTAGTGGGGTTCACCAGAACAACAGCAAAAATGTATTTTATAATAAATTTGAGCACAAGAATTGATACTATTATATTTTCATATTTATTCTATTTCAAGGGTACCAGACTATACAATATTCTGGATAATGACACATTGATAGAAAAGTATGTAAAAAGTCCTGAGTACCAGCTAAAATGCCATACGCTAATTGTATATTTTTCGGTCTTGTAAAGGAATGTTCACACTCAACTTAAGCTGTAACGAATGTTACCCTCTATATTGTTACCCTCTATATTGTAGATGTTATTTTCATGGCTAAGTGCTATGTGTGCTATATTTATACTGTATATATTATTGTCCACAGCCTAGTGCACATCTGTGCTCTGGTATGTTTGGCTGCATTGCGCTGGCGCAGGTGGTAGCGCAGTGCGAGCGCAGCCTAACGCAGTTGAGCACAACTAAAGAGCATTGCATTACCATCGCCATTACCTAGTATGGGCAAGCGCATCCCAACACAACCCAGAAGCGTAAGTGTGAAGAGGGGTTGTGTCACAGCGCATGCGCTAGTCCGGACGCACCAGAAACGCGTCATGAGACATATACGGTGTGTCCGGACTAGCGCATGCACTGTGACACGATCCCTCTTCACACTTGTGCTTCTGGGTTGCATTGGGATGCGCTCGCCCACACAAGGTAACGGCGACGGTAACGCGCTGCTCTTCAGTTGCGCTCAGCTGCGTTAGGCTGCGCTTGTACTGCGCTACCACCTGCGCAAGCGCAATGCTGCATAATGCAGCTGAGCACAGATGTGAAACGGCCCTACCTTTTCCTTTATCTTACAATGCCTTGAAAGAGTATTCAGACCCTCTAAACGTTTCCACATTTTTTTTCACATTACATCCACAAACTTAAATGCAATTTTTATACATGGTTTTGAATTGTTTAAAAAATCTAAATCTTAGAATGTCTTGCAATTGTTGTCTACTCCCTTTGAGTCGATATTGGACCACTTTTCCTTGCAATTAGTCTGTTGAGGTATTGTGTCTACCAATTTTACAAATGTAAAGGCTTACATTTTTGCCCATTCTTCATTGCAAAATTGCTCTAGCTCATTGAGATTGGATGCTTTTGAGGGGAAATTTTAACCCTGTGCTTTACAGTCATTCACCAAAAAAGGCATATTTAATGTTTGTGTGTGTGTGTGTATGTCCACTATACACCCATATATGGGAACCATACTCCCATATAAGGTAATAGTATTCTGTGTCCCTCATGGTAATAGTGTCCCCTGTGCCCATACATGGTAACTGTGCCCATAAATGGTAATAGGACTGTGTCCCTCATGGCAAAAGCAGTAAATCAGATTTATGAAACTATATTAGCCCGTGCACAATAATGTGTCTCAAGCATGAAATACCAGTATACCACAGGAAGTCTCACACAGTCCCCAGTATATTGCAAAAGACCACACACAGCCCCCAATATACCGCATTATACAGGAAGAAGCTGCACACAGACCCCAGTATACTGCAGTAGGTCGGACACAGCCCCCAGTATACAGCAGGAGGCCGCACATAATCCCCAGTATACAACAGGATACCGCATTCAGCCCCCAGTATACAGGAGCCCACACACAGCCCCAGGTTTTACAGCAGGAGGCTGTACACAGCCACCAGTATGCAGCAGGAGACAACACACAGCCATCAGTATGCAGCAGGAGACAACACACAGCCATCAGTATGCAGCAGGAGACAACACACAGCCATCAGTATGCAGCAGGAGACAACACACAGCAATCAGTATGCAGCAGGAGACAACACACAGCAATCAGTATGCAGCAGGACACCTTATTACTTTGTGACATTTATGTGCAAAATATTTTTTTGTTAAATCATTCTATTTTGTTTTCACTTTTGTCTTAATATAAGGTTAGTTTATGTCATCAGCCATCAAGTGAGATACTCTGGACCTCCAAATATGGTTTACTAGATTAAAAAAGCAAGTAATCAAAGGTGCTGTGCCCATCATGCTTCTCCATGTAGAAAAGAGGCAAAAAAACTTCCATATCACGGTAGATAAGGGAAATCATTGTGATGCTCATTGATGTTAATAGGGTTATAGCAATAATTAGGAGAAAGAGGAGAACCACAAGGTTCTATTCAAATAAAAAGGTGGGTGCTCACCATGTCATGAGAACAACACATGAAAACAGCAGAATGAGACATGACATATAAGAAAGTATGGGAGCACACCTGTAATACTACAAAATATATACAAAATTTTATTGGAACAGTGTACAGACAAAAGGAAGTTAAAACCATTTAAAATTGGTAATGAAACCAGACAAGGGCACCATTATATATGACAAATGTCAGATCAAACTAATTAATTGCAGCAATTTATACATCAGCATAGACAGTCAAAAATAAATGAATAAATCAGGACCCAGCGGGGCTCAGAATTTAATGTATAGGAAACATAGGAGGTCACTCCATAGGTCAGGGGATCAAACAATCTGGAAGTGAGAGTGTATCACTCCAGTTAGGAGTATAGTCTCTCTGAGCTTTACAATGAAATACCACTATCTATGAGGATTCACAGACCTCTTACATGAATCTAACACTATATAGTCAGAGAAACAACTCAAGGTTAAAACACCCTGTTGAATAATCACATATATTTTATAGTGAGAGTATACCCTGTTGTGGACCCCTCAGTAGGGTAAATATTAACAAACAAACAATATTACCAGAGGTTCATGGTGGTACCGGGGTCTACAGTGTATACGCCTGTTAATGGGTGACCAATAAGTCCCTGATACAGTCAGTATAAGCTGTCTAATATATCTGTGAGGCTGCAATTAACAACTGGCATCACTGGTATCTATCACTTCAATATCCCCACACACAGCATATTATTGTTGCACCAGCCCTGATCATAGTATTACAAATTGCATATCACTGCTCATCAATCTACCAGGGCTGTGCTTTCCTGCTATACATGAATGCCATAAAAAGGGCTTGCATTCAGTAAGCATGTGCTGTGCACTGACTAGTTGGTCAGAAGGACAGGGGGAGAAGGGAATGAGAAGGAGAGAGATTACCAGTCTGTGACACAGGTGCCCGAGTGGGAAAGGACCCCACCGGTATCGCTGCCTCCTGTGCAGCTTCGTCAGAGGATGTGACGAAGCTGCACAGGAGGCAGCGATACCGTTGGGGTCCTTTCCCACTTGGGCACCTGTGTCACAGACTGGTAATCTCTCTCCTTCTCATTCCCTTCTCCCCCTGTCCTTCTGACCAACTAGTCAGTGCACAGCACATGCTTACTGAATGCAAGCCCTTTTTATGGCATTCATGTGTAGCAGGAAAGCACAGCCCTGGTAGATTGATGAGCAGTGATATGCAATTTGTAATACTATGATCAGGGCTGGTGCAACAATAATATGCTGTGTGTGGGGATATTGAAGTGATAGATACCAGTGATGCCAGTTGTTAATTGCAGCCTCACAGATATATTAGACAGCTTATACTGACTGTATCAGGGACTTGTTGGTCACCCATTAACAGGTGTATACACTGTAGACCCCGGTACCACCATGAACCTCTGGTAATATTGTTTGTTTGTTAATATTTACCCTACTGAGGGGTCCACAACAGGGTATACTCTCACTATAAAATATATGTGATTATTCAACAGGGTGTTTTAACCTTGAGTTGTTTCTCTGACTATATAGTGTTAGATTCATGTAAGAGGTCTGTGAATCCTCATAGATAGCGGTATTTCATTGTAAAGCTCAGAGAGACTATTCTGCTAACTGGAGTGATACACTCTCACTTCCAGATTGTTTGATCCCCTGACCTATGGAGTGACCTCCTATGCTTCCTATACATTAAATTCTGAGCCCCGCTGGGTCCTGATTTATTCATTTATTTTTGACTGTCTATGCTGATGTATAAATTGCTGCAATTAATTAGTTTGATCTGACATTTGTCATATATAATGGTGCCCTTGTCTGGTTTCATTACCAATTTTAAATGGTTTTAACTTCCTTTTGTCTGTACACTGTTCCAATAAAATTTTGTATATATTTTGTAGTATTACAGGTGTGCTCCCATACTTTCTTATATGTCATGTCTCTTTCTGCAATAGGGTTATAGCATGGAAGAGAAAAAAAAAATTCTTGAAAGCAGACGAGATCATGCAGAAAAAAAGTGGTCCAAGCTTATCATCAAAGATTGTTAAATTGATCCACCATTGTGGTTATTAATGAATTTTAGAGTCCTGGTCTCAGAGTATCACTGGAGGGCCCAATATGATGAATAATGAAGTGCAAGTATTCACGTCTCTAGAAAAAAAACAGAGAAAACGTACTTACCGTACTTAATAATCAAAGAAATAAATAAAAGGAATTTAAGTTAAAAAAAACAAGGTAATATGTAAGTTAGCATGGTATCCCACCCAAAGACATAGGGCAATCATCTAGATAAAAATATTGGTGTCTTTAGGTATGTAAGAAAAGACTGCACTCACCGGTGAACGCTGTCTTTTCTAACATGCCTAAAGTTATCTATGCTTGCCACTGAATGCATGCAAAAACAGTAAGGGCCCCTTTACACGCGGCTACATTTCTTGGGTGGCTACAGGTAACTTACTGGTTGCAATGAAATCATGGAGAGATTATTCCATTTGTACACAGCAACAAGATAGAACCTTGTCTTCATGATTTCACTGCAACCAGTAAGTTACCTGTAGCCACCCAAGAAATGTAGCCGTGTGTAAAGGGGCCCTAAAAGAGGCAATCCCTAAGCAGCCTTGAAAGTGGACATAGCAGTCTGTGACCGGTCATCTTGGTGCTGGTGCCCAGCTTTCATTCTATTTGCCGAAAAATATTGGTGTTTTACTTATTATTCATGCTGCGTATCCTTATATCTACCTCAGTTCCTTTTGTTTAAGTAATCTGATATATATAATTACTCAATTATATAGCGCTATTAATTCAATAGCACTTTACATACATCAGTAATGCTGTCCCTATTGAGGCTCACAATCTAAATATCATATTAGTATGTCTTTGCAATGTGGGACGAAACCGGAGTGCCTGAAGGAAACCCACGCAAACACAAGGAGAACATACAAACTCCTTGCAAATGTTGTCCTTGATGGAAATTGTACCCAGGACCTCAGCGCTGCAAGGCTGCAGTGCTATCCACTGAGCCATCATGCCGCCCACCCGAATTTTGGATTTGGTCCCTACCTCTTCAGAGAACTGGTACTTGATCTATTTTATAAATATTATTGTTTATTATTGTAGCTCCATTTTTTCCATGGTGCTTTACATGTGAATAGGGGCATACATAGACAAGTACAATAATCATGAAAAATACAGGGCAGACACAGGTGCAGGAGGAGAGAGGACCCGGCCCATGAGGGCTCACAGTTTACAAATGATCGGGTGAGGATACAGTAGGTGAGGGTAGAATTGGTCATGCGGCGGATGGTGGACTGAGGCACACTGCAGATTATAGGCTTGTCACAAGAGGTGGGTCTTTTGGTCCTTTTTGAAGGTTCCCAGAGTCTGATGTGTTGCAGCAAGGAGTTCCAGACTAAGGCCTTGTTTACACATAACATCCGTTTTTGCCTTAAATCCGTTTTTGGGAACATTTTGGACTGTTTTTTTTCTAAGTCCAAAAACTCATGTGTTAACGCATGGTGCACTTAAGTGTCAATGCGTTTTTTAATAACACATGCGTTTTTGTTCAGCATTCCAAAAAACACTGCATGCAGCGTTTTTGGGTGCTGTAAAAAACCGCATGCATTTTTTTTAACATGGGGCCCTATGGGAAACGCATGCGTTTTTGTATGGCACATATAGGCACTTAATGCATGCATTTTTGCATGCGTTTTTGGTGAAAAAATGACTAAGTCCCAAAAGTTCCAAAAAACATTCAGAACCTCAGGGGACACTATTTGGCATAGAAAAACTCACCAAAATTGGTCGCTTTTTTTTACCCCTTGCATCTAGCAGGTGGCTGCAGATTCCCCCAGGAGGTAGCACATGCGTCTAGACACCGGTACACAGACCCCTGCAACCTATAACATGGGGGCGGTTTGTAGCAACCAGCGACCATCCATGTATTCAGGGAGAGGCTGGTGGTGAATGCAGACACATGGACACCATTAGGCCCCTGCCACACTCAGGTGTTACATAGTGTCTGAGCAGCCTATTGGTGACGCCTCCTATTAGACCGGGCGGGCTGTTCAGCACTGATATATGCAACACAGTGACAGACGCCCCCTAGAGGAAAACAACCTCAACTGCAAAGGATAAAAAGATGCAGGTTGACACTAAGATAAAGATGTAAGGTGTCAGTTGGTATTATGGCGCCAGAATATCGTAAGCTCGTGACCCACCGTCAAGGGCCCTTACACTCACGAGTACCTAGCCACATGTATAACACATGTACAATTTAGCTTTAAACAAAAATAACCGAATAGGTACTAAATATCAAAATAGAAAAACTCACCAAAATTGGTCGCTTTTTTTTACCCCTTGCATCTAGCAGGTGGCTGCAGATTCCCCCAGGAGGTAGCACATGCGTCTAGACACCGGTACACAGACCCCTGCAACCTATAACATGGGGGCGGTTTGTAGCAACCAGCGACCATCCATGTATTCAGGGAGAGGCTGGTGGTGAATGCAGACACATGGACACCATTAGGCCCCTGCCACACTCAGGTGTTACATAGTGTCTGAGCAGCCTATTGGTGACGCCTCCTATTAGACCGGGCGGGCTGTTCAGCACTGATATATGCAACACAGTGACAGACGCCCCCTAGAGGAAAACAACCTCAACTGCAAAGGATAAAAAGATGCAGGTTGACACTAAGATAAAGATTTAAGGTGTCAGTTGGTATTATGGCGCCAGAATATCGTAAGCTCGTGACCCACCGTCAAGGGCCCTTACACTCACGAGTACCTAGCCACATGTATAACACATGTACAATTTAGCTTTAAACAAAAATAACCGAATAGGTACTAAATATCAAAATAGAAAAAAACTCACCAAAATTGGTCGCTTTTTTTTACCCCTTGCATCTAGCAGGTGGCTGCAGATTCCCCCAGGAGGTAGCACATGCGTCTAGACACCGGTACACAGACCCCTGCAACCTATAACATGGGGGCGGTTTGTAGCAACCAGCGACCATCCATGTATTCAGGGAGAGGCTGGTGGTGAATGCAGACACATGGACACCATTAGGCCCCTGCCACACTCAGGTGTTACATAGTGTCTGAGCAGCCTATTGGTGACGCCTCCTATTAGACCGGGCGGGCTGTTCAGCACTGATATATGCAACACAGTGACAGACGCCCCCTAGAGGAAAACAACCTCAACTGCAAAGGATAAAAAGATGCAGGTTGACACTAAGATAAAGATGTAAGGTGTCAGTTGGTATTATGGCGCCAGAATATCGTAAGCTCGTGACCCACCGTCAAGGGCCCTTACACTCACGAGTACCTAGCCACATGTATAACACATGTACAATTTAGCTTTAAACAAAAATAACCGAATAGGTACTAAATATCAAAATAGAAAAACTCACCAAAATTGGTCGCTTTTTTTTACCCCTTGCATCTAGCAGGTGGCTGCAGATTCCCCCAGGAGGTAGCACATGCGTCTAGACACCGGTACACAGACCCCTGCAACCTATAACATGGGGGCGGTTTGTAGCAACCAGCGACCATCCATGTATTCAGGGAGAGGCTGGTGGTGAATGCAGACACATGGACACCATGGACACATGGACACCGCCCGCGTCTAATAGGAGGCGTCACCAATAGGCTGCTCAGACACTATGTAACACCTGAGTGTGGCAGGGGCCTAATGGTGTCCATGTGTCTGCATTCACCACCAGCCTCTCCCTGAATACATGGATGGTCGCTGGTTGCTACAAACCGCCCCCATGTTATAGGTCGCAGGGGTCTGTGTACCGGTGTCTAGACGCATGTGCTACCTCCTGGGGGAATCTGCAGCCACCTGCTAGATGCAAGGGGTAAAAAAAAGCGACCAATTTTGGTGAGTTTTTCTATTTTGATATTTAGTACCTATTCGGTTATTTTTGTTTAAAGCTAAATTGTACATGTGTTATACATGTGGCTAGGTACTCGTGAGTGTAAGGGCCCTTGACGGTGGGTTACGAGCTTACGATATTCTGGCGCCATAATACCAACTGACACCTTACATCTTTATCTTAGTGTCAACCTGCATCTTTTTATCCTTTGCAGTTGAGGTTGTTTTCCTCTAGGGGGCGTCTGTCACTGTGTTGCATATATCAGTGCTGAACAGCCCGCCCGGTCTAATAGGAGGCGTCACCAATAGGCTGCTCAGACACTATGTAACACCTGAGTGTGGCAGGGGCCTAATGGTGTCCATGTGTCTGCATTCACCACCAGCCTCTCCCTGAATACATGGATGGTCGCTGGTTGCTACAAACCGCCCCCATGTTATAGGTTGCAGGGGTCTGTGTACCGGTGTCTAGACGCATGTGCTACCTCCTGGGGGAATCTGCAGCCACCTGCTAGATGCAAGGGGTAAAAAAAAGCGACCAATTTTGGTGAGTTTTTCTATTTTGATATTTAGTACCTATTCGGTTATTTTTGTTTGACACTATTTGGCACCCTTAGAAAAACGGATCTGTTTTTCTAAGGGTTAAAAAATGGATTGGTATGTGTGAACAAGGCCTAAGGAAGACACATGGGAGAAATCTTGTATGCGATTGTGGGGAAAAGAGATAAGAGGGGAATAGAGAAGGAAGTCTTGAAAGGATCAAAGGTAACGTGTAGGTAATTAACGGGAGACAATGTCACAGATCTATAGAGGGGACAATTTGTGGATGGCTTTGTATGTCATGGTAAGGGTGTTGAACTGGAGTCTCTGGACAATGGGAAGCCAGTGAAGGGCTTGGCAGAGAGTAAGGCTGGGGAACAGTGTGGAGAAAGGTAGATTATTCAGGCAGCAAAGATTAGCGTTGATTTGAGGGGTGCAACAGTACTAGAGTAGAGGCCAGAGAGTAGAAGGTTGCAGTAGTTGAGGCAGGAATAGATGAGGGCATGCACGAGTTTTTATCCAGTTTCTTGGTCAAGGAATGTATGGACCAGGAAATATTTTTGAGCTGGAGTCAGCAGGAGATGGCAAGGGCATGGATATGTGGTTTGAAAGAGAGTCCAATGTCAAGGATGCATGCATGGGTGGGGTGCGTGAGTAGCCATTGATTTTGATGGATATGTCTGGTGATGTGGTAGAGTGAGATGGGAAAAGATGATGATGGATTCTGTTTTGTCAATGTTCAGTTTTAGAAATCGAGCAGAAAAGAAAGTTGAAATAGTGGACAGACATTGTGATATTTTGGTTAGTAAGAAGGAAATGTCAGGTCCAGAGAGGTAGATCTGTGAGTCATCAGCGTAGAGATGATACTGAAAGCCATGAGATTGTATGAGCTGTCCTACGCTGAAGGTGAATATAGCGAAGAATAGCGGTCCAAGAACCGAGCATTGGGAAACATTAACAGATAGGGGGCAAGCTGATGAGGTGGTGTAGGTGAGGGAGATGTTGAATTAGATATGAAGAGAGCCTGGATAAAGCCAAGTCCGTGACACCAAGAAATGAGAGAATCTGTAGCAAAGAGTGGTCCACTGTGTCAAAAGCCGAAGATATGTCCAGGAGGAGGATGACAGAGAAGTGTTGCTTGCTCTTGGCGGTTAATAGATCATTGGTAACTTTAGTTAGGGCAGTTTCAGTTGAGTGATGAAGTCAGAAGCCAGATTGTAATTGGTTGAAGAGAGAGCAGGAGGAGAGGTGTGAGGAAAGTTCAAGATGGACATGCTGTTTCAGCAGTTTTTAAGCGTAGGGGAGAAGTGATATGGAGTGATAGCTAGACACAGAGGATGGGTCGAGAGAGGCTTTTTAAGGATTGGTGTGATCGAAGCATGTTTAAAGGATGAGGGGAAGACACCGGTTGTTAGTGATAGGTTGAAAAGATGTGTTAGGGTTGGGATGAAGCCTGTGGTGATGATGTCGATGAGGTTGAATAGGATCAGGTCAAGCACGCAAGTGGTTTGATGTGATCTTAACAGAAGAGAAGAGAGCTGATCTTCTGTCATGGTGAAGAAGCTGTTTTTTCAAGGAGAGGGCTGAGCAGCTATGAGGATGGGCTCTGGGGACTACCAAAGTTTTCTCTGATGCTATCATTCTTCTGCTTAAAGAAAGAGGCAAAGTCTTTAGCAGAGATAAGAGGGGTGGAAGCAGGTGCTGGGGGACAGAGGAGAGAATTGAAGGTGTTGAATAGCTGTGGGCGAATGAGGATATAAAAGATGAGAAGTAGGTTTGTTGTGCTGAAGTGAGCATGGACTGGAAGTTATCAATGGAGTACTTGTATGCAATGAAGTGCTCAGTGGAATGGGATCTCTTCCATCTCCGCTCAGCCACCCTGCAAGCCCGTCTTAGTTTTTTAGTCATGCTAGTCTGCCAGGGTTGCCTGTTAATTGTGCAAGGTTTGCTATTCATGAGGAGACAGCCAAGTGCTGTTGTTATTGTGGTGTTGTATAACGAGGCATCAGCATCTGTATCATGTATCATGTATCATGTTGTGAGAGGGAGAAGGGAGTTAGAGAGTAAAAGTAAATTGAGGTGTTTGAGATTCATGTGAAGTGTGAGTTTGTGGAGTTGAGATTGTACACTAGGAAAGGAGAGGGAAAAAAATGTCAGTTGTGATGACCATCCACTACAAGGCTGAGCTGCTGGTAAGGCAGCACCCCGAGAAACTTTGAGACCTTTTACCCCTATACAGGAATCTGGAATTACAGCGGAGCCAAGAAGGTAGCTGCCTATGATAAACAGCGGACCAGAGCGGGAAGGTCGCCAGGAATGGAGTATCTACTCAGGACCCGAAAGCGTAGTCAGGAGTCAGAGTCAAAGCCAGGAGGGCAGCAAGGTACAAAATCGACAGGCGGTAGAAGGGTCAAAAATCCAGGCCAAGGTCAGGGTCAAAATAGCAAAATACACACTAGATCACTAGGGATACCAAGACTATATCTGGCGGCCTGCAGAACAGGTGTGGAACCCTGGTAGCCTGGTTGGGGCACCACAGAACTCTTAGTACACAAATGGAATGTACACAGCAAGCAGAACTCACTACTAACACACCTTTTACACCCCCTTTTCACCCCAGGCCTTTAGGGGGAGCCTCACTGGTTACCTTAAATCAGTTCCCCCTATAAATACGGGTCCTGGAGAGAGAAACGGCGGAGTGTGCAGTCGCTTTAGAACTGTGAACAGCTAGGAGAGCTGACCTGGTACTGGAGCCACACTAGGCCCATACCAGCACACCCGGAAAGTGAGGGACTCTCGCAATAAGAGTCTTAGGAACAGGAGACAAAGTCCTAACAGGGATAGAGGAGTTGTTTCAACTCGCCCTAATAATCCGGTCACTGGGTCCGAGCTGCAGGAGCCACGTCGCAGGCTGCAGAGAAACCAGCATCTTAACAAGGGAGTTTAGCTCCCTGCCCACCTGAAGCACCACCAGATGAGAGCCCGGGGAAGGAAAATAGCTACCCCTAACCCTTTATAGTGCCCTCAGTGCAACAAACTCAGGTGAAACACGTCGCACCAGAACGTGCAACCCGGTCCGGCAGGATTCCATATCCACCAGACCTTTCTTCAGAACTGTGTATACAAGGAAGCCTACACCATTACTTGCTGTGGAACCTCCAGGAGTGCCTACTTCATCACCCGGTCAAGCGTACCTGTTGTCACCAGTAGAGGTAAAGAAAAGACTTTATGTGGCTGTGCATTATTCCTGGACAAACCCTCAGCAACTACTGAGTTTCCGTATTCCATCTGGCGCAGCTCCTGGCCCCGGGGACTCCTGCTCATCCTGTGGGGAGCATCCCATCCCGCTGCCGCACATTCCCCGGAGGCCCAAGCAGCGCCGGTGCATTCACCGGACTCCCACAGGCGGCGTCACGACAAACAAGAATCATCCCAATCATTTTATCCATTTTGATCTGACCACCGGGCCCCACAGCCTCAGGCGCGGAACCGTGACGAGGGAATCAACGCCTGAGTGAGTATCCGGCAACGGTGAGTCACAGGCTCCAAGGTATTTGAAGGGCGTGGTTCCCTCTCATAGGCTGGAGCTCACAGCCTGATGACCTCATACGGACCACCCCTAGAACCAGGCCAGATGATGATGCATGACTGGTACGAACCACCCCACTTCTGATAGAAGAATGAAGCCTGCGCCTACCAGACGTCTCTGCAGGCACTTCTCTTCTGTAACCAGCATCACCCACATGAGAAACACAGCGATGCCCAGAGACAGAAGCAGGTGTCAAAAGAGCAAGTCCATGTGAGGACATGGCCCTCCTATCACCACCCAAAGGAACCCGGTGCCTCCCAGCGGCTGGGGCAGGAACAGCAGCCACTGAGTCCAACGGTGACATGACATCAGTAGGTTGTGTTCAGACAGGGGAGAAGTGAGTTTGAGAGGTTAATAACGGAACAGAGGCAGGTGGAGATAAGGTCCAGCGTGTGGCCATGTTTGTGAGTGGCCGTGAAAGACCATTAAGTGAGGCCTAAGAAGGAAGTTAGTGACAAAAGTTTAGAAACAGCTGAATGGGAAGTAGCAATGGGGATGTTGAAGTCACCCTTAAGTATAATGGGGATATCAGTGAAAAGGAAATTAGGTAGCCAGGTGGTGAAGTGGTCAAAAAAGGTGGTGATGGGTAGCTCTAGGTGTGATAGATGACAGCAATCTGGAGGTTGGTGAGTAGTAGAGGCACCTCAAATGAGGGAACAGTAACACAGGGTGGTAGTTGAATTGTGGTAAAGGAGCAGTTATTGGACAGGAGCAAAGCAATTCCTCCACCATGTTTGTTGCAGGGGTGAGGGGAATAAGAAATATGGAATCCACCATAAGAAAGTGCAGAGGGATAGTCTATGTCAGAGGTGGTGATCCAGGTTTCAGTGATGCCAAGGAAGGAGAGTTTGTTAGTGATGAAGAGGGCATAAATGTATGAAAGTTTGTTGCAGACAGAGCGTGCATTCCAAATGCATGGGTTCATGAAAGCGCAACTTGTAAAGCTTCCTCCCTAGTGAGAATAACAGGGGTGAAATCACCATTGGTCACTCTCTGAGGAGTCTATCTAACCTTATAGCAAGTAACATGGTGGCCTTCAACAACTCCGCCTCTGCCCTTTTTAGCATGCCAATGGGAGAATGGCATGTTTTTCACTATTACACCTCACTGAAATTTTACTATTTTACATATAATATGGTCCCGATTCTTCAAAGCAATTTTGCCTTAATTATGTCAAAAATTACTGTGAAACATCGCAAAATTATGGCACAAATTAAAGATGTTAAAAAATGTTGTGACATTTGGTGTTTTCAAATCAGTTTATCCCAGTTATGCTAAAATTGCCAAAGTTGGGTGGAACTGAGGTATGAAGGGGCCACAATAGGCACAAGATACTACAGCTCATCTTATTCATGATGAACTGTGGCGTTAATTGCGCAAAAAAACTTACATTAGTCAGACACTCGTCAGACATGCTCCTCTTCATGAATCAGGACGATCTGACTCCATTACACCCCTTCCTCCATCAAGTAAATCACCAGTCTATATGTTAAAACGAATATCGTCTTTGAAAACTACAATTTACCCTACAAAAATCAAAAGTTATGTCGCTTTAAAGGGTGGTGAAAAATGAAAATGAAAAAACAAAAATTAGCTGTGACCTTTAGTTAATAACCACTATTTGCTTTCTATCACAAAGCCAGTTGTCAATGTATTATTTTTTTCACATAGTTGTTATTTTTAACACAGTTATGCAAGGGTAAAATTGTTTGAAAAGTAAGGCTACTTTCACATTACGATTTTTTCCCTGTCCGTGGGATCCTACTTTTTGTAGGATCCCACGGACAGGAAAGGAAAGCATCGGAGGTGACCTCCAGATGCTTTTTCTGTATCCGGGTCCGTGATTATCACGGATTCAGACACAGCGGGGCACTTTCACTTCTGCAATGTATAATATACATTGCAGAAGTGAAATATAAGAAAGTTAAAAATAAAAAATCATTATGCTCACCTATTCTCTATCCAGCGCTGCCTCCCAGCAAGGTCCTCGTGCTTACAGGACCTGTGATGATGTCACACAGCATCATTGGGTCATATGATGGTCATGCGGTCATGTGACCCAATGATGCTCTCTGACATCATCACAGGTCCTGTAAGCACAAGGACCTTGCTGTGGGAGGCAGCGCTGGATAGAGGATAGGTGAGCACAATTATTTTTTTATTTTTAACTCTTTATTTTACTTAATTACACTTCTGCAATGTATATTATACATTGCAGAAGTGTAATTAGAAGGGTTGGGGCAATTTTAGTGTACTGAGCATGCTCATTACACTAAAATCGGGTCCGAGGAGACATCAGATGTTTCCTCGGACCCTGCTCCATAGGGCCCCATGTTAATGGAATCAGATCGGATCAGATTTGGCATAATTGCCGTCCGATCTGTCAGATCAGATTCTATTTATTTATCTTAAATAACCCCTTGTGAAAGATCTCACCCCTCTGGGGTATTTTTGTATACTCTTACATTAGCATTTATATATTAGACGACAGCACATAGTATTGTTTGCAATTAAAAAGGATTTTTATTTACATACAGTCAAAAACTTGTGACAAGACACATGAAAGACATAAGGGGGATTCCCCATAAAATACAGATTAAATAGAACAATGCTGTCCACATACACCAATGATATAATTGATCTGTATACCTGGGAGAGGATTATAAAATGCAACATGGGTCTCGCATCATGGGAAATAAGAGTGAGGGTGAGGGAGCACTTTCGAGATATTGGCATTGTCCACACACCTGCGCTTCAGTATTTAGCGCTTCTTGCGCTAAATACTTAGATTCTGGCAGTGAAGCGCAGGTGCGTGGATGCGGCCGCTTCTAGCAGACGCTGTCCCTGGTTACCCGATGTGTATCGTGGTAACCAGTTCAGACAGCAGCCTGCATAGTCACCGCTTATTGCGAGCGCACAGGGAAACGCTGCTTGGGATAAGCGGTGACTATGCAGGCTGCTGTCTGAACTGGTTACCACGATATAGATCGGGTAACCAGGGACAGCGTCTGCTAGAAGCGGCCTCATCCATGCACCTGCGCTTCTCTGCCAGAATCTAAGTATTTAGCGCAAGAAGCGCTAAATACTGAAGCGCAGGTGTGTGGACAATGCCATAATTGCAGCACAAGGGGTGAAGGATAATACGATTTTGAAAACATTGCCGAAACATTTTAAAGAACATTATGGATGCAACCCGGCGTCCCTGAAAGTCATTGGAATCAATGTGGTGCGTGGTGGGTCCCGGGGAGGGGACCCAAAGAAAGTCCTGGCCCAGAGGGGGACCAAATGGATGGTTGTCCTAGATACGCTTGTCCCACAGGGTCTGAACGAGGGGCTATCATATGCACCCTTCTTGTGAGCGATTGGTCCGTGTCCACCTTAACAATCTTTTAATGTTACTTTATTCTTTCTCTTTGGTTATTACTTAACCTTCTAGGATATCTTTGATATATTGACAACCTGGATTCACATTATATATCCGTCCATATCACACTATCAGACCTTATGAAGAACCATGGCCAGCTGGATGGATACTACATCATTAATTCCTAGGATAGCCTGCCATTATGGACATTGTCAAACTGACCTGTAATTGTCAATAATGTAACTTACTATTGTTATGGGAGGTATTAATACCAATTCACATCCAGTTTGGCAGGGGTTAACAACTGTGGGCCCAGTTCCCGCTTCGCCATGTTGAGCCGTCTGGGCGCAGGCTGCTACGCATGCCCGGCCATTATGTTTTGCCATCAGAAGGTCATTATCACTTTAATGAGGGCAGTTTCTGTAGAGTGTAGGGGGTAGAATCCAGGCTAAAATGGATCTAGAAAAGAGTGAGTAGAGAGAAAATGGGTGAGGCTGGAGTAGACCAGGTGCCTTAAAAGTTTAGAGATACAAAGCGAGATTGTAGACTGGTCTGTAGTTATTTGTACAGGCTGGGTCAAGAGAAGTTTTTTTTTCTTAATAATGGAGTAATGATAGATTTTATGAAGGAGGAGGAGAAGTCATCAGAAGAGAGGGAGAGATGGACTATTTTGGTAATATAAGTTGTGACCAACATAGAGAGGGACTGAAGTAGGTGTGAGGGAATGGGGTCTGTGGTGCATGTAGTAGGACGAAAAAAAAGAGAGAAACATGGAAACTTCTTCTTCTGTGACTGGGTCAAATGTAGAGCGTGAGCCAGAGGAGATGTGTGGGGTAATGAGAGTAACAGTGCTTAGAGGCTGGGAGCTGTTTTTCTGATGGATGTTTTCTATTTTCTCAGTAAAGTAAAATGCCAAATCATCAGCACAGAAGTCAGTGATAGGGGCCTGCACTTTATGACTGAGGAGAGAGTGAAAGTTGTCAAAGAGTTTCTTTGGATTGTTGTATAGTGAGGAGATCAAGGTGGTGAAGTAGGTCTGTTTGGTGAGGTGTAGTTTCTTAACATAAATCTATAGTGCATAAAGCTTCCTGGTGTGCGGGTTTTCCTCCATAGGCGTTCAGCACTCCTAGAGCATTGCTGAAGAAATTAAGTTTGGGAAGTGAGCCAGGACTGTTTTACTCTGTGTTTGGAGGTTCTTAGGATGAGGGGCACTACTTGGTCCAGGGTGTTTCTGAGAGTGTCATTGTAGGGATTCATAGCAAGATCAGAACAGGAGAAGGAGGATATTGGGGACAGTGATGAGTGTAGAGAGTCTGTGAGTGTATGAAGGTTAATAGTCTGAAGATTTCTGAATGTGCAATCGGTAGGAGTGTCTTGCACTCGGTGAGGATTTGTGAGCGTGAAGGAGAGAATGTTGTGGTCAGAGAGAGGAAGCTATGAGTTATCTAATGAGATTGAACTCAACTGGACAAAGACCAGGTCAAGGGAGTTACCATCTTTGTGTGTCTCAAAGATTGAGAGCTGTAAGAGGACAAGAGAGGTAGTTAGAGATAGAAGCTGGGATGCAGATGGAGAGGTGGGGTGTTCATGGTGATGCCAAAGTCTACCAGAATAAGGGTTGGTAATTCTGAGGTCTTAAAGTGTGGTAGCCATGCAGAAAAATGGTCGAGGAACTGTGGGGGTGACACTGGTGGGCGGTATACACCGCTATTCTGAGGGGCAGGGGATGGAAGAGCCTAATGGTGTGAACTTAAAATGAAGAGAATTAGAGAGCTGGGGGATGACCTGGAAGAGGATGTAATAGACGGAGACCACCTCATCGACCTAATTCAACCAACACCATGGAACCAGTCCGATCGCTGTCATTCTGATGCTTACTACACCAGACACCTTTTGGGATGAGGTGTGCTCTGCACTGTTCAGTGGATGGGCAAGGCTGAATGTCATAGATCAAAGTCGATACCATAAGTATTTTGTCCTATCGATGGATGTAAAGTATTGACAATTTACAATCTTTTTTTCTCTTTACATGCAACAAAGTCATCAAATGGTTGCGTTCAATGCGTGACAGCTACAAGAAGGAGGCTAAATAGGAGATGTGAGCTCCCAGTTGATTGGGGCAAAGTAGGTTCCGATACAATTTTGCAAAGGCCTTGGTGTTATTATTATTATTTCTTATTTATTTATATAGCGCCATTAGATTACATGGCGCTTTACATGAGGAAAGGGCAGACAAGGACAAGTACAATAAACGTGGACAATCAGGTCATACAGGTACAAGAGGGTAGAGAATCCTGTCTGCGAGGGCTCACAGTCTATGAGGGGCGGGTGTGGATACAGTAGGAGGGGGAAGTGTCAGTAGTGATGAAGTGTGGTGGACCGAGTCTCATTGCAGGTTGTAGGCTTGACGGAAGAGGTAGGTCTTCAGGTTTCTTTTGAAGGTTCCCAGGGTAGGAGAGTGTCTGATGTGGTAGGAGAGAGAGTTCCAGAGAATAGCTGATGCACGGGAGAAATCTTGTATGCGGTTGTGAGAATAGGAGATGACAGGGGCGCGGAGAAAGGAGTTCTTGGGAGGATCGCAGGTTGCGTGAGGGTAGGTATCGTGAGACCAAGTTGGAGATGTATGCAGGGGACAGGTTGTGGATGGCCTTGTATGTCATGGTTAGTGTTTTAAATTGGGATCTCTGCGAAGTGGGGAGCCAGTGGAGGGCTTGGCAGAGGGGGAGACAGGGGAGTAGTGGGAAGACAGATGGATTAGTCAGGCAGCGGAGTTTATGATGGATTGGAGAAGTGCAAAGAAGGTAGCAGGGAGGCCGGTGAGCAAAAGCTTGCAGTAGTCGAGGTGGGAGATGATAAGAGCATGAATAAGTGTGTTAGCGGTGTCGTGGTCAAGGAAAGTGCAAGTCCGTGAAATGTTTTTGAGCTGGAGTCGGCTGTACGAGGCGAGGGCCTGGATGTGTGGCTTGAAGGAAAGGGAAGAGTCATGGATTACCCCGAGGCACTTGGCATGGGGGACTGGGGAGAGGGAGCAGTCATTGACGAGGATGGATAGGTCAGGTAGTGGGGGAGAGTTGCTTGGGGGGAAGACGATGAACTCAGTTTAGTGTTCCTGTGACCTAGTTTGGTATGTTGAAGGTAAATATCCATTGTTTGTGTGCACAAAGTGTTTATATATTTTAAACCTAATGTTTTTCTCTTGCAGTACACCCAAATGAAGGCTAAATATTAATTTTTGTTTTTTTGTCCCACAGAACCTAAGGCAGCAAACTGGAGCCCGCTCCGAAAGTAATATCTGAACGTCCCAAAAGCACCTTTGAGATGAGCATCAGCCAAGGTGACACAAGAACGTCTGCAACACAATCCTTGCTAGTCTGTAGCTGTGGACAAAAGAGCCCACCGATTTTCATCACTGTTCTCTGATGCTGCCAAAGCCACTCAAACGGCTTTTCAGTCACTTTGACAGCACCAGAGGGTGAAAGATAGGGGTCATCTGCCGGAGTTTTTAAATCTGAGTGCAGTTCATCAGGATAAATTGAAGCTAGCCTCCAAACAAATTACTGATGGCTTTCATCTTGTAAACACCAATCTGATGAAACTGTACTGAGATTTACATATGCCCACACACCACTTCTTTTTAACAATAGCCCAGCAGATAAAAAATCTTGGGCCCGATCACCAGCTGTTTGTAATGCAGGCCAGCCAGTATGCTGTACTGCA
The DNA here is from genome assembly GCA_033576535.1 of Allobates femoralis. Taxonomy (NCBI): domain Eukaryota; kingdom Metazoa; phylum Chordata; class Amphibia; order Anura; family Aromobatidae; genus Allobates; species Allobates femoralis. The sequence goes on from JARQOC010000002.1 coordinate 378,435,422, forward strand.
GGTGCAGCAGATGCAACGACTCAAACAAAAACAGCAGCACCAGCTTCCTTCCACCAGCCAGCTTCTTGCTGCCAGTCAGCCTCCTGCCATCAGGCAGTCTCCGGCTAAATATCTACCTCCAGCCGCCTACCCGCCTTCAGACATCTACACTCCTCTGCCCATCTACCCTCCACATGTTCAATGAATAGTTCAGGGATCAGTTCATTAAACCATCAAACCCCAATGAATTTAATGGAAAACAAACCTAAAAGACACAGAAAACACTTTCAGGGGTCCCAAAAGCTGCAGAAACAGCTCAAATTAGGTGCACATGCCAGGAAAAGTGGCATCTATTCACCAGAGTTAAAACTTTTGTTACGGTGTACCCTGAATGCCTGAAACAAGGCCTTTACCAGCATTTCAAGCTTCAACATTGATCAGGAACAGGGGGATAAGGGATATGTGTAGGCATCATGCTCACAGAGCTCTGATAAATTCAGGAAGCACACAACAAGGAGACCGCAAGAATACTCTCCACATTTAATAAAATTAGGGCTAGATACAATGAAAGTGGCATCACTTGACCCAAAATAAAAATTGAAGCATGGCACACCTTGCATGCTTGGTACACAGTGTGGAACAGGGCCTGGCATAGCATTTGAAGGTTAAACATTGGTTAGGATCGAGGGAGATGAGGGGCAGGTGTGGCAATGTGCTCAGGTCACCCTG